>CAHIKZ030000308.1:1162500-1465000 GCA_903632075.3 Acanthosepion pharaonis | reverse complement strand
CTCATTGAAAACTGATTTTGAAAGCTTCCAAGAAAGAAAAAATGCAGGGCTGTTAAAGAATATAATGGAAAGGAACAAAGAACAGAGAAAGAAAACGTGAAAGATGAAAGTATAATAATCGGTGCGATAGAATGAATTCATTGAGCGGAAGAAAGAGAACATGGGAATGAAAACTGAATGAAAGCTTTAAGAAGGAATGATGACGAAGAAAATAAACGGAAATTTAAAAAAAATTGGAAAGAAAGAAAAATTGTGATAATTGAAGGAAATAAAATACGATGATAGAGAAAAAATTACGATGAATGAAAAAGGAAGAAAAGCGAACGTATTAAGGGACAGTAATAGCAGAAGGAAAAATAATTTTTAAAATTGAAGAAACGTGGAATGAATTAAATAAGCAAAGGAGAACGTTAAAAAAGAAAGACAACGAGGAAAAAGCAAGAAAATGAATGAATAAAAATACCTGAACGAAAATAGATAAATGTAGGAAATAATAAGTGAACGAAACACAGATAGAAAAATGAAAAATAGCAGGAAAAAATAATTGAGAAGTTTAATAAAGATGAAACATCATTGCACGAGGAGAAATGAATGAAAAATAGATAGAATGAATGAAATCGAAGAAAGAGAGTATTAAAATGAAAGGATATTGTGACGACAGAAAGAAAGAATGAGAGACGGAAAGGAAGTTAAAAATTGAATGAAAAATTTAGTAAAACAAAGAAAGTAAGAAAAATAATTACGAAAGCCAAACGAAAGACTGGAAAAGTACAAATGAAGAATCATTATAAAATGAAAAAGAAGGATAGCCTCAGTGGAAAGAATGAAATAGACAAAGGAGAATATATATATATATATATAAAAACGGTATTGAGTTAAAAGCGAAAGAATGAAAAAAGAAAGAAGGAAAAGAAAGAAAGAGTAGAAAAAGTGAATAAAAATTATCGAACTTGAAGAAAACTAGAAAAATAAAGAAAAATAAGTACAATGACTAAATAAAAAGAAAGAAACAAAGGATAAATTAAATAAATAAAGAAAGAAAGAAGTTAAGGAAGGAATAGATGTATAGAAAGTGACAGTAAAGGATAGAAAATGAAAAAAGAAAGAGAGAGAGAGGAACAAATAAAGAAAGAAAAAAATGAAGAAAGACGTAACGGAAGGAATAGATGAACAGAAAATGACGGTTAAGGATAGAAAATGATGAACAACAAATAAACCGCGAAAAAAGAAGAAGAAGGTATAAATGGAAAAGATGTTAGTCGCAATTTAAAAAAAAAAAAAGGAAGAAAGAAAGAAAGGAATAAAGAAAGAAAGAAAAAGAAGAAAGAAGAAAAGGAAGGAATAGATGAAAGAAAATAAATAAAATGTGTTGGTTGAAAAATTGAAAGAAAAGCTTGAGGAAGAAAAGACGAAGTTTAAATCGGAAAATTATTTAAAAGGAGAACCAACCATAGAGAGATGATTTTACTTTAAAAAATTGCTCTCATTAAAAGACATTAAGTACCAAAAGGCAATGTCTGAATTAAGTTCCTTTAAGAAATGGAAAGAAACAGACGAGAAATAATAAAAAAAAAAAAGAATCCGTTTATTCTTTAAAAAGATAAGGAAAAATTACTGTGATGTTGAAAGGAAAGTTTCTGACGGAACTAGTGCAAAGATATTGAAATAGATAAATTGATTGATAACAATTGATAGGAATGTCGGGACAAAGAAAGTCAAAAAAAAAAAGGAAATATTTTTAAATTGAAAAAATTCCTTAAATTCTTGGACTTAAAATCGAATGTCTGCCTTCTCTAACTTTTGTTGCTTTACAACATTTTATAACCACAGGGAAACTTTTTGAAAAAAGATTTTTTTCTGGTGGATGAGACTTCATAAAATGTATCATGGAACGTATATAGAAAAAGATGTATTCTTCGGCCTTCTATGTTCTTTAAGAACAATTTTGGTAAAAGTAGTGTTATGTAGTGGATTCCCTGAAAGCTAAGTGAATGTCAAAAAAGTCATGGCGAGAATGAAGTTCTCAAACGAATGTAGTCTATTTATCAATCTTCTATGAGAACCTTACCTGAATTCCATCAACATGGCTGATGCTAACCTTCAATAAAGTGATTCGTTGCGCCTTCAGAAACTAACATTTACTGCTGACATGTAGTGGAAAGATTATGTTGAATCAATTGCTACGTCTTCTATTACGAAAATTAGTTGACTTTGTTCACTAAACATTTTTCTCTCTAGAATATATTTTATAAATTTTATAAATCTACCATTCGTCCATGTATTGAATATTGCCGCCATTTAGAGATTATTGCTAAATTCGAAAGAATATGCAATATTATTGATCCTGACCTGGCATCTCGCTTTCAGTCACTTTCCCACTGCCATAAAGCAGCTTCCCCGTGTCTTTTTCATAAGTACTTCCATGTTAAATGTTCTGACAAATTTTCCTCTATGACACCTTGAATTTATGAATTTCAGCGGTCTCATTCTTTTACAGTTGAAATGGCTAGATGTAACCACAAGTTCTATGCTATAAGTTTCTTCTCTGACACTTCTCGCTTGTGGAACACTCTTTCGGCTTCTTGCTTCCCAGTCAAATTTGATCTTCGAAAATTTAAATGTAATGTCGATTTTATGTCTTCTTTATTCTTGTTCTTCTTATTATTCTTTCTACTCAATAGTATTTTCTTTTCTTTTTTTTTTTTTGTCACTTACTCTCTAGCACTCGGTAACTCCTTGCGCCTTGGTGGCTTTATTGCCTTGCTAGGTGTGAAATGATTATAAACAAACGGACTAGAAAAGCTCGCCAAAGAAAGACAAAAGAAAATACATTTTCCCCGATATATTTACTTTGCTTGTAAATTTTTAACTGTAGATATTATTTTACTGTTTATAGCGGAATTTTTAACGGAACGAATTATCATTACGTTGCGATGTCAAATTCGGACTAGTATCCTCATCTTCGTTGTTGTGGTGACAACGTAAAGTACAACTGTGTTATGGGGTCCACCCCTTTTTCATACAAGTGGACTCGACCAGTGTGCATTTGGACTGCTGCCGTTAGAGTCAGTCAGTATACAGAGAGTACAGAGAGAGAGATTGTGATTGAGTTGGAGGTAGAGTAATAGTGTGAGGTAACCGCTTGTAGAAGTCACAGTTACAAGCACGTAGACTCTAAGGAAGTCCTACTTCGAGCCTGAATTTACCAGACTATATATATATATATATATATATATATTATTAATTCTACTAACCGCGTTTCTGGATCTACTAACCGTATTACCAATTGTATCATTGTGTAAATACATTTATTTGCTACATTTCATTCTTGCGTTTGTCATTCATTGGAGACCGGATTTCATCTCGGAATCCACAACAAATTGTTTGTTAGGGGTATGTATATCTACAGAGCAGGTATATAAACCAAACTATATATTTTCAGCAAAAAGATGCAGAAAAAAAATACCAGACAAAAAAAAAAAAAAAACAGATTTTGTGAAATTTTTATTTCATGAAATAGAAAGAAAAAAACATTTGGCTGTAGAAAAGATACACCATAAATTAACGATAGAGTCCTCGTGTTCACGTTTCTGAGATAAGAAAAACACGATTTACATGACCGCTTGTATATAAGCCGATGTGTAAGATTACACATTAGTTTAAGGTAACGAAAGAGAGAGAGAGAGAGAGAGAGAGAGAGGAGAGATAGACCTATTGTTTTAATGGCTAATTTGCTGCTGGAACTGCCTGTATTGCAACAGTTAAAGATATGGAAAGAGAAATCGGCTGGCTTGGTTACAAATCCCGGTAAGTCATCACTCTCCAGCTACGGCTTAAATAGCTAGACTGACTGAAATCTCTTGTCGTATATATAACCATAGCAAACAGCAGTCTTACTCTTTAATTAGGCTTTTGAAGGTTTAAATACAAGATCTTATTTATAAAAAAATCGGCATTAGATGACCCAAAGGGTTGATATACCGGAAATCAAACTTGACCAATGTAATTGACATGTTAATGTCAGAATGTTTTGCTTTTGAGAAAACTTATGAATGCGCAAGTTAAAAGCGATTTGTTTCTAATCCTTGAGAAAAGGCACTGCCAAGTAAATGAGCTCTTCCCCTTCGGTGAAATAAAGTCTTCCTTTAACTCAAGAAAAAAAAAATGATGATAAACAAACGACACCTTTGGCACACGTCAGAGTGCAACAGATTGAACTTTCGAATTTTAAACAAATAAAACATGAGATTTAATCACAATAATTCGATGATTAACAACAATGAACGGAAGCCGATTAATTAATTGATTAGTTTTCTACGCCTTCTCAATCCTAGGCAGGTTGTTTTAAAACAGAAAATATTTCGAGATTCTAAGATATTTTTCATGTGATAATAATGGTGCTGTAAGAGGCATGGTGGAGTAATGGATAGCAGCTCGAACTGAGCAATCGTAGAGCCGAGTTCGAATACCAGTCATGCTAATATCCTTGGGAAAGGTATGAATCTTCTTCTCTATTGTAAATAGCAGGACAGATCGGATTCTGTAGCCTTGGATAGCAACTGGTCTACCGCAGAAAGAAATGGCAACCTACTGCAAGAAGTTATGTATCGAAAGATACATGATCACCTAATCGTGTATCACGCATGGCACATAACTGATTGATATTCACTTACGTGCTAATACCCTTGGGAAAGGTATGAATCCTATTCTTCTCCCCCAGCGATGGGCAAATAGCAGGACAGGCCAGGTTCTATAACTTTGGATGGTCTAGAGCAGAAAGAAATGGTAACCTACTGCGCGAAAAAAATTCTGCCTCGTCAGTCATGTATCGAAAGATACATGATCACCAAAGCGTGTATCACGTATGGCACATATATTGAATATAAAGAACCCGATTGGAATTGGAACTCGTCTCTCGGATTATTCTATTACATTATGCACACATCCAAGTTTAAAGCGCTTGGTATTTTTACATTGTAACAATATATTTTTAGATGATAATAATAATAATCTCTATTGATATAACTCCTTCTAATTAACCCATAGCGGGGGGAAGAAGAGTCTTAACTTTCCCAAGTTTGCTCATAAGCGAAAATAATTAAGCCGAATTGAATTTAAAACGCGCTCTCCGATTTCCAATAGCGAGCCGTTAAACCTTACATCTCAGGCATATCTAGAGATACACCACCTTGTATTCCCAAGCGGTTACCTATCTACGTACTGAACAATCTACATGTTGCTTCTTCCATGATTTTTTTCAAGAAAATAGTTTTCTCAAGTCCGCTGATTTTTATCGATCTTTGAAGTATTGGCGTCTAAGAAATTTTCAGGTTAGGTTCTACTTCTTAGAACACATGTTATATGATAACTTATATATATATATATATATATATATATATATATATATATATGTGTGTGTGTGTGTGTGTGTGTGTGTGTGTGTGTGTGTGTAAAATCATATATATATATATATATATGTGGAAAAACATTCCTTTGTACTGGTGGTGGCAAGTGTTAATTTCGTCTGAGTCATGTTATGCAAAAATTGATTAAAATATCACCTTCAAGAAAATCGTCCTAACCTATAAAAGAATCAAACAGAGTGAAATGGGCACCGTCTTTGACAAAAATAACGCAATTCACTCCGCCATAAATTTGGAAGGGGCATGCAGTACTGCTTGGCATTCGCACCGGAAGATCCAATACAAACATTTCAGAGTGTTCGCGTGTCAATCTGAGGACTGCAGAGGTTAATGGTGATTACAAAAGTCCGGTGGCTCGGAAAACTCTGGCCGTTCTGATTAGAAAAGAACTTCCGAATTTGTTGGTAAGGGCCTCAGACTCAACACGTAGGACTACATCAAATGCCCTGGGTCAAGAGGGTAGCTGCTAAAGAGCCGGGCAACACGACAAGAAGGAGAACCCAGCGTTGCCTGTCAGACAATTTCTGGGACTACATCACACATCACATCTGGACAACCAACCCCCAGACTGCAAGCCTTTGATTATTATGTGTATGGCACCTTTGAGCGAGAGATAAACTATCATTAAACAAATTATACAAGGAGACAGTACAGAAGAGATGAAGCAGATACCGAATTCATCTGGATGCCGTGATGGAAGCCAATGGCGATTTTATTTAATAAAATTATGTTTAGTATTTCAAAATATTTTGGTGTAATTTTGGTAAATATATCTGTAAAAAGATTATTCCGTTTTAGTTTGAACGGAAGTCATACGTGGCCAAGCGGCGAGGTATGTCAGATCCAATGACAGTTCAAGATATTGGATGCATGTTCGAAAAGTGGAGAATATTGTTTTGAAAGTATTCTTAATTCTTGTTCTTTTATTGATCGTTCGTCTCAATAATTATTTTTCATTTTGTCATATTTTTAACATTCAGTAACACCTCCTGTATCTTAGTGGCTCTTTAGTCTTTTTTGGCGTGAAATGATTAAAAAAAAAATATAATTTCTTCAATTCATGGTTTATCACCTGCTAATTTGATATTTCACACAAAAATTGCAAAACCTTTTCAAAAGATATATATATATATATATATATATATATATATATATATATATATATATATAAAACATATGTTTGAGGTGGGTGTTGAAGAATTGCCAACATAGAAATTGCTGGAAAATGAGTGTATATCAAATAACAAAATCTGATTGGAATATAAAACACAATATTTAATTGCAATAAATACAGAAAAAAAGTCACATTTTATGTACAAGATAAATGTCTTCCTGTCAGCTATGGCTTGTTCGATAATAAAATTTAAAACGTTCTCGCTGCGGTAGATTAACTCAAACTTCAAACACAACATTATTTTTGGAATCTTGATAACGCTCTTGAGAAACTTTTTATAAAATATAGTTAATTCCCCGAATGACCATGTAAAAGCATAGTTTTCGTTTTCTTCTTCTTCTTCTTCTTCTTCTTCTTCTTCTTCTTCTAAAATGCCATCTTCCTTCTGGACTTTAGTGAATATGGCTCTCCCCTAATTCCTTTACTTTATAGCTCTTAATACATTTAATCTATTTGCTACCTCTCCCAAAGATTTGTCTACCATCCATTTATTCAAGATGCTTAAGTATGTTATGCGTTGTTTTCCCTTGTCTTACCTTCATTATACTGGTTTTCTAAACGTTGCTTAGGTGTGGCACAAGGCCGAAAATATGGCCACCATCCGCGAACAAAACGCACTATTCAGTAATTGATCTAATCAGAAAAGCTTGCTAAACATTACACTAAGTCGAGGTGATATACTGGTGGTTTTCTAAGCGTAGCTTAGATGTGGCACAAAGCCGAAATTTTGGTGACCAAGTAAGGATTGAACGCACTATTTAGTTGTGATATAGAGAGATACGCTAGCTGAGCATTACATCACGTCTAAGTGCACAAATGATGTTCGGAGCGTAGGTAACATGTAGCACAAGGTCGAAAGTGTGAAGCCTTCTCCGTTCAGCCTCTCCTGTGAGTATTAGATTTTCCAAATCATCTTTCCTCATTATATGTGCTACAAATTTCAACTGTCACTGTCTTATGTTACATATAAATATCTTTTAGTCTTTTAGTCTTCATCTCTATCTATAAAAGTCAGGATGTGTTTGTGTGTGTGTAACGAATGCACGGCCGCAATTTTCAACGGATTTGCACCAAGATTTACATGCACATGCTCCAAGTTGGCGGGAAGGCTAAAACCGACGTTGCATTTCCCAACTCCCATCGATAGTGGAAATAATCGATTTTTTCATGCCTCTACGGCAGTTTTCATGTAGTTTGCGGCCATTTTCTACTGGCCAGAGTGGGATCCTATAGCTGGCTGCCACCAAAGAAGTTGAGTTTAAGCAAGCGAATGTGCCAATTGGAATAAAGTGCCATGCAGATTTAAATTTCCCACTTGTGACGAATGCAGCTATCGATTTTTTTACATGCTAGCATGCTAGTTAACATTCGTGTCAGTCAGCTGTTGGCTCTCACGCTGGCCAATAGAATCTTCCTGCCTATTCGTGGCAGCCAGCTATAGGCTCTCACGCTGGCCAGTAGAAAATGGAAGCAAACTATAATAAAACTGCCGTCGATTATTTCCACTATCGTTGTGAGTTGGGAAATGCAACGTCGGTCTTGGTCTTGCCCCTAACTTGGAGCATGTGCCTGTAAATTTTGGTGCAATTCCGTCGAAAATTGCGGCCCGTGCATTAGTTACACACACACACACACGCACACACGCACACACACACACACACACACAACCTGCCTTTTTTAGATAGAAATACTGTTACGACATTTTCTTTTTTAGCCAATTTACCCTGAAGATCTGTCTAGGTGAAATCTAGGTAGGTTTGCCTGGCTCGTTACGATTTATCATATATATATATATATATATATATATATATATATATATATATATATATATATATATATATATTGTGTTAAGCGTTAATTACCCAAAATACGGAAAAACATTCAAGAGAATAGGAAATCTAAAAATATATATAGCTTTTCGAAATTATCAGCAGAAATAAAATAATTATATATATATATATATATATATATATATATATATAGTCCTTATATTTTACAATTCGGAGCATATCTTGTATAATTTGGTTATAGCTTGAGAAAACAATATCTGATTATTTGCTGCTCGTAGTAGGAGAAATAATCAAACTCTGAAATTACAGAGTCTACGGAATTGTCTATGATTACTCAGACCTTCCAAAGTTTACATAAAATTATTGTGTTTTGGGAACTTTTGCAGTAAGCATAATTTTGTTTGTAAGTACGTTACATTCATGGGGTAATATACGGATAATTTCCTCGGGTGTTTATAAATTGTTTATTGTTCAATTATTAACGTTAACAACGAAGAATTTTAAATTACAAAATTGTATTTAGATTAAACGAAAATTACTTATAATACATATTAGTTATAATACATTCTTTCTTTCCGTCAATTTTAACGGCACGGGTACACTAGCAATAAATAAAGGTTCAACTTATGTTTATATCCTGCGGCTTTGCAACTTCCATATTTTATCCTCTGTTAGTTTTACATAATGCAAGACTTGCCTCTGCTGATGTGTAATGTGTAATGGATCACTGCAGATACCCACATCGGAGTTCTGTCATATTTTGCCTCAAATCCCTGCAACCCAGAGCGAATTTCGTACATGTCCATGCTTCGATTGAAGCCACTAGTTATATTCTCTTTTGTTATGCGTTTCCGGAAGTTTATTGAAAACGTGTGGCCCCTTGGGATGGCTGGAAGGCATAGCGGCTGAAGATAACAAGAGAAACATGTAAATTGGTTCAAAAGCATCAGCGAACATGTAACTTCTTGTTTCCTGGCTGATGAAAATATTTGAAAATATGTTATTAAACATTAAACAATGCTGGTTCTTTGTTCTATAGTTGGATCATAATTTTCCACAGCAGGATCTAGAATTTCGTTATATTTTGAACCGAGCAGAAATATAATTGCATGTCCTCGCAACAGGGAGCGAAACTCATAAATCCATATACATCGATTCAAGCCAGAGGTTATAATTTCATCAGTTATACATTCTCAGTAGTAGTCTATCAAATAAGTGAGACACTTCAGTAAATCTGGAAACCATAAAGACTGATACGTTGCTAAAAAGATAAAACACATTAGCAAATCGAGCGAGAAGCATCCGTACACGTTAAAAATCGTAACATCTTATAGCATGACAAGGTTGTTTATTTGTGCATATTTTATAGGCAGTGTGGGTGTAAACAATTAATGTAGAAGCAATAAATTTTGTTCTATGTATCAAGGACTGTTTTATTATCTCTTCTTTTATATAAATGGTAGTCAAATAAAGTTTTCAGTATCACTTGTGTACGTCATTTTGCTTTTTTTGTGTCCAGAAGTCAAGACGATCCTATTAATGGTCAAGCTCAAGTCAGCTTTGCGATGAGTTGGAACCACCAAAGAAACGTCTGTACTTAACTTATCGTTGGAAGGTTTAAACATTTTTATGTTATGGCCATTTTCTTTTTTCTTAGTCTAGTAGCTAGGGTAAATAAGGATAAGCGTTTTTATAATGCTTCAGCTCAATCTAGCCTTGCTCTGAGTTAGAACAACCAAAGTAAACGTTAATTAACTTGTTTCTGGAGAGTTTGGAAGACACCTTCGAACGCCATGCGTAGGATAATGAATAGAGAATGCAGACACTAGCGGACCGAGGAAATATATTTCCAGCGGAAACATCATTACCACCTAGCGCTACATCTTGGAGGAAAGGAGAGAAAGAGATTGTTAATATTTGTATAGATTATACAGCGTCGCCTAACGGCGTATAATGAAGCCAAGTCGGGTAATCATATGCCTGGTTCCATCTAGTATCATGGAAGAAGGTATTTCTTTTTCTATTTTCTATTGTTCGTTATCATTATTTGCTGATTTAATTTCATTTTCCAACAATATTGTCTCCCTATTTCAAAGTAATATTTTACTAATTAAAACTTTAGCGAGATTTGATTATATGTTGTCAATTGATCATAACTTTGAAGAAGCTTAATTTTATCAAACGGATACAAATTCCTACAAATGAAGCCAATATTTATTACATATTAACTTGGGTTGCATAATGCATCCACGTGTGACAATACATTTACAATAGTACGAATGAAATAGTATTAAATGGATTTATGTTAAAAGGGTTATGGTGAAAACATGAAATATGGAACAATAAAAAAGAGAAAAAAACGAATGGCATGTTGAGTCTGAAATATGGTTTGAGAAATGAAAATATAAACTCAAAGCAATTGGAATTGTTATGATTTGCAAAGCCGATAATGTAAACAATATAAAATATGATTTGGGGATAAAAGAGTGTGAGACATAATTGCCCGCCGAAATACGAATTCAGATCGCAAAGCCAATAACTTAAAGAAGATGAATAGATGGTTTTGTAAAAATGCGAGGTGGGTAAAGTTTTAATCTGTCATATTGAAAAGTCGATGACAAAGAATGTTGTTTGACGTGGGAGTAGATAGAAATAATCCTTAAACACAAAAGTTTGTTATCGGGAAAATATTGTTTTCAGTAAATGGCCGAGCGAAAGCCGATTGTCGTCCGATTACAGAAAGGAATGATAAACACATTTTGTTACCGAAGAATGTATTGTTTTGAATAAGTGACCACTTTGTTTGAAGGTCAGCATCGGCTCTCCAGAACTGGAGAGATAAAATAATTAATTGATATGAATATTGATGAGTCCTGACCAAATATATGTAAATAGAGCGCTTAAGCAAGCCAGCCAGCCGCTGGAGCTAGACATAACATGAGACGCAGACGCCGAAACAGCAGCAGACGAAGAAGCTGTTGAACGCTTCATGATCTGCTGCCAAGAGAATTCCCGACCGATCTCTTTCTTCGTTGACTGAATCCACTCCAAATTTTAGAAAAAAAAAGACAAAGTGCCATGGTAGGGAGTTTAATGGAAAGGGTTAATTTTGTTGCATCCAAAACATATTAACACGGGTTGCTTAATGCATCCACGTCTCCTCACGAGTTAGGTATCGTATGAAGACCACGTGATAGTAGCATTAACTGGAACAAGACAAGACAACCAGAAGGAGTCTATAAATCTGGAACTGTTTGTTTTTTTAGGGGAATGATTCAGAAAATTTCTTTCTTTAATACGTGACAGATTGTCACATCACGGCAAAAGAGCGCCGTCTGTATCTTCACTCTAATCAAGGTGATAAAGCCACTAAGACGCGAGCCAGTTATTGAGATTTACCGAAACCGATAGAACGTCATCGAGGAAAGTTTTAAACAAAGGAGCAGGTTGCAGGGAGACAGAAGATGGCGACTGACGTTTTATTTGCATTTTTGAATGTCATAGCTGACAGGAAATGAAGAACCGAGAAGAGATTGTGGAGGTTGTGTTAATGAATTAAAATATATTGATCAAAAATTGTTGAGTAAATTAGGCTGCGTGATGAAATTGGCAATTTCCTCTGACATTAAATTTCAGTATTCAACAAACATAGAATAAAAACAAGCATGAGAAACAACAGTTTTTCCACAACAATGAATAAAATATTTATATAACAAAAAGGTACAAACAACAGGAGTAAAAAGATAGTTTTAAATCGTTCAAACCTCCTTTTATATTTAAATGAAAGGTTATCAAAGTTCTGGTTTGATAGATTATAATTTGTTGAATGGTCTGTACAATAATAAGAAAATGTGCTTTGGTATTATAGTAATTTAAGAAAAAAATAAACAATTCAAGTTTGTATTTGAAATTAGAGAAATATTGTTTACGACTTACTTTAAGGTTTACGGAATTGTCGCTCTTTGATCTGTTTTCATGGGTTCGAAGAGAATATTCTCGTTGGGGTAAGTGGTTCTTAACAAGCTGTGTTTATGTTAATTGCAATGATTAACTTTGAGCTTGAAAGCGTATGAAAAAGATTTGTGTATTAAGTTGAACGTGGGAAACTTGAGTTGATTGTTCGTCATAAAATATTGCTGTGTGGATGAGTGTTCTCTCAGGCTGGAATCATGTTGAGGAATTGTAACGTAAAGCCTGGAACTGTGGGAAGAGTTCAAAGGTTTCCGATCGGCGAACTGTCGAAGATGAAAGACGTTTCATATTTTATCGCTAACTGTGGTTACGCGATAGGCTCACAGAAGCTTGATAGGTTTTGGCGGAATTATTTTTTTTTGGTCAAGTCAAGAATCAGGTCGATATTATTAAATATTAATTGACCAATTAGAAGTTTGATATTTTCTGAGAATATTCATTAAGCTGAATAAGATCTGTGATCCACTTTTTGTACGAAAATTGATATTGATAAAAAAAAAGGTGGTAGCGTGATGCTAAAAGATCTAAAACAAGAAGTGCGAGGGCAAAAATATAGCATAGATTATTTTACCCCAAGCGACACAATAAAACCACTAAGTTACTGAGTGTGAGAGAATATAAGAAAAGAAAAACATTATTAAGGATGGATAGCAAAAAGTATATGAATTAAGAACACAAAAGGTAAATATGGATTCTGCATTAAAATTTTTGAAAATCAAAATTGACAGGGAAGGTAAAAGCAGGAAGTGTTCCATAAAAGAGAAGTACCAGAGAAAAAACCTGTTTTCAATAGTATAACATTGAGACCGAGATGTCAATCGAGTACTGCACTTCAAATTGTTAATTTGAGGTACCTGAGAGGAAACTCATGAGAAAAAGCCCAATAAAAATATTATTTAGGAAAAGTTACAGCGAAGTATTTATAGAAAAGGGAAGCTAGATTGTCGACGTGGGAAAGTGACTGAAAGGCGAAATGCCAGGTCAGGACCGATAATATTGCAGAATCATTTTGTTTCTGTCAAGTATATTTAAATAAATAGCATAATATGTAACTGGAATATTCGACGCAATTTACCGTTTTTAATAAGTACTCTACAGCCATTTCCATGCAAAATGACCAGACGAGCTACATTCCTTAGTTTGACGCGTTCAGACATTCACAGCGAAGACACCTCATGCCACATACACACATTCGATGGTCAACATCTCTTTCAAAATAGAATTCTCGGGACTATACATAGAGATGCCTCCCAGAGCCTCTTTAATGTCGCAATGCCCAGGAGAAAATCTTCGCACACACTCTACGCATTTTCAGGCTTTGTGAGAATATCTCCTGAAAGATATTCTCATTGATTCTAATCCCGTAGGTAAGTTGATGGATTTTTTCACCTCTTGTCACATAGACACTTTCAGTTCAATTCCCTAAGTATACAACCGAGAAAGAGAATTTCCACTCCATGAGCTTCTCCAGAACTGTTACAGAATTTCTGTGAAGATGCTTTCCCGATCTTTATTTCACATTTTGGCGGTTTGTTCCCTGGTTGCCAGTTCTATGTTTAACCATTATCTATCAAATATATTCCTATAATATGCCTTATTAATTTCTACTCTTACGGTGTTACAACGTCATTAAATAACATTCTAGATTAAGTGTCTCTCGGTCCGTGTATTGGCTCAAAATTGTTTTAAAATATTATTTGAATTCGGTCAACATCTTAAATATAGAATCCTCAGGGCTATGCATAGAAATGCCTCCAAGAGCCTTTTCTACAACGAAAAACCCAACGGAAAATATTCGTATCAACTTCTATGCATTTTCAGGCTTTCCGAAAATGTCTCCTGACAAATCCTCTCACCGATTCCAATCACGTAGGAAAGTTTATAGTTTGTTTGCCTCATGTCACATACACACTTTCGGTTCAATTCTCTTTGTATTCAACTGGGAAAGAGAAAATTCCACTCCTTGAACTTCTTCTTCAGAACTATTATAGAAGTCTGTGAAGATGCTCCCCTGATCGCCAGTTCTAGGTTTAACATTTATCTATGCCATATATCCCCTATAATATGGAATTATTAATTTCTACTCTTACGATGTTACGACACCATCATCCAGTAACGCTCTAGATTCAGTGCCTCTCGGTCCGTGTATTGGCTGAACAATAGTGTTAAATCATTATTTGAATTAGGCCAACAATTCCTTAAATATAGAATCTTCGGGATCACACATAGCGATGCCTCCTAGAGTCTTTTATACGTCACAGAGCCCAGAGGAAAATCTTCGCATCCACTCTACGCATTTTCAGGCTTTGCGAGAATGTCACCCTCACAGATCTTCTCACCGATTCTAATCACGTAGCAAAGTTGATGGATTCTTCACTGGCAATCTTGTGGATACTTTCACATGTTTTTTTTTCGCATTTTGGCGGTCTGTTGGTAATTTTTTGTCTTGAATACGCATCAGCATGAAGCAACAGTTGACCGGCATCGAGACGCGCGTGTCAATAACAAAAAGCCACGCTCAACTTGGAGTATATTTGCCAAAAGTCTGTCAGAATATTTCAGAGTCTCCGTGGCATACTGGATTAGCATCACGTAATATTTAATACAACCGCATTGCTTGAAAAGGTCAGGCGTATTAGATACCGTAGAAACCACTTAACAAAAGTAAACATACTTTAATTATTCATTATTGTTGTCGGCACCCGCTTGTATCCGAGCACAGGCATCGTCATCCTTTATCCTTATTTCCTTTCTATTCCCTAGTGAAGGTTGTGGAAATGCCTGTGCATCAGAAAAGTCACCATTCGCGTGAATTCTGCGCGACGGAGAAGCCCACACAGTTTGCCAAAAGCGCCTCCCTCGCGGCTCAAAGGGGATTGACACAGGTTGAACCCTGGTTGTAACAAGCTGTTTGATACTTGTTCTGTCAAGGTCCGTCTTGGTTACGCCAACCCGACAGGACTGCCCTTCTTCAGCCAGTTTGACCGTTGAGATCGTGTAGATGTTGGGGTCTTCAGGAGTACGGTCGCATTCAGTCTTCTTCTCCATCTTCGACCTTACCGCCATGATTGGCCAACACGAAATGGACCTCCAGACGCCTTTGCTCTTGGGATTATTAATCAGGCCTCTACCATGACAACCATATTTTACACTGGATGTCGGAGTGAACAGTTCTTTATCAATTGTCCGACTTTGACTTATTATTCTAAAGACAACAATAGAAACGAATCAATAAGTAAGAAAAGAATAAAGCTAATACAAGTATAAAATTATCATTAAATATATGAGAATATTTATTACTGTTGTTGCTAAACACAAATCTTTGACAGATAAATAATAAAGGGAAAGTATTCACTGCCGCACAAAAAACCCCTCATAGATGCAGATGTGTAACTTCCATTGACGAGTTTGGTTTACATCCTTACTCATCTCGTCATAGTGCTGGCCGCTTTCCAAAACTTGCTGCCATAAACGACATCATCAGAAGAGGTCAGAATGCAGCTAGTTTCCCTTCCCAAATCGAACCCGTGGGCTTCGATCGTGGTGATGGATAGCGGCCGGATGGGATTATCATATTCTCTTTTCAAGTGGGGAAGGCGTTGATTTGGGATGCGACCTGTGCAGATAAATTTTCAACCGGTAAGTTGATGAGGTCCAAATTTGAAGCGGGTCTGTCGCACAGAACGTGGAGATAAAAAAAAATTAAAAAATATTGTTAAATATTCTTCTCCTGGGGGGCTGATTTATTTTTACTCCAGTGTCAGTGGAAACTTCTGGGGTTATTGGCCCTCGTTTGATGACGTTTCTTTGAAGGTTGGCGGGGCTGCGTCTCGATTAAGGAACGAGCCTCACGAAACGGAGTGGGTCTTGAAGCTCAGCGTATCTCAATGGCGATGGTGTGAAGTAATGCTTTTTCCATCATTGCGGCTGGCAGAGGATAGCACAAAGAAAATGAAATGAAGAAAAAATGTTGTTTTTATTTTTTATATAGATACTTTGTTTAAAATTTAAAAAAAAATGAATTTATTATTTAAAAAAAACAAACAAACAAAAAACGTTAGGACTTGAAACGCTTTTCTTACAAATTTGAACATAAATCATCGTCCATAAAAATATTTCGTTACTACAATCAATAAATAAGAAAAGGGTAACAGAATAAAATTATTGGTAAACATTGTAAAAAAAATGTTTGAATGATAAATCATAGATAAAGAAATCAACGATACTTAACCAATTGTTAAGGATAGACAAGCTAAACTGTATCACTCGAAATGGTTTTCCTACACTTTCGAAAATTACGCCATCTTTTATAAAACAAGATAAATATTACGATTAAATATAAATATAGAATTATTCATGCTAGTGTATATGTAATTTCACAAATAAAAATGTATTAAATGTTATTGATATAACACTCGTGATAACAGACAATTCTTAAATTTAACAATCGTTGTTGAATATATCGACTTAAAAATGTATTTTTGTAATTGAATATTGCATAACATAAGACAATTACATAATATTTAATATCTAATATGACTCCTTGATAAGATCCAAAGATGAATTTACAATATTATTGGTTCAGATCTGGCAGCACCGCTACTGTCACTTTTCCACCGCCGTAAGTTTGGCTCTCTGTGTTTTTTCTGTGTTCATTCACAGTAATTGTTCGGATGAGCTCTTCGCTATAATACCTCTGTAGAGAGATTTGCTGCTGATTATAGTCGTCGGTTCAATGTAGATTTGTGAGCAAAAAGTTGATCGGGCGATCAAATCCCGTGATAGTGGGGACGTAGCTTTAGCTAGGGTAAACTCGGCTTCCTTACTTATCAAGAAGGATCAAACTCTGGTAGGGCTAGGTTAAAAAGTTCGTCCTCGGGAGCAATAAATAGAGCCGCTGAACTGCGTGCAGTTGAAGCTCGGAATGCATCTCAGCGACATAACGCGAGCATCACATTGCCGGATAATTTGACCGTGACTACAAACGCGGGTATAAGTAAGGATTTTCGTGAGTACTTTCATGATACCTTCACCAGGAAGCCAAGTCTGACTCTGTTCAGTTCGACGCCTATTTAGCTGACTTACCCTACCTTGAAGCAACTGGGTCCAATCACAGAGTCGGGAATCCGGGATGCGCTGAAGCAGGTTGGTCTGGACAAACCTCCGGGATTTAGATGGTCTACTCTACGAAGTACACTTTAGGCAGTAGCTCGTTTTTGTTCCTTTGTTAGTGCTGATTTTCAACAACTGATTCAAACAGGGAACTATACCTCAACGCTTCACCAAAGGTTTGATCAAGTTGCTAGGCAAAGACAAAAATGTAGGGATGAGTTAGGTAATTTTCGCCCTTTAACTATGCTAAATACAGAGTTAAAGATTTTGGCACCAATACGGCATTCGTAATAGAAGGAACAATCAACTCAGAGTAGAAGTTGGGCCTCCTTCTCGCACAAGTGCACGCTTCTCATGGATGGGAAGTTCTTATGGGCGTCTTCTTTCCATAAGGCGCCCTCCTCATCCGAATCGTGACACATTTGATCTAGGAACGCATCTCAATGCTAGGCATATCCAGACCGCCTTCAGAGTGGAGGGGAGGCGGTAACAGATCTCCGAGATACCCTAGCAGCCTTGCCTTCCCACTAGAAGAATAACAAGAGCCTTACTAATTAAATTAGTATTTTTATACAGAAATGGAAGTACAGAGAGTCGGTAAAGGAGAATCGGGTAGATATCCGAGATATACACTTCCGATCTCTCCTTTAAGATTGAATGTTCGAGAAGTTTTATGAGAGAATAATATGCAATCTCCGACAGGGTACGAACTTGCATTCACCTAGGGTGAGCAGTCATATATCGGTTATAGAGTATGTTGATGACCAAGCTAATCTTAATAGTGCACAAACTCTCACTCTTGAAATAGATATAACTGCTTAGTTCCGTATCCTAAAGTAAACAAAGCAATTTGTAAAGAAAGGGACGGATTTTTAAATTTATTAATGCGACATGAGTATAATGACAAAGTACGCAGGTGTAGGCTTTAAGAAAGCTTTATTCAACTGAGAATACAAGTTACACGTGTAGTTTCCTTTTATAGTCCCAGTAAACTGAAATAACTCTCTCAAAGAGGAAAGTAACAATACAAGGAGAGACCACTCTCGATTATTTATAACAATGAATAAATGTAACATATACTTTATTAACGACATTCCTCGTCTAATTAAAATTGATAATACAATTTATGAAATACTGACCAGCGAAATAGATACATTTTCTAAAGCCAGACTGAAATATTGCAACATAATAGAACATCTTTACATAACTCAGGCATATGCAACAGGTTTCTTTCTGGGAAAATGACAGTATTAACTGCAGAAAACCGCAAAGCGACACAGCACAGACCTGCTTATAAACACTTACTATTGTAATAATTCCAATTCTCAGTGGACAGTACACCTCTAACCTTGGATCAGATTAATCTAAACTTCAGGCGCCTCTCAGCGAAGCCATGCATAGCAAGAGTGTCTAGCAGTCCGGTACGCGTGTAATAAATTCAATTTTCAGCTATTTGCTTTCGAAAAAGGAAGCCATTTTTTAAGAGGATTATGTGAATGAAATTGGGAGGTAAACAGCATTTTCCCACTCAGCTTACAGACATTGTGTTGTTTATAGATCTAGAAAAAAAGTGTATTCTGAAGAATACTTTTCAAATTAGTACAGACATTTTTATTTTACCTACACTCATATGATGAGATAAAGAAAAAATAGGAAACGTTTCTCAATCCAACATTTTCCAATTTTGTTAAAGCTTTATCAGAGAATGAGATGTGGAGTATTAAGAAGAGAGAAATTCTGATATTTTTATTTTTGTGTTATTTGGTTTTCATTGGTTAATAAAGTTTCCCATGCATACGAATTGTTAAGCAAACATTAGTATAATTTATGGTTTTCCGAATTCAAGGTGACTCGACGCGTCCTTGAGAAGTTCCAAGAAATTAAATGAAGTCTAACTGAAAAACTGTAAATATTACTTTATGTATATAAGCGTAAAATAATTCTAGTTTCTCTATGAGAGATTTGGATAATAATATTCACTATGTACATTATTTGTTCTCATCTTTGTCGACATATTTATTACAACGTTTCGGCCGTTGTACACTTCGGCCTTCTTCAGGTGGTTGGAATGTCGAACTGAACCCTTTATTACGCTCACTGAGGTAGACTGTTCTAGTTCCACGTACCATGTTTTATAATGGATGTCAGTTATCAGTTATCTCCTGCTAATTTCCCTCTGAAAGTTCTCAACTACCTTAACCGGGTATTGAACTCACACTCTTTGGGTCCTGTCACTGGATCTAACCAAAGCCTTTATTCACTGTGCTAAAGGACGCATGGCACAGCGGATAAGGGCGTTATAATAAACATGGCTACAAAGATGAGGAAAATAGTCCGAATAATGTAAATAGTATACATAATACCTCATCTCAGAAATTTAGATAGATAATTTATATTCGTAAGTATATTCGTAAGTGTGTGCGTGTAGACACACACACACTTACGAATATACTTACGAATATAAATTATCTGTCTAAATTCTACCTGTAGACACGCACACACTTACGAATATACGAGTAAACGTTATGTTTGTAGGGCTTCCGCGTGTTGATTTGACTTTTTCTTTTACGTAAACAACGTTTGATATCGATAAATTAAATTCTTTCAGAATGGATTCGATAAAGTCCGATGTATTATGTTTTTAACGTGAGTTTATAGTTGGTAATATACTGATTAGTAATCCCTTTCGGTGTAAAGAATTATATCCTTTTTTTTCTTTTCTTTTTTTTATTAGGTGTCATTTCTCATTTAGAACGCCATAAATTCTACACACGTATACAAGTGCGATGGATAAATTGTCGACTAAATGAACGCAAAAATGAAAATAACAATGACATCTCATTTTAACAGATATAATTTTCCAAAATTACGCAAAACTATCTTGAAATACTAGAGAAATATTTATTCAATAAAATCGCCGTTGGTTTCAATCACGGCCTCCAGACGACTTCACAATCTCCTGCAACGCTTCTGGACGTTCTCTTCGATTAAGTTGGTGAATGCTGCCATAATTCTTGCCTACAGTTCAGTTTTGGTCTTACAGGGAGTTTTGTTCGTTTCTAGCTCACCTCTGACCCACACATAATAATCAAGGGGGTCACAGCCAAGGTGGTTAGATGTAAGTATTGATGAAGTCGCGGAAATTGTGCGACAGAAATACCTGGGTGCTCCTGCTTGTGTGACATAGTCATGTTGCCAAGCATTGTGTCTTTCAGCAGTCACCTTCTTGACACAGAACCACTTCCTTTTTAGGGCATTTGATGTAGGACTCTATGTTGAATCTGAAACCATGTTAGAAGATAAATGGAGGCATAATATCACCATTACTTATGATCACTCTAAACACCATGATTTTGACTGGGTATTTGGTTTCATCACTATTGGTACATCTCTTGCGTTTAACATCTTATTCTGGCGGAGGTTTTTCTCACCTGAGAAAAAACAAAGGATCTTCAGTTGGAGGGGTTCCTTGTGTTTGTTCAAAAGCTTCGTATTCCTTCTGTTCTTTTTAGATTGGGATAAAAATTGGCCCTTTCAAATCTTGCATGAGAAATACCGAATATCTTCATGCACTACCGGTCTGATAAAAAAAAAAATCAGACATTCCTGTCTCCCTGGCTGTAAAAATGATTGAATGCGAGGGTCGTTGTCAGAAATGGCCTGGATCTCACCAACAAATTCATGAGTTATTTTCTTATCAGTTTGTAAAGAATCAAGTTGATTGATGTACGTCCTGTATGGCGTTCACGATTCTGAATGTGGTGAGAATGACTGCTCGATAGACAATGATTTTCGTTTTCATCGAAATCCTATGAACATCCCATCGGCGATGCTTAAGCTTCCCAAAGGCATTGGTTGCCTTTGATATTCAGTTAACTATTTCGTCATCCAAAGAGGAACTTGAATTGATTTTGCTTCCTAAGTACGAGGCTCGTTTCCCATACTTCAGGACGTTGCTGCCAACAGAAATGGAAACGAGCTGCCTTACTTTTCTGATAACCATTAGACTTATCCAACACTTTCCGAATGCACTGAACTATTCTTGAATTGAAAAGGAAACATTATGAAATATTCGTATTAAAACTTCCGGAGCCAATGGCAAACAGTACGGCGTGCAGTTTCCAAATGTATGGCGGAATAAATTGCGTCATGTATTTCGTCCGATCACTTTTAGTAACGACTAGCAGGAGAGCCCGGCGTTGCCCAGGGATGTAACAGTAAGAGATAGATCAAGTATCGACCATCATAAAGACTGAAAAATAAAATTGACAGAGATTATTGTTTAAGGTTGACGGACATGCATGTCTTAATGAGTTTTTTTTTTTGTTTTTTTACGAATTGGTCAAACCCAAACTCAAACAAAAACATTGTTTTCTATCGATTGAATAGAATTTTATTATAAACAATTGTCTTGTAAATGGAATTTTTAAATCATTCTGAATGTAAAAATAAAGAAAAAAAAGTGTGCAAGACAATAAGAAACACTACCTGCCAAAAAAAAAAAAAGTGAAGTTTTGTTGAAATCGGTTGAAAAATGTTGGAAATCCGATCCCATATATAAACGAACACACACACACACACACACATACAAACAACCAGGGTTTTATACGTATAACTTGATATGAGTTGTCCCCCTTTCATCCTGGCGATACAATCGTGTTTTATCGTGTTTTCAAATTGATTTCGTGCAAAAACAATTGTGTTTTTCCAATTTTTGACGCTGTCAGAACCACCGCAAAGTAATTTTACGCAGTCCTGTGAAGTTTTGTTGAAATCGGTTGAAAAATGTAGGAAATCCGATCCAATATATAAACGTACAGACACACACACACACACACACACACACACACACAATCTGCGTTTTATAATAAGTAAGATAGTGTAGCAAGAAACCCGCCACATTCCGCATTTGAGAGAGATTTTGGAGGATGGAAATTGAAATCAGTTCATTTTTCCTTTAGGAACTGGAATATGTAAACGTATCAGTATTTGGAACTATTTTAAGCTGATTAAATTAAGATTGCTACGGTTTATCAGTATGCCTTTAATGGTGAATATTTCTTGGCATGGAACACATAATGGGAGATCTTTTTTTATGATATACGAATGGGTTAATTGTTAAGTTATATCTCTTAAAGACACTTGATGTCGAAAAATAGTAAGACATTTTATCTTGTTCTCTTTATTTTCCTTAAGAAGTTCAATGACTTAAAACTTATGCGTTATTTTCCCAGAGATCACGAAAGAGGAACCGCTATATCATATTGAAAAAAAAAATAATTGATTGATAAAGAGAAAAATATTAAGAAGTGAATGAGAAAGACGTTTCACAGAGACAATTCAAATATGGTAAAACGAAATTATAAGAATCAGGGGAAGATTATAACCTAAAAGTAAATACGGTTGATCTTAATGAAAAGTGGGGGATGTCTATCTCTTCATAGTTGAATGTATAAAATATTCATTTTCAGTATCTTTAATATCAGCCAAACTATTAGACTATAAAAAGGGTGAAAATTGTTGTGGAGGTTCTAAATAATCTTCAATAACAATCACTTCAAAACTCATTATATCATAAACATCTTTATTTAAAGAAAAAAAGGGTTAAATGTATCTCCCCGGTCTTATATTTGAAGTTGAAATTATCTGTCCGGTTTAAAACATAACAGTAATTTTAGCCAACCTAATTCCATAATTATTTTTAAATTAATGTAAGGTTAAAATTTTGATTATGTGTCCTGATATCCCGATATTACATCAAATGAACAAAACAAATCATTTCTCAGCTTCATATATTGTTATGATCAAGTTTAGGACCAAGGAAGAACAACACGAACACAAGAGTAGAAATAACGAAGGTATATTACACAAAATAATAATACACGATGTGGAAGGTGTTAGTATGACTGTCAGTCTGGTTTGGAGTGAACTACTATCGGCTCGATTCGGTATCTAGCACCCCATCACGAGGGTTGCATGTGGCACAAGGCCGAGTTTAACGTGGGGTTCCCGAGCCCGTAGACTCGGCCAAAAAATGCCCGTAGAACCCGTATAAACGGGATCGGGTTGGTCAACCTCCCCGAATGAGACTCTACCCTTCGGCGGAGCCTCGTCTGGCTTCCTCTCTGCTCAGAGGCAGAGACTTCGACCGCCAAGCCGAGAAGCTCGGCTTCACTCGACCCACTCTCTTGAGAGGCGTAGTATATATAGTGTTAGGGAGAGTTCATTCTGTAGTTATAGGTAAGGACCCATCTCACACACACACACACATACACATATATATATATATATATATATATATATATATATATATATACTTATATATATGATGACGATAATGATGGACTCTCCCGTCGTTATTCAGTTCAGTTTTTATGTTTGTTCGGTTTTCAACAGCAAGTTCCAATTCCTATATAGGGATATTTGCAGCAATTAAATTCTATTTAAGTTTGTCCTTGAAGCGTAACCAAGGACGGCCGACGTTACGCTCACCCTGAAAAAATTGGCTATACATGAGGATTTTCGGCGTCCGATCATCATCACTCCTTCTGATGACATGATCAGCCCATCTGAACTGTGATTGCATCAGAAAGGATTCAACAACACCGACACCTCATTTGATGAAAAGATCAAGGTTAGAGATTTTGTCCTGTCGTGTATAACCGCATATTGAACGAAGACAGCGTTTATCAAAAGAATCAAGATGATTGATGGGCGTCCTGTATGGGGTCCACGATTCTGACTCATAAAGAAGTGTGGTGAGAATTACTGCTCGATAGACACTGATTTTTGTTTTCAGCGAAATCCCATGAACATCTCATCGGCGATGCTTAAGCATTGGTTGCCTTTGATATTCAGTTAACTATTTCGCCATCCTAAGAGGAACTTGAATTGATTTTGCTTCCTAAGTAAGAGGATGATTTCACATATTTCAGGATGTTGCTGCCAACAGAAATGGGAACGATTGGAAAAGTATGAGCAGGTGGTTTTAATTTTAAACCTTTGACCTGCTTAGGTGTAGGCCTTGGTTGATGGATACCTTCAGGATTCTTTATGCTTATAGTTAATCCGAATGCGTTGTAAGCAGGGGAAAAATATATATATATATATATATATATATATATATATATATATATATATATATATATATATATAGAAAGAGAGAGAGAGAGAGAGAGATAGATAGATAGATAGATAGATAGATATCTGCCACCAAGAAAAGTTAACAATAATAACATTTCCAGATCAGAAAAATCTTCTGAATGAGAGATACATGCACATGAAAAAGTTCCTTATATATATATTTTATAGTAAAAAGAAAGTAAAGTAAGATATATAATCCAGTGTTCTTATTGATATTTTTATTTTCATTTTTCAAAAACAGTTCTCAATGTAAATTTACAGAGCATAAATATTATAAATTAACTGATTTAAAAATATGCTTTCGTCGCTACACTGGAATTACCGTGTTTCAGAAACTGAAGCTAGAAACTTCAAATTTAATTATATAATTAAATTAAAAGCATTAGTTCTGTTTCATATTCAAGTAAATTTTGGATTAACTTATTTTTAAATTTACTGAGTTTTAAACGCACGTACAATTTCTAATTTTTGGTTTCCAAGGATAAGGAGAAATCCAATCATATAGACAGAGGCGGGAGCGTGTTCATCTTTATTAACTATTATGATATTAGTTATAAGTGACGTTCGAAAAAGAGGTGTAGTCTAGGTCTTGTAGGGGTGCATTTTTCAACGAATTATGACATCCGTTCAACGCATGTCATATTTTTATTAATTAACGACAAATATTTCGGTATTTTTTCCGTTAAATTCGTACTTGTATACATAAAAATTCTTTCTAAAAGTAGTGTTTGAGTTAGAATACGTTATATTGAACTACAGTTTTAAAATATTACCCTTAGTTACTAATAGACTATATTTATTTTTTAAAACAAATAAATGAATTACTTAAATTATTTAAAAAAATATTACATATCGACTATAAGTATATATATTACCAGCTCCCATTTTTTATAATATATGTATTTATATTAATTAAAGAATATCAAACACTTAAAATCACATAATATTAATTACGTAATAATTTTTACTTTTACGAGGGTTTTAAAAAACAGCTCTCAATCTTCAAGACGTGCAAACAAATAAAATGGAAAAAGTTACTCCAGGTAAAAATCAGGAAATATTGCTATCTCGTTTAGAGAGTGTGAAGGGACAGACAGTTGTGAATTTAACTTCTGTATAAGGGTTTGTAAGAATATACCTTTAAGGTCCGACGTTTTCAATCTCAGGCTTAATGTTTGTGTTAACCTAATTTGATATAATGATTTCAGATTTATCATTCTACCATGGTACAATATATATATATATATATATATATATATATATATATATATATATATATATATATATATATATATCAGGTCAGTTATATCGGCAGAGTCAAATACCCCCTGGGGATATCGAAGATCTCGTTGTTTTCTTTTTTTATCTAAGTTAAGTTATAGCACACTAGTAGTGATCTTCTAGATGCTATTATAATCTTTAGTTCATCATCAGTGATATTGTTGAGACCATTGTAACCTCTGTCTGTTGGAGAAAATACTCATAATTAAATCTAAAACCAAGAGAAATTACTTAAATTTCGAATTGAACTCATAGGAAAATCTAGGAAGAGACACTGATTAAAAAATGAACAGAAAAGTACCGTTTCTCCTGGTTAATATAAATTCCTATCTATATTGACTTTACTATAATGTTATTGTATATATTCACGGAGTAATGTTTATTGCCCTCTGACACTTATGGTTATCAGATACACATACACGCACACATACACACACACACACACACACACACATATATATATATATATATATATATATATATATATATATACGGGAAGAGTGTATATAAATATAAATAAATATATATATATGTATAATTATTTATATATTATATGCGCGGTACTTATTAGAAAGCGGTCAATACCAGAGATAGACCTAACATATTTGGTTGGATAGATGTGAGTTTGTTACCCTGGGTTTCACGCTTTAGCGATCGTCAGACAAACTGATTAATGTTTTAAAAAATTTGGGTTTATGTAGATTGCGTGTATTGGTGTTATTGGGGAAGTGGTGGGGGAAACTTCGTCGCTTATGTCATCGTACTAATGCAAACATCGATGTATGCAGACACATATACATACTTGGTCGTCGGGACTCATACATATATAAACATATGTGGGCAGTTTCGGATATGACATATGCATTTGTATGTTGAAATTTAAAGACTGGAAGTGTGGCGGAAATGTCTCGTGAATGTCTCGTGAATGTATACAAAAAATAATATGACATGTATAGACACAACAATATGCAATCGTCAGGCCTGTTTTATGCTATATGCAATCGTCAGGGTGGCCTGGCGATTGCATCTAGCATGAAACGGACTGTCGCCTCTAAGAGTTGACTTCTATGTTCACTTTTCTATTTACACACGCTCTATCTCTGATATTGAGCACTTTATCCCATAAATATAGCACAACTTAAGGCTATAATCCTTCATATATATATATATATATATATATATATATATAATTATTATTTATACAAAAAAAAAATTATAACATAAATATGTTATAAAATCACTACAAAAATAGTCATTTTGTTTCAGCACCCTCGGTGTCTTATCAAGAGATGATGTTGAAGATAAAATAAATGGTTTCAAATTAATTAACGATCCTTCACTAGGGGAAAACATTGTTACAAAAGCTAGAATAACCAATCATAATCCAAGTATAGGAAGATTCAAAAGCTTGGCAATGAAATAATGTAATAATAGCTATTCAAATATTTAAAATACGGGTAATATTATTAGAATTAATTCCGTATACACCAATTATATACTTGGATATATATATATATATATATATATATATATATATATATATATATATATATATGTGTGTGTGTATATTTGTATGCACGTATATATGTGTGTATATTTATATATATATATATATATATATATATATATATATATGTGTGTGTGTGTGTGTGTGTGTGTGTGTATGTATGTGTATGTATGTGTGTGTGTATATGGGTAAATGGTTGGATGAAAGCTGATAGCATTATTAATCTGTAATTTGTTATCAGACTAGATTTATATATATATATGGATGCATATATGTAAATAGGCGTATATATGATGCTAACTGAAATTATTTTTGACCAGGTATTTTACGGATTTATTGTTATTTTATTCTGTTGGTTCCTATTTCATACACATGCTATATCCAGTATGGCTATCTTTGTTCCAGTGCATGTATTATGGGGGAGGAAAATACATATAAATATATGTACATTCTTTGACCAAATTGGATACGACACGGTAATCTATTTAAACTGTTCTCCTTTAAATTAATTTGGACTACGTCTTCAGTTAGACTCATAAATTTAATAAATGTACACTAGCAGATAAAAGATGATTTAACCATAGCTTATTTTGAAGTACATTCATTTCCTGTCAAATCTTAATAAATACATCTAGGATATAAAAGTCCAGGACTCTCGTTATATAATATTTATAAATATTTTTCTCTTAATATGATTAATAAACATTTAAGTCAAATGTCTTAGCTTTTTTTACTTTGGATTTCCTTGGCGAATTATATAAAGAAGCTTATACTAATTTACAAATATTTTTTTGGAACTAAACAGATCTATATTGTATTTTTAACTTTTGACAAGACCAGACAAGGCGGACATTTCTGTCCTTCCTCCTACCCAAAATGACATACTAATGATATATCTGAAATCAGTATATTAAATTAGATCAACACAAACGTTAAGCGGGAAAATTAAATCGTAGGAACTTAAAGGTAAACTCCTAATACCGATAAATAAAACTTAAATTCACATCTCTCTGTCTCTTCCCACTCTCTAAATGAGATAGCAATATTTTTTCTGATTTTAACCAGAAATAACATTCTCCATTTCATTTTTATGTAGGTCTTGAAAATAAAGAGCTCTCATGAAATAAAAAAAATATTTCCTGTGGGATTTTAAGTGTTTGATATTTTTTAAATAATAATGATTTTGCTATGTCTTTTGGCATAGAGCTCTCCTTGGATTTATATCCTCCTGAAAATTCCATACTAATTACCATATTGTAACATTACTATATATATATATATATATATATATATATATATATATATATATATATATATACACCCATGTATAGTGTTATGGTCCGGTTCCTTGTACCACGGTGATAGTCCAAGGTAGAACCAATAAAGAAGAACTCGAACACGGACAGGGAATAACACAGATATATTACAAACAGGAATATATACAGAGAAGTAGAAAGTGTTAGTACGAACAATCAGGTTTTAGTAGTAATTGTCTGAACACGACTCTGTTTCAGACTGCCTCTGACTCGACTGACTGACTCGCTCGCTCTGACTGACAGACTCCTGACAGAACTCTCTACAGACTTCAGACTGAACTCTCTGTTTTCTCTTGAGGCGCAGTATTTATTACGTATGGAATAGTCCATTATGTTATTATGGGTAAGGTCCCATAACATATAGGAAGAGTGTAGACGGAAAAAAATTCCAGTAACAGAAAACACTATTCTTAAAAGAGTGCTCAATACAGAGTACATCATATAGTATTTATTCAAAAATTATAACATAATCATATTATAACATCAGTACAAAAATAGCCATTTTTCAACACTTCTGGTGTCTTGTCAAGTGATTATGTTGATTGTAGAACCATTTTACTATAAGCGCCATCACTTGACTTGATATTACTTGGAAATACATCAGTGTTAATCATAATAATATTAAGCAAATCTTAAAATTCTGGAAGCCCGTGATATAAGAGAATTGTAGCCAAAAATAAATAAAGTAAACTATGAGTATAGCAACAAAGTTCGTAAAGTTTCTAGCATCAAGTGTTATATAAAAATACTAAATTAAAATACTACAATTAAAAATCTTTAGAAAAAAATTAAAATATTAAAAAATCACGTAAGTTACTTCCCTTGCATAGATGTTAGAAATATTTTGATTTATCGGTGTTAACGCATAACACATCCATAGATAAGCAACTCCTGGAGATGGTCTCAGATGAGATTAAAAGTACTTGGGGAAAGAAATATCATTTGAAAGAAAATTTTTGGAATTTTTCTTAATCAATTTTCTACAGCCACCAAGAAATTAATTCGTAGACATGAAAGGATTAAAACTAAAATAAATAGACATAATACGGCTAAATTATTTAACCAAACAAGCTTGAATGAAAATATGCTACCTATATCTTTGACGGTGAATATCTGTGTTGTAATGTCCATATAACCATTCCGATGATCACACGTCAGCTTAGATCGACGACCAATATAATAAAGCTATATCCAAATGTTGGAAGTTTTTGTTTTTATTTTCTCTTAAACTAAAGACCCAACAACGAATGTTAGAACGTCTTATGATCAAACATAATAGACATTCGTTGTCTGTTATATTTAACAATATATATATATATATATATATCTGAATAATGATCTGCTGTCCTAATACACTAAATACCAGTTGCATGACGTAGAAGTATGAAATGATCCCAACACTTATTCAATTTCAATGGAATCTTATCAAACGACAAATAAATATATACACACATGGATTACTACAGATCGTCACTGAAAATGTACGTAAAATTCAAGGAAATATTGTATTTATTACATAACACAACGCAAAAGGAAAATGAATATAAACCATAAACAAGTCATCCAAAAAAGCTATACAAATTATAAAATGGATAAATACTTCTGCCAAACGCCAACGATAAATTCATTAACCTATCGCATTATCAACTTACCTCAAATAAAATGAAATTATTTAACCTTGGACCAAATTTCCACGTCGTACAGAAACCTAATCTAATGTTTAAACAAACGCACATTGAAGCTTTATACCAACAAATATGTCTATTTCAACAAGACAACCATATTACTACACGGGTAGGTTTAAAGATTTACTTAAAGCTGAATTTATTAAACACCGATATCATAAATATGTAAATGGATTTATAAACACTCCTTTAACCAAACAACTAACAACTAACAACAGTATTGTTATCCGATGAGCTGATAAAACTAATACTTTCGTTATTTTTACCACTCAAAATTACCGACAATTTTCGATGATCACAAATATTATGAGTTAACTAATAACACCACCTCTCAACTTAAAAATCATATCAATAAACTTATTACTGCTAGTAATGTTGAAATAGGATCTTATAATCTTCAAAAGATTTTACATGACTATCAACCTGGCTACCTTTACGGAAATGTAAAAATCCATAAAAAAGATCGTCATCTATCACAATCACCTACACCAGTATATTATCTTTAAAAAAAAATTAATGAACTCAACAAACGAATTCGTACAAATTATTCATGCTGTAAAAACAAAAACAAAACAAATAATTGCATTTACAATATCCCCGGCCATTAAACTATTGACATCATTATCAGTGATTTATAACATTACACTTCTCTCCCCTCAATAAATATCAAACCCACTATTTTCAAAAAAATATTATTAGCATGTACCACTCAACGACCTTTTCAAGACGCCCCAGGCAATATTTATACTCAAATAGACGGTATCGCGATAGGATCCCCTTTAGGCCCATTTTTTTTTCTAATTATGTGGCACATGTAGCAAATAAAATACTTAATGACACAAACAAACTCCCTATATATGTGAGGTACATAGATGTCATTTTCATTTTAGCTAAAAATGTTGATGAAATTACACAACTTTTTTTTAAAGTCTCTCCGACCTCAAATTTAAAATAGAAATTAATATTAATAATAAAATCCCATTCTCTGATGTACTTATTGATTCCAGTACACATAAATTTACTACTTTTTTATATAGAAAACCCACAAGCATTAACTCGTATCTTCTTAATTACTATAGTGAATTCCCCAAGGTTATAAGTTAGCTGTTATAAAGAACTTAATCCAACGCACACAAATGATATCTTCTTCCAAAAAGATATTCCATAAAGAATTACATAACATTAAACAAACATTTCTTAATAATGGATTCCCTAATTCTATCATTGATCAACAAATTAAAATTATCTCAATAAACTTAATAATACCGCTAGCAAAATTTATAATATTAATAATAATAGTGTATATCAAAATAAGCATAATACTATTAATTTGTACTATTATATGTTACAGTTTTTTATATCTGTGTGTACTAGTGAGCGAGCCAAAATGAGCTGACTCATTTTATAGTCCACCAATAGAAGAGTTAACCAATCAGAAAGCTCAAAATATTCAATGCGACGTGTATAAAGGCAGCCATTTTCTTTTTTCACTCAAATTATCTCCACTGCCAACCTGATATCGAAGACTTAAAGAATTAACAGCCGCTACTTTCTCCGAATCTACACTGCCAACCTCCGATATTGAAGAGATTACGGACTTCACTGGATTCCATATTCAGAGACTACGGTAAACATGGTCAACATTATAACCATGCATAAATTAAATGTAATTATTAATGATAATGCATAATAATTACAAACATGTTGAAACAACTCCAAAACATTTATATGTGGAAATGTTAAACCCATTATTAATAATAAACAAGTTAATCTCATCATATATTAAAATAAATTTAAAATAATTGTCCTCATAGTCTCTAATAACCCTAAAACCAAACAACTAAATCCTCTGCAAAAACCAATTCAGTGTATCAATTTACATGCTCGTTCAAAGATTTTATCTCTGATACTGTTAATAAACTCACTACATACATTGGTTAAACTACAACCACGCTTTCCTATAGACTTCGCTGTCAACATTCTTATATTAGTTCTATTAAACAACATTTCTTAGAAAAACATAGCTATGTTTATAATATTAGACAGATATTAGTTGATAACACAACAATACCCACACATAAAAAGAATCTTAAGACAATGGAGGCCATCTACATTGAAACAAAACAACACATATTTAACAAAATAACATTCCATACCAGTTACAACATATTAGAATGCATTTAAACATATGGTTCTGTTGATAACATTTCTTTCTCTCAGGTTGTCACGTACGACGTCATAGAACTAGATTACGAATTTACGACCTGCGTCTGCCATTCCGTGGCCGTTATCGTTGCGTAGCAAAGGTCTATGTAAACAAAACAGGATTTCATCTTTGACGGTGAACATCTCTGTTGTAATGTCGATATAACCATTTTGATGATGACTCATATAAGCCGAAACCTTAGATCGATGGCCAATATAATAAAGATATATCCAAATGTTGGGCAGTTATTGTCTTTATTTTATCTTGAAACTAAAGCCATTATACGACGCTTGGAACGGCTCATGAGGAAACATAGTAGACAATCGTTTTCTGTTATATTTAACAGTATATGTTTGAAGTATATATATATATATATATATATATATATATATATATATATATATATATTTAAGCATTTCACCCCAAGCAAGACGGGAAGCCACTAAGACGCAAGGGGTTACAGAAAATTTACAGCAAGATCAGATAGGAGTGATAGAAGAAAGGATGAGAGTAGTGGATAGATCAAGGCATGTGGAAATGTCGATTGACATTACACTTGAATAGCTGGAGATTATAGCTCACAGGGAAACAAGAATAGGGAAAGGAGTTCCACAGGTGAGAAGTGCGAGACATGAAGCTATTAGAGTAGAAGAGACGGCTACATTTAGGAGTTTCGACAGTGAAGGGGTGAGAGCGGGATGCCAGCCTCGTAAGGCGCTGGAACTCATGACGTCTGGGAACCAGCGAATGCAGCTCCTCGGAGTAATTTCCATGAAAGTATTTGTAGAACAGACAGAGGGAGGCGACGGCGCGTCTGTGAGAAATTAACTGTAGACGAGACGCCAAGGCAGGGCCAACTACATTGCATATCCGTCTCTGGAGCCGATCAAGAACCCCGAGTATATATATATATATATATATATATATATATATATAATGTGTGAGTTTGTGTCAATTTATTAGGTATAGATTAGGTGGGACACAAGTTCGAAAGTAAGGACCACACCCATTGAGGATTGATATCATCTGTAAGTGGACAGTTTGTTTCATTCTTGAACGCAATTTTCAGGCCATGTGTCTTGCGTTTTGACTCAATTATTTAATATTCTGGTCAATGGTTCATTAAGGGTAGGTGATATCTATCTTTTAGTATTGAATTTTAAACATTTTTTATGTTTTATACAGAAATAAGTTTCTCCTTAAGTGTTTTACAGGACATGGCTGGTATCAAAGAATCTGTTTCTAGACTCACGTATATATTAATTTTTTTTTTTTTAAATAATAAATTGACAACAAATAACGTAAAATGGAAGATTTCTTAATTAAATGTGCGGATGGTGTAATGGATAATGTGAAACCGGAGATCCCTGTTCGAAATCTAGTTGAGGTTTTACATTCACTTCCACGCAAATAAACTTGGGAAAGGTATGAATCTATCTCACTGCGTTAATATTATGGTTCAAGGTTAGGACCAAGGAAGAAGAAGACGAACACAAGAGTAGAAATAACGAAGGTATATTACACGAAATAATAATACAAGATGTGGAAGGTGTTAGTATGACTGTCAGTCTGGTTGGGAGTGAACTACTATTGGCTCGACTCGAATCGCCCCTCTCTCTTGAAAGGCGTATTATACATAGTGTTAGGAAGAGTTCATTCTGTAGTTATAGGTAAGGACCCATGACAGTAAAATAGCAGAGCAGACAGGGATTTTTAACTTAGGTTGCCAAACAGTCCAGGCGAAGGGTATCTCTGAATTCAAAACGGTAACGACAAAATTCAGGTTCCTCTGGCAACGCATAACAACCGCAAGTCGCCATGGTTACGCTTTTATCAATGGTGGAATGTAACATACCACATTATTGGCATTGAACTGTAGCGTTGTCATTGAAATGATCTTTCATACTGGACAATACAAGTAATCCTCTGAATCAGATGGAAAAGTTGGGAACACAAAGCGTAGAACATTTTGTCTCTTCACATATACGCAAACGGAGGTCCTATGAGGGCGTTGAGACGGACTTAGTAGTTAGTTACTTCTTACGGCTTTGTATAAAACGCAAAGTGGAAAGAATTTACAAAAAGAAAAAAAAAACTTTATTTATCTATGTTATGGTCCGGTTCCTTGTACCACGGTGATAGTCCAAGGTAGAACCAATAAAGAACTCGAATACGAATGTGGAATAACACAGATATATTACAAACAGGAATATATACAGAGAGGTAGAAAGTGTTAGTACGAACAACCAGGTTTAGTAGTAATTGTCTGAACGCGACTTTGTTTCGGACTGCCTCTGACTCGACTGACTGACTCGCTCGCTCTGACTGACTAACAGATTCCTGACGGACTTCACTCCACACTTCAGACGGAACGGTAATTAGTCACCCGCCCCCACGAGGGCATCATGTGGCACAAGGCCGGTTTAATGTGGGATCTCCGAGCCCGTGGGCTCGCCCAAAAATATGCCCTTTGAACCCGTATAAACGGGTTCAGGGTGTGTTTACGTCCCCGAAAGAGACTCCGCCCTTCGGCGTAGCCTCGTTCGGGTTCCTCCCCGCACGAAGGCAGAGAGTTCAACCGATCAGCCGGTCGCCCGACTTCGGACTGAACGGTATTTAGTCACCCCCACCCACGAGGGCATCATGTGGCACAAGGCCGGTTTAACGTGGGATCTCCGAGCCCGTGGGATCTCCGAGCCCGTGGGATCTCCGAGCCCGTGGGCTCGGCCAAAAATATGCCCTTTGAACCCGTATAAACGGATTTAGGATCGGTTTACCTCCCGGAAAGAGACTCCGCCCTTCGGTGTAGCCTCGTTCGGGTTCCTCCCCGCCCGAAGGCAGAGAGTTCAACCGATCAGCCGATCAGCTGTTCGCCCGACTTTGGACTGAACGATATTCAATCCCCCTCCCACGAGGGCGTCATGTGGCACAAGGCCTATTTAACGTGGGATCTCCGAGCCCGTGGTCTCGGCCAAAAATATGCCCATTGAACCCGTATAAAAGGATTCAGGGTCGGTTTACCTCCCCGAAAGAGACTCCGCCCATAACAATCTGTATTTTTAGTTGTCCTGTAGCAGGTGTAACGGCGGAATTGTCCAAATCGTCTAACAGCATAGAATAATTGTCTATTCCACAAAATGTTTAGTATCTAAAGAAAAAAAAAACACTAAACTAATTCAGTTTCTATTTTCTAGATACCAATAGAAGACGTTTAGCCATCTTGATACCATCTTGAATCACTGAAAAACCTGAGTTATTCAGCTAGAACGGGAACAGGTTAAAATCGTTTTGTCTCTGGCCCACAATATCTTCCTAAATGAGCCACAGTCTGAGGGACAAGATCATTTAGGCCTTCAGTAATGCTACGAACATTCATACTCTGGCTTCTATCTTGAAAGACCATTTAACAACCGCTAGGACATCGGTGAATGTGTTTAAAAAGGAGGGAACCGCAGAAAGGAAAACTGAATCAGGAGGTCACAACAGCAAGATGGATCATCATTTTAACTTACAGCTAAAAACATTTTTGTTATTCAACAGAGATCCCAACAGTGTTATAAAACCCCGGAGAATTCCAGTAAGATATCTTTAATCATTTCTAAGATACAACGTTTCATAACTGAATCGATTTTACAATTTTGCTGATATATGATTTGTACAATTTTGCTTTTACACCCGGTATAAACAAACATTTAAATCTTTATTTAATTCTATTTGATTTTATTTGCGTGTACCAATAATTTGAAATTAGTTTCGAATAACATGGCACATACGGAAACGACACTTGTTACCGATATTAAAAAGCAATTATTTTACCCCTGCAATCAAAATATCGATATCAAACCTTGTTCTAGGGAGGACTCAAAATCAGGCTTTCTCATACAAAACCTATGTGTGGCTTGAATAAAAAGAGTCAATCTGAATTCCTTAAAAATGAGAATGAATAAATATTAAACACTTTGAATAGCCAGGTTAACGGATCAGTGTTTAAAAAATAGTAAAGGGGATAATGAAATTGAACATAGAATAGGTTTCGCTAAAAAGAGTTTGTCCAATATCTTTAATCGTGACAAAACCTAGAAACTGGTACCAAGTTACTAATGTGCGTTGTAAAATCTAGACTCTGATAGGGATAGCATTCTTGGTTCCAAACCCGTTCAGAAATGTCTAAACTCTCAACTATATAAGATCGTTTCTAATCAATGTTTTAAAATGTCTACGAGCGAATGAATGGAAAACCCGTCAATACGAGAAAGAGTGATATCAGTCAGTCGGCTTAAGAAACGCATCATTTTTTTTTTATAATTTCACCTCCGGCAAGGCGGAAATGCCACTAGATTGCCAGGCATCTCAGGGCGTCGCAGTGCGTCAAAGTGAAAAAGAACACTGAGTATAGGGATGGTTGTGAAAACGATAAAAGAATATTTTTGCACATGACCGTTGGAAGACTGTTTGGACCTTGGCATATCATTCCATCGATTGACGTGCTGATCCTGGCTCTTGATGTTTCAATTCGCTCTTTCGTCTTTGCAGACATTCATTGGCCTCTCCGCATCACCTTTGACTTCATTTTAATGTCTTCATGCAAAATGATTCTGGTAGTATTGTAGCGGACCGCGTTTTTGCACGCCTTGTGTGATGAACACGTGGGCCAACTACAAATATGGCGGGCCCAAGATGAGTCCACCCAAAAGAAATGTAAAAGAAAACAACAAGAACCGATATATATATATATATATATATATATATATATATATATATATATATATATATATATACACACAATTATGTGTATTAACAATCAAGCGGATACAAATTACAAAACAAGTATGTATATGTGTAACAAATAATTATGTAAAGTTTGTGTTCCAAGAAACGCGTGAGTTAATGTTCGTATGTGCGCGCATGCGTCTATGTGTGTGTGTATTTCATGGCGTTTCCCCGCCAAAGGGAAAAACGCAAATCTCCACCAGAGATTACATTTTTGAAGTATCCGCTGAAATATGAGAAGTGAAAAAGAGGGCGAGAGAAGAAATCGCAAATATTTATAGTGTTGGGAGAGCGTCCCCTAGAGACAATTTTCGACAATTAGGAAATTAAGGAGAAGTTAACTCCGACAGTATTATTGCCCTTAGAATTTCAGGCAATGGCGTCCAGTTCGTTGTGAATTTTAACAGCAAACAACTGTGCAACATTTAGGAAGCGAACAATATGTAAATCCCTAAGAGATGTCATTACAGGTAAGGATTACAGTGTGCCTCTTCATTTGCTGACTTTTCCTGATGTTTGCCATGAGAACAAATCATAATCAGAACATGTTAGAAAAGAGACAGAGTTATTAAAAGATGTGCCTTCAACGAACTTATTAAACCCTGTATATAATTGTCTCTATATAAATATAACTCAGAAGCAAAAGAAATCCAGACCGTTGATATTTCAGCAAGAGCATGGCTCGGATCAGACAGTTACCGATAATTTTCTACACCTAATTACATTATTCCGACTAACATCCTCATCTTTTTTGCGATATTTAACCCAGCGTTTCCTACGTTGTACCCTCTGGCCTTCTTCAGGTGGTTGCAATGTCGAACTGAACCCTATTTCGCTCGCCTCTCAGATATATCCTGTTAATTCTCCTCTCCAAGTTCTCCACCGCCTTAACCAGGTACTGACACAGGTATAACTGATAACTGACATCTGTTAGACATGACACGTGTAACTAGAACAGTCTACCCCAGCGAGTGAAATAAAGGGTTCATTTCGACATTCCAACCACCTGAAGAAGGCCGGAGCGTACAACGGCCGAAACGTTGAGATAAATATGGCAACAAAGATGAGGATGATAGTTCAAACGATGTAAATTGTGTACACAATACCTCATCTCAGTAATATAGTGTTATGGGGATCACCCCTTTTTCATACAAGTGGACTCGCCCAGTGTGTACTTGTACTGCTGCCGTTGAATACCCGGAAGTGATACAGTGAGACTGTGAGGTAACCGCTTTGTAGGAGTCACAGTTGCGAGCACGTAGACTCAGAAGGAAGTCATACTTCGATACTGAATTTCCCAGACTGTATATATATTATTATTACTACTAATCGTATTTCTGGATCTACTAACCGTATTACCAATTGTATTATTACGTTAATACAATTATTTACTATATTTAATTCCTGCGTATTTCATTCATTTGAGACCGGATTTCATCCCGGAATCCACAACATATAAACAGATACTTTTCTGCGCCTTTTGACAAATCTGTGTGTTCTGATAGTATTAGTGCCGTTAGCCGGCGTTCGCCTACTATCGTAGAATCCCCGACAGCTGCTTCTATCTTTTTTATGAACAGTGACAACGAATGACCGCGCATCTTTCTGGGAACAAGCACTCTCTAAATCACTATGTAATCCTTGTAATAGACTTTAAGGAAACGATCACAGCTGTAATAATCTTTATTCCATGAAATTTATGAAATTAGCCTTTAATCTTTTTTGAAAGATAGAATACTTTTATAGCTTTCATGAAATAATGATTCATAGCTCTGATATTTTAAGTGTTCGATATTCATTAATAATTTTGCTGTGTCTCGGATATAGATCTCTCCCTGTAACTTTATTCTCTTAGAAATTTCATGCGGTTTGCAATTTTAATGTGTGTGTGTGTGTGTGTGTAACGAATGCACGGCCGCAATTTTCGAAGGAATTGCACCGAAATTTACATGCACATGCTCCAATTTAGCGGAAAGGCCAAGACTGACCTTGCATTTCCCAACTCTCATCGATAGTAGAAATAACGATTTTTTCATGCTTCTACGGCAGTTTTCATGTAGTCTGCGGCATTTTTCTACTGGCCAGAGTGAGAGCCTATAGCTGGCTGTCACGAATAAACAGGAAAATTCTAATGGCCAGCGTGAGAGCCAACAGCTGACTGACACGAATGTTAACTAGCATAAAAAAATCGATAGCTGCATTCGTCACAAGTGGGAAAAATTTAAATTTGCATGGCACTTTACTCCAATTGGCTCAACGTTGATTCTGATTCCGCAGAACTGGGTTGGGTGTGAAAAAGTATTTGTTGTTAACATTCTTTTTTCATTCGGTTTTTCCAGTTACGAGTCCTTCTTTTTTAAAGCTGATCGTTTTGTGTTCATTTTGTTTAGTTCTTTTTTCGTAACAGATTTAATGTTTAGTATAGAGCTTAGAAAAAATTCGCAGTGTGAGATAGGCAAGAAGTAAGGCATGTAGCAACATCAGCACGGCAAAGGGCACTCCTTTAAAGGCAAGGAAGGGGAAAAATATTTTAAGTCAAGTGATAGCGATTGCTGTATGAGTCGTACGATTTTTGAATCAAGCACGAGCAACGCTGGGCCATGCTGCTAGTATATATATAAGTGTGTGTGTGTGGGTGTGTGAGCTAGTATGTGTCTCTGTGTGCGTGCATGTGTGGTTGTATGTGTGTGGAGTGCCACAAGTATAGGCATTGGCGATCGAATTCACTATTACTTCTGTAGGAATCAAATCTAGGTGAATCCCATTTTCTCATGTTACACCCAACAAATAGTATAATCGATAAAGCGAAAAATAAAGTTGAAAATATTCCAATCATTGTGCCATTTTATTTTCTGGACATTGATCTTCAAAGTAATATTTTCTTCATATATATATATATATATATATATATATATATATATATATATATATATATATATATATATTAGCGGGGTATCATACCAAAAGAACGAAAGTAAATATTCTCCACGTACAGAAACCTGCGTGCATGACATGAAGTTATAGCAAAGAACAACATAGACTTAATAACAGGAGCATCACAAAGATTCACGCGCAAGAATTACTAAAATTATCCACAGAGGCGTTCGATTGTGTATTGTGGAATAGGCACATGTTCGAATCAGCCATACCGCTCAAGGCAAAACTGCAGAGGCGCTAATGGTCACAATAGCAGATGAAGAGAGTCACCCATTCACGCATGTGAATAGGCGCCTGAATTGATGAAGTGAAAACAGAACGAATATCGATTGAGCAAGTGATACCGCACAAAAGATAACAAAAGAGATTGCCTGCAAATGTAGAGAATCTAAAATGCAAATTGAAAAGAAAAAAGAAACGAAACATAAAGAAAGAACGTCCCATCAATTCCAAAAATGAAATCAATACTACGCATAAAAAAGAAGACCGAATATTCAAAAGTCTAGATTCCTAAAAAAAAGAAACAAGAAAAAAAAATTAGGTACAGTAAAAACTAGCGAGAAATCGCCCTGAAAAGAAGAAAAAAAGAAAAAACCTTTCGAAAGAAATACCTAATCATGTAGAAATGTTGTCTAAAATAAAAATAACCGAAATCTGCTGAGAAACTAAAATTAGATTCGTCAAACACAGGGCCATATGCGGATACTAAAGGCATAAATAATTTGATAGTGCACTCTTTTAAGTAAGGAAGGTCTTTCTTTAAAGATCATAATTTTAAACAGAGCAGATTCCCTCAAACCATATGCTAACTTTTATCCAAGAACCTGGTTGCAGATACAATGCTTTGAAGAATGGAGTCTATTGTAATTGACCTCATGTGCTTTTTCTTCTTCTTCTTCTTCTTCTTCTTCTTCTTCTTCTTCTTCTTCTTGTGTCGTGTTCTTTCAGGGGGGTGCGATTTCTAATTTTCAATCCTTTCTACCACTGAGCAATGTTTACCTTCTTCTTCTTCTTCTTCTTCTTCTTCCTTCTCCTTCTCCTCCTCCTCCTTCTTCTTCTTCTTGGGTCGTTTTCCTTCAAGGAGTGTACGATCAATGTAATCTACAATTTCCCAACCTTTCTTACACTTAGAAATGCTTTCTTTCTTCTTCTTCTTCTTCTTCTTCTTCTTCTTCTTCTTCTTCTTCAATTTCTGATTATTCTTCTTCCTTCTCCTCCTTCTTCTTCTTCTTCCTCCTCCTCCTCATTCTGCTCCTTCTTCTTCTTCTCCTTCTTCTTCTTCTTCTTCTTCTTCTTCTTCTTGTGTCGATTTCCCTCAGGGTGTGTACGATCAATGTAATCTAAAATTTCCCAACCTTTCTAACACTTAGAAATGCTTACTTTCTTCTTCTTCTTCTTCTTCTTCTTCTTCTTCTTCTTCTTCTTCTTTCTGCTTCTTCTTCTCCCGCCGTGTTCCTTCAGGGTTGGGGTGATCTTTGCGACCTACAACTTCCCACCCCATCTAACACTTAGCAATGTTTTCTGCGTCCTAATAATGTTAATTGTAACTTTCTGTTTCCAATTATAGGTTCCATTTTTATTACCATTTTCCTTAAGACATATTCGTTGCCGACATGCTTCGTATATGGTATTCTCAGCATCTTTCTGTCGACCCATGACTCAGCTACCCAATCTCTCGTCTCCATCTCCGAGAAGACTGGCCTGCATTTGACATCCGAGGATTGACATCACTACAACACGCTTCTCTTTGCTTCGAACCAAATGCTTCTTTTTTTTTTAATACTTTGCTTGGCATTTGGACAGCAACTTTTGTTATTAAAATACCTTTTCGAATTCCGATATCTCATTTCCTCTCTTCTGTAAAATATTTCCTTGGCATTTTAACTTGTGTACTTGTTTGATTTTGACATCTCTAATTTGTGGCTAACCTCTTGAGCTGTTGTACTTGTTGAAAAACAATAAATTGTAGACATTGGTAATCCTGACTATGCGCAATGCTTGGTCCTTTCTAGCTGTTATCTCTACTAAACCTTGTTCTGTCATCATTTAATCAGGCTTACTATGAAGGTTATACTCTGCTTTCTTCAGCCCCTCCATACGTCTGTCCTCTGCCCTGTGAGTATCAGATTTTCCAAACTTTCTTTCCTCATTATATGCCCTAGAAATTTCAACTCTCTCTTCCTGATGTTAAACATAAGTGCCATATTTGTTTCCACTTTGTATAAAACTTCATCATTGCTCATATGACCGGTGCATAGTATTCTCAGCATGCTTCTGTAGAACCATATTATTGTTGCTTCAACTCTCTTCTTCATCCGTGAGGAGATTGTCCTGCATTCACCGCTATATCTGAACACTGGTATTACGCCCCAGTTCAGTACTCTTTTCTTTGTTTCTAACGAAATATTTCTAAGTGCGTCACATTTACGAGTTTAAATGCAGCCCGAGATTGGAATATATGTTGCATCATTTAATTGCTTTAAGTGTTAAATGTAACCGTAAGTTCTATGCTAATAACTTCTTCTCCCGACTCTTCTCACTTTTGGAACACACTTCTGGATCATTCTTTCCTACCCACTACGATATTCAAACAATTAAATGCAACTTCATCATCACTGTGTGTCTCCTTGAAACTTTTATTGTCCTCTCTATTGTCGGATATGTCGGGAAAATAACGGATAACACCAGACTTAAACAGGTTTAATTGTAGTGATCAGGGCATCAGTGCGAGTTTGTTGCACAAACCAGTGGCTCGTGAGAACAAGCTGCTAGATTGGATCCTACATCTGACCAAATAGGAAAAGAATGAAGGTGGTTAGCTACAATGGGCGTGGCATGGCAAACCTTTTGCATCGTGTGTACATATAACCTAGTTCGGGTATTTAGTTCGGGTCTACCTTTAAGACAATAATGGAATATAATTTCTGGGACCAGTTGTACTAGCAGACCGCACCGGCTCGCATCCGAGTATGAGAACCACCTGCCCTTATGCCCATCCTCCTGTGTGATGACTGTGGTGAAAATGGACGTGAAGGCCCAGCCTACTACTGAAGAGTAGTCGAAAAGAGTTTGACGTGGCCATTCTCCAACCCTGCGCGACGCAGAGACCCTCACACTTGGATAGAGAACGACTCTCTCGCGATTCAAAGCCATTGAGACAGTTGAAGTCTGGCCAAATTGGTTGCATCGTGCTGTCGGGTGCTTATCCTGTCAAGGTCTACCTTGGTTAGGCCAGACCGACTGCTGCCCTCTTCCACCGGTTTAACCATTTAGTTTTTTTCGAGGGTAGGCCGCATTTAGCCTGATCTCTCCTTCTCGACCTTAGTGGCATGATTGGCCCTACAGGAGATGAAACTCTAGAGGACTTCGCCTTTAGGATCGCTTGGACACGAAAATATCTACCATGACAAGGAACGGCCATATATAATTCATCGGTGTGAACAGTTCGTTATAAAATGTTTCATTTTGACAATAATAGAAACGAATCTATAAATAAGAGAATGGTAAAAGTATAAAATTATCATTAAATAAATGAGAACATTTTTATTAATGTTGTTACTAAAAATTGCTGGTTAATTTGCACGCGCAGAATATTGTGGGTATCATTGCGCAAACTGAGAGTGTGTACGTAAATAGTTCTCGTGTGCAGTAACTGAGACAAATTTATACAAGAAAGATCAGTTCCTAGCTTAGCTTTCTGTAGTCTTCCGCGTTTAGCTTTCCGAAGCGAATGTATGCAAGCAACGCGAGTAATGGCTGCCGCCAACGACGCGATTGAATCCCAAATTTCACTGTCGATTACTCCAACACGGTGGATTTTATCAAATTTATTAAGGCAGATTCGAATGGAGCATATACAATTACACATAAATATAAGTATTTTGGAAATTTTTAATGCGAAATAAATGCGGGGGTTACACTGCAAATTAACCAAATTGCTCAGATTAATATTTACATTATTAACAGTCAGAGTAATGTTATAATTGATGATTTTTTGAGTTCTTAAAACCCTTGACGATTAAACTGCTGCTTCGTGATTTTGGTTAAATTTTAATTGTGAATGCAAGTTTTTTTTTTAATTCCTACCATTATTTAATTTTTTGTAAGATTTCTTGGCGGCAGATGGTTCCGAACTTCAGTATTTATAAAGGAAAACAAGTATAATTTATTAAGAACTTTTTACGGCCACATCACGTTGATTCAACGTTTTCCGTACGATAAGCAACTTACCTTTTTAAGAACCGAGATGGGTGACAGCTTGAAAAATTATAATTCTTTGTACAAACGTTACTAATCTTGAAAAAAGGCCTGTACTGGTAATCAATGCTTTGAAAGAAGCGAAACACCACCATCGTGAGGGTTTGAAACTGAAACGTGCGTAATATGAGGGTGACCTTGCTCAAGTTGGAATTTTCCGTTAGCAGATTAGTTCCTATGAGGAATTAACCAAACATCTTAGTATAGATCTAATGGAACTCTCCTGCCATTCTCTTCATTCCCCGAGGGCGAGAAGTTAGTAGATTGCATACATAACTATCCTCATGTGATATCAAGGGAACACAAACTATTCAGGTGCGAAATTTGCCTTACTTGATTAGTTACTAAGAGCAATCAATCAAACAACTTAGTATAAATCTTATGGAACTCTACTGCCATTCTGTCCATTCCCCTAGAGCGAGAAGTTAGTACATTGCATACGTAACTATCCTCATGTGATATCAAGGGAACACAAACTATTCAGGTGCGAAATTTGCCTTACTTGATTAGTTACTAAGAGCAATCAATCAAACAACTTAGTATAAATCTTATGGAACTCTACTGCCATTCTATCCATTCCCCTAGAGCGAGAAGTTAGTACTTTGCATACGTAAATATCCTCATGTGATATCAAGGGAGCTTGCAGAACTACCAAGATGGGTGACGGTTGGGAATATCAAGCTTGGATGACCGGCGGTGTAATGGATAATGGCTTGGAATTGTTAATCGGCAACCCGTGTTCCAATTCCAGTCAGGTTCGTTATATTTACTTACACGCAAATATCCTTGGAAAAGCCATGAACCCGCCTCTTCTCCTCCCATCAATAGATTAAGACTTATATGTCTAAATCCCTATTATCTCTTCCGTACACGCAAAATATTGTTTTAAAAATATTTTCTAGTATGAAATAGCTTGTAAAGTGTTGATAAGCCGTAAAAAATTAATCAATAAATTAATTGAGAAAATAGTATATATTCAAAATAAATATCGACATATGTTCAGATAGTTATATGCTATGCGTGATACGCGGTTAGTCGATCATGTATCTTTCGATGCATGACTGATGAGGCAGATTTTTTCCCGCAATAGGTTGCTATTTCTTTCTGCGGTATATATTTGCCATCCAAGGATATATACACCGGTCTGTCCTGCTAATAACCCATAGCTGGAGGGAGAAGAAGAGTATTCATACCTTTCCCAAGAGTATTAGCACGTAAGTGAATGTAATGTATTCGACTGGAATTCGAACTCGGCTCTCAGAGTCCTCAACTAAACAAAAAGAAAATGGATATAGATTTAAACCACTCACGTACATTGGCACCAGATAGCTGTAGTTCATTTCCACGATAACGCCAACGAGTCTGTTCAGTAATGAGTGCTTTGTATTGTGTCATTCATGTTAAGATGCTGGTTTATTTCTCTTATTCTATCTCCCTCTATCTCTCGACGAGAGCTCTAGCGAGTACTTCTGTGGATTTAAATTAGAAAAAAAGAGAAGGACATATATTGTAGGGAGGCTCATACAATCGTTTCAGTCAAACGTGTTTATTTACGGAAAACAAGTGAAATATATGTATTTACCAAAAATGCTTCACGCACTTCACTTAGAAGAGAATTTACAAAATCTACACACACACGTGCGGTAAAAAAGAATTCTCTTAATCCTATATTTGTACAAAAACGCACAACCTTAAAAATTAAAATTCAAACTCAGCGTTGCGACCGCACGTTCCAAAACAATAATATATTTCTCATAGCATTTTTTTCGGATTACATTTCTATTTTTGTTGTCCTCTTATTACCGAGAAGTAAAAACAAGAACAAAACTATTTTCATACCTGAGGATGTCTGTAGGAACGGACGAAAGCTTGTAAAAATTAAAAAGAGCTTATGCAACTGGTATTTATAAACAGGGATCATATCATTCATATACAGGTTCAGGGTTGGTGTATCTTTTTGATATTATTTGCGAATATGTATTCTCGCCATTTAAATCATTAACCTCTCTATTTGTTTTATTGTAATTAATGATTCATGAATTTATATATATCTATATATATATATATATATATATATATATATATATATATATATATATATATATATATATATATATATATATATATATATATATATATATTTTTCTCGCCAGAATCTTTTTTTAGCCAGAATCTATTTTACATATTTATAAGTCTTCTATCTGTTTTAGTGCTCCTGATATAATGATTCATGAATTTATATATATATATATATATATATATATATATATATATATATATATATATATGTATGTATGTTTTTTTTCTCGCCAGAATCTTTTTTGTAGCCAGAATCTATTTTACATATTTATAAGTCTTCTATCTGTTTTAGTGCTCCTGATATAATGATTCATGAATTTATATATATATATATATATATATATATATATATATATATATATATATATATATTATTTTTTTCTCCCAGAATCTTTTTTTAAGCCAGAATCTATTTTACATATTTATAAGTCTTCTATCTGTTTTGGTGCTCCTGATATATATTTAGAAATTCTCGATAAAATTTCAAATAATAATCTAAAATGATATTGGTCCTGACATGCCATTCCTGTTTCAGTCCTATATCCGCCGCCGTAATGTAGCTTTCCTGAGCTTTTATTATAACTACTTTCATTGAAATTGTTCTGATGGACTTTCTGCTATTTCACCTAAACTTTATGAATTGAAGTGTACTACTAGATTGGTCTCATCATTTTACAGTTTAAATAGCTAGATGGAGCCGTAATACTGACAGTTTCTTCTGTCATACAAATCTCTTCTTGCTTGCCAGTCAATTTTAATATTCAAAAATTTAAATGAAATGTCAATCATTACCTTGCGTCGTATTCCTTTATTGTTTTCTTACTTTAGTAGTGGTTTTTCTCATATTCTCTAACGTTCAGTAACCCCTAGTGTCCAATGGCTAATTGACTTGCTTGCACCTAAATAATATATATATATATATATATATATATATATATATATATAAAAGAGAGAGAGAGAGAGAATGTGGGGAGAGATGGAAAGAGAATAAAGCATTGACAGTTAAGTACAATGAGGCGGGTGTGGCGTGGTGTGGTGTGGAAACTAGGATGTAAATAAAAATGTCAGCTCTGTATTGGAATCTCCAGTAATTTATTATTTTTAATTACAAGTGAAAATATCAAATTTCCGCTGTCATTCACGTTGATTTGCAAACTCTTTTTCCATTGCCAAATATAGTAGGTTACGTCTTTTTGTTATTTTAGCTCATTCTAGCAGAAGAAACATAGATTAATATTATTATTAGTAGTAGTACTATTATTATTATTATTATTTCGAAAAACATTCTGAAAAAATATTCAGAATCTACAGACCTGTAGACCCTTAAAACGCATGAGGATGGTTAAATAAAAAAATATTAACTTAATGAGCAGAACGACAAGAGAGTTCCATGATATTTATATATTTATTGTATCAAAAAATACAATTGTGGCACAAGGCCTGAAGAATTTACACTAAGCTCTTTGATTAATTCCTTTTAGTAACTAATCAACTCACGGAAAATTTCAAGATAAACAAAATCGTTATCATATTAAGAACCTTTCAGTTCTATGCCTTCATGCTGACGGCGTTTCATTCGTTTTGGAGCGTTTATTAGCAGGACAGCCATTTATTCATTACAAGACAAGCAACGTTAGTACAGAGACTTATAATTCTTTAAAGATTTATAAATTTGTATACTTTTTTTAAAAATTTAACTTGAAGAAGACAGACATTTTGTTGAAATATTGTTTAATATTGTCAAACACGGTGTTCTTTTTTTTTGTTTATCGTTTCTTAAATGACGGTCTTCTGTTATTGCATCATCATCATCATTATCATCAATCTCCTCATTATTATCACGATCATTATCATTATAATTTCTACTTTGATTTCTGGTGTATACACATTTCTTTTCGGGTTCTGACCAGAGACATAATGTCAGAAATGGTATCATGACATTTTCCACTGAGCAATTTTGACATCATTCCTCCCACTGCCACTTAGAATCCAAACTGACACCAGTAAGACGAATAACAAAAAGAAATGGTCTTTTTTCGTTGATACCGATTTATGTGGCAGCGTGTGAACTCTGAGACGACACAGAAAGCAACAGTACACACATTTTCTATTGATAAAGCTCTACGTAAGGTTTGAGCTGTACAAACTTTTGTATTTCTTTAAGGCATAGGGAAAGGGATCCCTTCAATCAGTCTATAAAAACATTTTCCAATAAATCCGAGGGCTCACACTACAACTAGAATTATTCATTTACCACAATATTTAGATTTCAACACCAAAATTATTTTATTGTAAAGTCTCATAAAATTATTATTGGTCTTTTCTCTGTAAACGGGTCAGGGTGATATTCATACCAGCTTATTGCATTTTACTTCCAGTAAAGGTTGCATATTTTTCAGAGCCGATATTGTGTGTTCGGTAATTTCTATTTTGCAAGTATTGCTTCTGTGCAGTAAGAATAAAACATCAGTTTACAGCTTTTAAACCTGCACTACGTAACCATGGATAACGGATTTGTCTATAAATTTATTTGGTACATACTGAATATTGACCATAACGAGGCTTATCTTGCCGTTGTTTCTTCATTTGCTAAACTGCATTTCTTTTCTTTTTTAGGTTCTTTGTCGCTGCTACAGATGTATTATGGCACCTCTTCACCCACTTGAAATTCCCTTTTGAATTCATTGACTTCCTTTATTGCCGAATAAATATCCCTATTTCTTTTATGTTTTTTCTTCTATGGTTTCCGGGTATCTTTGAAGGCCATTTCTTGGGGTTTTGTAAGAAAGTTCTAGTTGAACTAATCCTCTGCCTCCTTCGGATCTGGACACATGTTGGTTTCCTTTATTACTGAATAAAGTTTATTATTTCCTTCATGTTATTATTATTATTATTATTTAGACATATTGTGTTTTTCACACTATCAGTGTTCGTTGACCCACATTAGAGATGAAGTGAAAACCAACTTGTCCAACAACATCTAGCTGATTCGTGCTTGAATGCATTCAATTATTCCTCTTATTTCCGTTTCTACAAAACTATGCAGAAGAGACTTTGGAAGTGTTCCAAAAAGGACCCTTTTTTTGGCAAGTTCCCAAAAAGTTAAACCGTCATTTAAAATCTTCACTTAGTATCAAACGCAAAACATTTTAATGCCTAGATAGACGTGACATAGAACAATAGTAAGTTCTGCCCATGTCAATCACACAAATCAATACCCTTTGTTTGTTCAGAGGATGACTCAAATAGTCCTGACAGCATAAGAACGATTATCATGCAAATGACAGAGATTTGACCAGGAAACATTATGTGTATTCTTCTTCTTATTCTTCTTCTTCTTATTATTTATTTTATTATTATTATTCCTTCAAGACATTCGACATTACGGCTCTCCACAATTCTCTGTCTTTTGTAGCTCTTAGTAAGGGTTTTTTTTTTGCTATCGCTACGAATCTTTGTATTACCAACCGTTAAAATAAACTAGTTAGATTATTCGCTGCTTTCCTCCTATCTTTGTACCATTATAACGTCTTATGAGTTTCATCTTTCTAAGCCATCTTTTCTCATCATGTTCTTTGGAAGTTTTAACAGCATTTTCTCTGATTGTAAGCGTAAGTGTCTTTTGTTGTTTAAATTTTCATTGGATGGACTTTCGTGCAATTTGAATTCAAACATCAAATTTGTCATTGTGAACAAAGAATAGATTGAAACAGAACCACTTCTGATTAATATTAACGATTATTAGAAAGACATAGATTTCATTACTGTTTAAGATATAACTTTCAATAATCATACGCTTGTTAATTTTGAAAGATAATTATGTAGCGTTCTTTGTGTTCTTTGTAAATAAAGCATTAAATATATATATATATATATATATATATATTAGTGTTTGAGTTTTTTTTTATATATATATATATATATATATATATATATATATATATATATATAAGTTTCCTTACAATAATATAATATATAGGTATGTAGAACGAATATATATACACATTCTGACAAAAGATATACATAAGACAGACTACAACACAACACACAAACATATACACCCAAACCCTACACAAAATATATATATATATATATATATATATATATATATATATATATATATATATATAATTTCCTTGTACTGATACATAATATATATGTATTAAGTAGATAATTATACACATACTGGCAAAAACTTGCACATATAATAAACGGGGGATAAAAAGATAAGAACAATGACCTCAATTCTTTCCCTTTCTTCGAGCAAATTATTTATTATATTACCCCTCAAGCAAAGCAACTTTCTGGGGTCAGTCCAAGATGGATTGAGATACTCAAAAACCTTTTATGGTTAAAAGACTTGACATAGGGAGAAAAAATGTCGTTAAATAATGAGTGGAAATAACCATATGCATATATATGGATGCGTGTATATATATATATATATATATATATATATATATATATATATATATATATATATATATATTTTACAAAATAGTGCTCAATATAAATTTACACAGCATTAATATTATTATAAATTAACTGATTTAAAATTATTATATATATATATATATATATATATATATATATATATATATATATATATATATATATATATATATATATATATAAGGTTATGTATGTGTATGTATGAATCGATAGATGTGTATGGGTTATATATGTATACGTGTATATATGTATATATATTTTACCTAAATATGTATGTGTGTGTATAAATATATGTATGAGGACTCTACGCATATATATATATATATACATACATATATATATATATATATATATATATATATATATATATATATTGTATGTTTGTATATATATATATATATATATATATTTATATGTATTGATTAAGTGTAAAAGCAATACATTTTTTTATTATTACCTTCAAAACTTACTTCATTTTGAAATCATTTCAAACTAGATTTGAAAACTTAGACTTTAATTAAGAAAGATTACTCATCTCGAAATATTTTCAAATTAAATTGATGACGTAGACATTAATTAAGAAATATTACTCCTTAACCGTTATTCACAAAGTTAAAGATATTTATATTAGTTAATTTTTTTTTGTTTATTGATATAATATTCAGTTTATATTAAATTCCTAAGTTATTTTGTGGAGAATTTTAGACACATAAATTAATATGAAACGTTAACCGAAAAATATTTAAAAAAAATTAATATATATAAATCTGTCTCTTTCTAGATTAGCCCTTCTATGTCCACAGACGTTAATTCTCTTAATTTCCCTTTCCAAGTTTGCGCCCCTCTCCCCTTTTTTTTCAAAACCCTTAGTCCATCTCTTATTACATACATCTTCCCTTCTCTCTCTTTTATTTCTCTCTAAATCGTTTCCGGTGAGTAGACCTATTAAATAGGTCAATGCCTGATACTTACTCGCTATAAAGTATTTTATTGAAATTAAATTTAAAAGCATTCCTATCTCACCCTTACCTCTCTAATTTTGACCATGTTTGTCACACTATCTCTCACCACTCTCTATATCAACTTACAGCAACTTAATATTACCTCTCAAAAGTGTAAAAATTATATGTAAACTTAGATTCATTTTTTCATCGTTGGATGTGAGGTCTGATGATCCAGGGAAAAGGAAAATCCCCGGGGAAATAAATTATAACCATTGGACCCTTAAATTTGCTTGTCTTCATTAAATATATATATATATATATATATATATATATATATATATATATATATATATATATATATATATATATATATATATATATATATATATATATATATATGTATATATATATATATATATGTATATATATATATATGCATTATATATATATATATATATATGTATATATATATATATATATATATATGTGTATATATGTATATATATGTGTGTGTGTGTGTGTGTGTGTGTGTGTGTGTGTCTGTCCCAACACCTACAGTTCCGCCATATGTGAACATCTTTAAATAGCAGAGATTGTGCAGCCAAATTTAGTGTTGACTGGTTCACTGTGTTGGCCTGGTCACACTCTGTGTTTCATCTGAAGGTTCTAGAGGCGCTTTACATCGGATCCCGCAAGCCTTCTTTTGTGCAAACAACGTGAGTGTTTGCTGGGACTCTGTCATCTGCCTCTGGTTCCTTCTTGCATATACAAATATATAAATATATATATATATATATATATATATATATTTTTTTTTTCCACCTATTCTTATTGTACATGTTTTCTGTTTTAATTTTGAATCTCCGTGGAAGCCTGAAGAGCAGGAGCAGAAACCGGTTTCTTCCCCCCCTTGTTGTTGTGTTTTTTTAATTATTTAATATTGTTTAATATGTCTTGTAATATTAAATTTTATACTTTTATTTTTATATATATATATATATATATATATATATATATATATATATATATATATATATATATATATATACCATGTGTAACAGCAAAATTGTTCAATTGTTAGATTAAGCTTTGTATCGTTGTATCTTAGAAATGATTAAAGATATCTTACTGGAATTCTCAGAGGTTTTGATAACACTCTTAGGCTCTATTTTGAAGAATAAGAATGTATTTACCTCTAAGTTGAAATGATGATTCCCCCTTGCTGGAGTGATCTAATTTTCCTCTTTATTTTAAATTTATTCACCGTTTTCTTGATGTTTCTTGAATTGATTTGAAAATGTTACCCAGAGTATGAATGTTGGTACCATCACTGAAGTCCTGAATTATCTTTTTGTTGTAACATTGTCCAGATGGGATGACACTGTGTGGCTGACACAAAATGATTCTAACCTGTTCTATTACTAAGTGAATAACTCAAAGGGTTTATAGTGATTCGTACTACAAATGGTGTTTAGATGGCTAAACGTCTTATCTGTAAACATGGGAAATACGAAACTTACTCAGTTTAGAGGTTTTCCAAATATAGTCTTAAGATGTGCTATATTTATGGGATAAAGTGCTCAATATCAGAGATAGAGCGTGTGTAAATATAAAAGTGAACATAGAAGTCCAACACTTAGAGGCGACAGGCTGTTTCATGCGAGATGCAATCGTCAGGCCATGAGTGCTGTTATTTTCGCGTATATATATATAAATAACCGAGAAAAAATAACAGCACTCATCCTGACGATTGCATATAGCATGAAACAGACTGTCACCTCTATGTTGAATTTATGTTCACTTTTATATATATATATATATATATATATATATATATATATATACACACAAAGAAATAATCACACATAGAATCAATCAGTAATATTAATGGTATTATTGGCGACATCCATCGCTAGTATTGTATAATGTATGCATTAAAATACTGTTAATCCATAGAATGATTTGATCCTCATCTATAAAACTGTTGTCTGTTGTTTCCAGTTTATATTTTTTTTAAATGCAAGTACTTTCGAATAATCCTTTATTCATCATCAGGCATATGTTTTCCTTATAAAATCAAAAACTTGAAGACGAATTGTTTGTTTGTAAACCGAAAGTTGTTTTTTCTCTTTTTTGAGTATATGCTATTATTGACGGTTGTGTACAATCTCGGAACGTGCAAAGACGTAACGCTAAGTTTTTCAAAATTTTAAGTGAGAATTTTATTTGAATTTTTTTTTGTGATGTGGTAAATCAATGTATTCTATTTTACAAGTGTTTTCAGTTAATATGTCATGAACTTATATATAGTTCAATTAATATAGTGTTATGTCTTAGTAGTAGTTTTTTTATAGGAATTTTTTTGTACTGCGGATCGATAGTTTTTTATAAACATTAAACATTAGGCAGCATATAATTTATATACAAAGAAATAATCACACATAGAATCAATCAGTAATATTAACTGTATTATTGGCGACATCCATCGCTAGTAGTGTATAATGTAAGTATTAAAATACTGTTAATCCATAGAGGGACGTGATCCTCATTTATAAAACTGTTGTCAGTTGTTTCCAGTTTATATTTTTTTAAAATGCAAGTACTTTCGAATAATCCTTTATTCATCGTCAGGCATATGTTTTTCTTATAAAATCAAAACCTTGAAGTCGAAATAATTGTTTGTCGACCGAAAGATGTTTTTTTGAGTATGTGCTATTATTGTCATTGCTATATTATATATATATTCATGTATATATGTGTATCGTTATAGACATCATTCATGATTCGAGTCTAAATAAGTAATTGATATTTCGGCATTCAAGATTTTAAACACATTTGCTGAAGGGCTAACCTGAAAATAAAAGTAGCCAGTAAAGCTAAGGAATAATTCGGGATCGATCATAACGGATATTCTGCAAAAAAATGCAAATTTCCGTTGATCGTGAAATGTTTGAACGTATATGATCTTGTTAAAAATATTAAATTTACACGCCGAATATTTTTCATTTCCATTTTGTTTATTTTGTAATTTAAAAATTTTATGAAATTCGAACAGATTTTTTATATAATTAATAAAAAATATAAACATAAAGTGTACCATTGTAGAAATAATATTCCCGCTTTTAAATTTCCGCCATTTTAGAAAGCATAACATTTTTTTGCAAATCTATAAGATTTCGATGTAAGTATTTAGTATTCATTTTCTTTTATGTACCGTGTCCATTCAGGTCATACGTGATGATAGCTCTCTATATTTTCCTGTACCTTATATCTTTTAATAAGTATCGCTTTTTGTTATTTCTCTCAAACCCTGTTCTGACCTCCATTTACTCAACTCATCATTTATATTACGCGCTGCTATCCTCTTTCCCTCTAACTGCCCTGTGAGTATCAGATTTTCCAAGCCCTGTTTCCTCATTATGTGCCCCAGAAATTTCAACTGCCTCTACCTGATGTTAAGTACACGTTTCCTTTTGTTTCCATTCTCTCCAAATCCTCACATGTTTGGCCCATGGTATCTTCAACATCCTTCTTCAGAGCCACATTTCTGTTGCTTCAAGTCTCTTCTTCATCTTTGAAGAGATAGTTCAGCCTTCGCTCCCCTCAGGGAGGCATATATCGCGTACCAGTCCAGTACTTCATTTACATTATTCGGACTATTGTCCTCATATTTGTCGCCATATTTATTACAACGTTTCGGCCATTTTAAGCCCCGGCCTTCTTCAGGTGGTTGGAATGTCGAACTGAACCCTTTATTTCGCTTATTGGGGTAGATAGTTCTAGTTTCACGTGCCATGTTTAATGGATGTCAGTTATTAGTATCTCCTGTTAATTCCCCTCTGCAAGTTCTCCACTGCCTTAACCGGGTATTGAACTCACACTCTTTGGTTCCGGCCACATGATCTAACCAACGCCTTTATCCACTGTGCTATGTGTCTTTGAGAAATATAGACAGATACAGTTCAGTACACTTTCACGAAATTTTCCTCTCTCTTAATACTCTGCTTAGCTTTAGGAATGCGTTTTTGGCCATCCAAATAATTCTTCGGATCTCAGTGTCTCACTTTCCCTCCTCTGTTAGAACAATTCCCTTTTATTCAGATTTGTTTACCTCTTTGATTTTAGTATTCTCGTCTTGTTATTTTTATTTGGGGCTTATCCTTTCGCTGATAACCATAGATTCTGTCTCCTTTTAATTTATATTTAGACCTTTCTTATCGCTTTCCTTCGCTATATTCTGTAGAAGTTCTTGTATTGTCCTTTCCGTGTTTGCTATCAGCACTGTGCCATCTGCATATCTGATATTGTTAAGATTGTGCCTGCCAATAATGAATCATGGCAGGACATCTAATTCTCTCAAAATTGCCTCGTTGTATAGGCTGAATAAATCTGGTAAAATTAGTATACGGTTACCAAATCCAGTGACTCTCGGAAGTTAATGGTATGAACACCTGACCCTCAAGAATACGTGGGAAAATCGTCTTTTACACCACGCGATGAAGCTGATACCCATTACAATTTATTCATGGTTCAGCAATCGACAACTGTAAATAATTCATGGCCTGATTCACCGGTGATTGACGAAATTCGACTGAAAAATAAATGAGAGAGGAGCATTAGTCTGCACGGATATCGATTTACATGCGTAGGCAAAGGAACAACGGGTTATTTCATACTCAATGATAGAAATGAGAAAATGAACACAGATTCAAATTATCGCGTTTTTTTTATCTTGTTGCAGTCATAAAAGTATAAATAACATCATAAATAACAAATTCCCAGAAGAATTCCAAATAGCCGAATTAATGGACAGTCAATTGCCTTTGCAGTATTTTATTGAATGCTATGTTGACTCTTTCCAAGGATATTGGTCTGTATAAATGAATATTTAATAATGAATTGATTGCTTATTATTAGACCCCTACATAAAAATAAAACAATATTTTCTCTATTTAAACTCAATTAGACTAAAAGATTCTATAAGATAATTAAGAACAGCTATATAAAATGAATATTTAATAATGAATTGATTGCTTATTATTAGACCTTTTCTACACACAAAATAAAACAATATTTTCTATTTAAACTCAATTAGAGCAAAAGATTCTATAAAATAATTAAGCAGAATAAATTTAAAAAGATCCTTAAGAAATAAACTGCCTTGTAACAGCTATACTTTCCAAGGATATTGGTCTGTATAAATGAATATTTAATAATGAATTGATTGCTTATTATTAGACCTTTCTACACACAAAATAAAACAATATTTTCTCTATTTAAACTCAATTAGAGCAAAAGATTCTATAAAATAATTAAGCAGAATAAATTTAAAAGATCCTTAAGAAATAAACTGCCTTGTAACAGCTATACTTTCATAGGGTATTGGTCTGTATAAATGAATATTTAATAATGAATTGATTGCTTATTATTAGACCTTTCTACACACAAAATAAAACAATATTTTCTCTATTTAAACTCAATTAGACTAAAAGATTCTATAAGATAATTAAGCAGAATAAATTTAAAAGATCCTTAAGAAATAAACTGCCTTGTAACAGCTATACTTTCATAGGGTATTGGTCTGTATAAATGAATATTTAATAATGAATTGATTGCTTATTATTAGACCTTTCTACACACAAAATAAAACAATATTTTCTCTATTTAAACTCAATTAGAGCAAAAGATTCTATAAAATAATTAAGCAGAATAAATTTAAAAGATCCTTAAGAAATAAACTGCCTTGTAACAGCTATACTTTCCAAGGATATTGGTCTGTATAAATGAATATTTAATAATGAATTGATTGCTTATTATTAGACCTTTCTACACACAAAATAAAACAATATTTTCTCTATTTAAACTCAATTAGACTAAAAGATTCTATAGGATAATTAAGCAGAATAAATTTAAAAGGTCCTTAAGAAATAAACTGCCTTGTAACAGCTATACTTTCCAAGGATATTGGTCTGTATAAATGAATATTTAATAATGAATTGATTGCTTATTATTAGACCTTTCTACACACAAAATAAAACAATATTTTCTCTATTTAAACTCAATTAGAGCAAAAGATTCTATAAAATAATTAAGCAGAATAAATTTAAAAGATCCTTAAGAAATAAACTGCCTTGTAACAGCTATACTTTCATAGGGTATTGGTCTGTATAAATGAATATTTAATAATGAATTGATTGCTTATTATTAGACCTTTCTACACAAAATAAAACAATATTTTCTATTTAAACTCAATTAGAGCAAAAGATTCTAAAAATAATTATTTTAAAAGATCCTTAAAATAAACTTTGTAACAGAATAAATTTATAAATGAATATTTAATAATGAATTGATTGCTTATTATTAGACCTTAAGAAATAAAACAATATTTTCTTTTAAACTCAACTAAAAGATTCTATAAGATAATTAAGCTAAATACTTTTCCAAGGAGGGTATTGGTCTGTATAAATGAATATTTAATAATGAATTGATTGCTTATTATTAGACCTTTCTACACACAAAATAAAACAATATTTTCTCTATTTAAACTCAATTAGAGCAAAAGATTCTATAAAATAATTAAGCAGAATAAATTTAAAAGATCCTTAAGAAATAAACTTTGTAACAGCTATACTTTCCAAGGATATTGGTCTGTATAAATGAATATTTAAAATGAATTGATTGCTTATTATTAGACCTTTCTACACACAAAATAAAAACAATATTTTTGTATTTAAACTCAATTAGACTAAAAGATTCTATAGCATAATTAAGCAGAATAAATTTAAAAGGTCCTTAAGAAATAAACTGCCTTGTAACAGCTATACTTTCCAAGGATATTGGTCTGTATAAATGAATATTTAATAATGAATTGATTGCTTATTATTAGACCTTTCTAATAAAACAATATTTTCTCTATTTAAACTCAATTAGACTAAAAGATTCTATAGCATAATTAAGCAGAATAAATTTAAAAGGTCCTTAAGAAATAAACTGCCTTGTAACAGCTATACTTTCCAAGGATATTGGTCTGTATAAATGAATATTTAATAATGAATTGATTTTATTATTAGACCTTTCTAAAAACAATATTTTCTCTATTTAAACTCAATTAGAGCAAAAGATTCTATAAAATATTTAAGCAGAATAAATTTAAAAGATCCTTAAGAAATAAACTGCCTTGTAACAGCTATACTTTCATAGGGTATTGGTCTGTATAAATGAATATTTAATAATGAATTGATTGCTTATTATTAAACCTTTCTACACACAAAATAAAACAATATTTTCTCTATTTAAACTCAATTAGAGCAAAAGATTCTATAAAATAAATCAAACAGAATAAATAATAATAAATAAACTGCCCTGTAACAGCTATATTAGCTGCTTCCATATAGAGAAACTATCGGTATACATTGAGTGAAGTCGCTGCTATTCCTTTTAAACTCTCCCTTCCTTCGGGTTTTGATCATAGTGTAGTAACTGTTTTCCTCATCGCTACCTCCATAGTCTTTCTTCCATTTTAAAAGTCCATTCGAGAATGATAAAGCTAACTGTACTATTAGCCGTTTCCTTATATGGAAACTATCGCCATTCATTGACCAATCAGCTAGTGCTTCTTTTATATTCTTTTGTCAAACCGAGGCTATCGGACAGAGATCAAAGTGCAGTATTATTCACCTAATCTCTCATTATGGTTTATTCCGGGGCATGGATATAAACGACAGCCGGAAACAAGGCCTCTGGTCGGGACATTGCAAGTTTTGATGAGCGTGGAAACACCTCTTAAGAAATTGTTTCCAGGTCCTCACTGACCCCGGGGTGGTAGTACCAGTTAGGGACCCAGCTATGTGCAAATAGTGAACTGCAAAACAAAAACAAAACAAAATGGATATATAAAATACATTTTTATAGTAAAATTACCAATAATACGTTAATCATCATGAAGGAAACTTTTATGACATCAGTTCATATAATATCCTACAATTTCTTAAAGAAATCAAGTTGTATTGCACAATATAACTTCAACAAACTACAATATAAAACATGTACCACCGCCTCTAGTAATCATGTCCACACAAACATGCATATGCATAAAAGCAGAGCATCATCTACCATGTATTGACCGTCCTGTGGATGACGATAAACTACATCCGTGTCCTGGGTAAGACGATAATCTACGCCCAACAGCAATGCTTCTGTTCAGGAGGTTTTGAGGAGCGTATAAGAAACACCTCTTAATTGCTGATGTTCCTAGGTGTACCCTGACCTAGGATAGTAGAACCTGTTATAAACAAATAGTTAACCCCGATACTGGGGTAAAAAAACTACGAAAGTGTAAAAAAATGTTTTAATACCAGAAATACTTTGTAAAAAGTTATTACCAGCATTAATTTTTTAAAGAAAAAAATATTACCAGCTATACATTTTTTAAAAAAAATATTGCCAGCAATACGTTCTTGAAAAAAAATATTACCAGTAATATATGTTTTAAACAAATATTACCAGCTACACACTTTTTGAGGAAAAAAATATTGCCAGCAATACATTTTTGAAAAAAAGAATTACTACCATCAATACATTTTTAAAAGCAAAAATATTACCAGAAATACATTTTTGAAGGAAAAATATTACCAGAAATAGATTTTTGACAAAGCAAAATATTACCAGGAAAAACAATTATCGGCATTAAATAACCCATTTAGGGTGATATGCCGTAAAACAAACCAAACCAAACCCTGTATTGAATTGTGAAAGCAGAATAACATTTATAATATTTTTATTACATCAAAGCTCACAAGAAAATAGAATTTCGGCATTGAATGACCCATGAAGAAATTGATGTGCCATTAAACAAAGAAATCAATCAATGTAAAAATAGTAATAATACCCGTTTCAATGTAAGGAAATATTCGATATTCATTGACCGAGCAGCCAGTCGTAATCGAGTTACGGTTTTATTTATTCCTTGGTTACAAGCCTGGGATGAAAATGTAGTATCTGTTCTCCCCATTATTAATATTAATTGTTTTATTAGCCGTTTCCTTATAAGGAATCATTCGGGATTCATTGACATTTAAAATGTAGTAATGTTTTTCTTGAATCGCTGACAACCGAGCTGAGATCAAAGTGTAATCTCTATCTATAAAAGGCAGGATATGTGTGTGTGTGTGTGTGTGTGTGTGTGTGTGTGTGTGTGTGTGTGTGTGTGTGTGTGTGTGTAACGAATGCACAGTCTTAGATGTGGCACAAAGCCGAAATTTTGGTGCACCAAGTAAGGATTGAACGCACTATTTAGTTGTGATATACAGAGATACGCTAGCTGAGCATTACATCACGTCTAAGTGCTCAAATGATCGGAGCGTAGGTAACATGTAGCACAAGGTCGAAAGTGTGAAGCCTTGTCCGTTCAGCCTCTCCTGTGAGTATTGGATTTTCCAAATCATCTTTCCTCATTATATATGCCACAAATTTCAACTATCACTGTCATGTTACATATAAACATCTTTTAGTCTTCATCTCTATCTATAAAAGGCAGAATGTGTGTGTGTATGTGTAATGAATGCACGGCCGCAATTTTCAACGGATTTGCACCAAAATTTACATGCAGAAGCTCCAAGTTAGCAGCAAGGCCAAGACCGACGTTGCATTTCCGAACTCCCATCGATAGTGGAAATAATCGATTTTTCATGCTTCTATGGCAGTTTTCATGTAGTTTGTGGCCATTTTGTACTGGCCAGAGTGAGAGCCAATAGCTGGCTGCCACGAATAGGCAGGAAGATTCTATTGGCCAGCAGGAGATCTAACAGCTGACTGACACGAATGTTAACTAGCATGCTAGCATGCAAAAAATTGATAGCTGCATTCGTCACAAGTGGGAAAAATTTAAATCTGCATGGCACTTTCATCCAATTGTCTCATTCGCTTGCTTAAACTCAACGTTGATTATGATTCCGCAGAACTGGGTTGGGTGTGAAAAAGTATTTGTTGTTAACATTCTTTTTTCATTCGGTTTTTCCAGTTACGAGTCCTTTTTTAAAGCTGATCGTTTGGTGTTCATTTTGTTTAGTTCTTTTCTCGTAACAGTTTTAATGTTTAGTATAGATCTTAGAAAAAATTCGCAGTGTGAGATAGGCAAGAAGTAAGGCATGTAGCAACATCAGCACGGAAAAGGGCACTCCTTTAAAGGCAAGGAAGGGCAAAAAGTCAAGTAATAGCGATTGCTGCATGAATCGTACGATTTTTGAATCAAGCACGGGCAACGCCGGGCCATGCTGCTAGTAATATCTAATTTCTTAATCTATAATGGTAAATGTACTATTGTTATTTTTCCTTATAGCGAAATTCTCGGAACTCATTGTCCAAACAGCTAGTTTTCGTGTATGTTTTTTCGCACACCAGCCATCTATCAGTCATCAAAGTATATTATATGTCATCATTTCAAATAATGATAATATTAGTTGTTTCTTTATAAGGAAAAAATCGGCATATATTGACCAAATAGCCAATGCTTTTCGAGTTAGGTTTTTTTATTCACTGTCTCGTCATTGTGTTGACATCAAAGTATTAGCAATTGTTTTGCTTATCTCTACTTGATAAAAACTTACAGGAAAGGTAAAAACGAATTTAATATGAGATGGTCGAGATAATAAAAACTGATTCAATAATTTTTAATATTGTATATCTTGTTATCCTCATAAAACTATATAATGGCGGCTTAAGTCTGTAGAATTCAACAATATTGACTAGGGGTGGAGGATAATAATTTACTCCCCAAATGCCCCAGAAGTATTTCAACATCAGAATGAATAAAGAAGCAATTTCTCTTGCAGGCTGCTCTTAAAAACTATGTTGACAATTTTAGGGGATACAGTCAGATTAGGCGGCCATGTATGTTTCGATACATGACTGAAGAGGCAGATGATTTTTTCCCCGTAGTAGGTTGCCATTTCTTTCTGCGGTAGAACAGTTGCCATCCAGTCCGGACTGTCCTTCTAAGAAGAAGGAGATTCATACCTTTCCCAAGGGTATTAGCTTACGGTCAAATCACGCTGAAACACCGGTTCTCGTACGATCACCGAAGTTAAGCATCGTAGAGCCAGGTCAGTACTTAGATGGGGGACCGCTTGGGAACACCTGGTACTGTAAGCCCCCAAAGTCCAACCCTTACCTCACAGTCGGTGGGGGGTGTAAACGGTGGTGTCAGAGCTATGCCGTCCGGAACTTCGTTCCTGGTAGGGCCACCCAAGGCGGACAGGTCTGACACACACGCCGGCTAACAAGGGCTCTGGTGAAAATCCAAGGAGCGCCTGCATCGGTAACCGGCGGCTTCTGGTCGTTCCTGTCTCTGCGTCTGTGGGAACACCGCGGCAAGCAAGAACGTTATCCGAGTAGGCCTGGGTACCCTACTTCTGTAATTTATCCCAAGAATCTTCTTCTCATAACAGGAAGAAGCCGGATCAATCCGCCCAGGGCGAATGCCGCATCAGTACAGTACAGTACAAGGGTATTAGCACGTAAGTGAATGTAATGGATTTGACTGGAATTCGAACCCGGCTCTTTGATTCCTCAATCCCAGCCGCTATCCATTACTTCACAGTTGCTCCTAACTTACGGGATAAAATACTGTATAAATGACTGCTTGTTAATGGATGTTTGGCAGTTGTAAATTCTAATTTGGTTCCGACTTAAAGAATACTTTTATTATATCTTCGTACATTTGTTTACGGTAAGGTTCACCATGTAAAAAGCATGCGAAGACTCGAGGTAGAGGCGTTATTTAAATGGGTAGGAGGGGAAGATAACGGTTGACTCTAGACTAGATCTAGTGATCGGAGAGACATACTATCGGGAGCCTATTCCATAGGCCAGTGGTTCGCGGGAAGAAGCTGTTTGGGTGGAATTTACTTCTTGTCGATGGAATACAGAGGAAATGTTAGTGGTTTTTATACAATGTAAGTGGGATGGCGAGTCCCAGCAGTAAAGGTCAGACCTGGTGGAACCTGGAGATTCAGTTCGTCCGGGCAAATTCTATCTTAGTTCACCACATCCTGCCTATGAGAGAGAAAGAGGTTGGCGCCTGGAAAATAATAATTCTGCAACAAGGGCTCGTTTTTTTAACCCTGTCAGTACTGGAAAGTGTGGTTTGGGCAGGTCATGCCCCAATATGGCAACAGTACTCTATTTGCGGCCTGTCCCGACTCTTATAAAGGTAGAAGATAGCATGAGGGGTCATGTACTTACTGGAGCGGTACGGGAAGCAAATCATTTTACCTGCATTTTTAGCCAGAGACCCCATATAGGTATTCCACTTGAGGTCGGGTGTGAGTTTGAAGCCCAATATTCTCTCAAGTCAGGGGGCCTCCTCCAATCGATATCCGTTCATTGTGACTGGCAGTAGTGTCATATCATAAAATTTAATAGATCATATCCATCTCAACCATGCGACAATTGACAATTTTTATGCGGATCACTGATGTGTAGTGGATATAACATGATTTTGATTTTAAAGTGTTTGCCATTAACTTATACGGAACACAATTCTTCCACGGAATTGGACAAACGCAAATTTTGTAAAAATTGCGCGAAAATTTCAGTTTTTTTTTTCACGATGTACATAATAATTGTTAAGGTCCAGGTTAGGACCAAGGAAGAACAACACGAACAGAAGAGTAGAAATAACGAAGGTATATTACACGAAATAATAATACAAGATGTGGAAGGTGTTAGTATGACTGTCAGTCTGGTTTGGAGTGAACTACTATCGGCTCCACTCGATTCGATATTTAATTCCCCCCACGGGGGAAAGATGTGGCACAAGGCCGAGTTTTACGTGGGTTTTCCAAAAATGCCCGTAGAAACTGTAAAAACAGTATCGGGTTCGTCAACCTCCCCGAACGAGTCTCTGCCCTTCAGAGGCAGAGAGTTCGACCGTCAAGCCGAAACGGCTCGACTCATTTCGTCCTTCTCTCTTGAGAGGCGTAGTGTGGCACCATTTACGAGGCAGAGAAAGGAAGAGAAAGAAAAGAAGGCAGAAAGAAAGGTGAGACGAATCGTAGGTGATAAGCATCCACGCACACGGCTAAGAGACAACGAAAATATTGATAAGTAACAAATGAAAAAGGGTGTCATTACAATGACAGGGAATTTCTGAGTAAAAAAAAGAAAGGGAAAGAAATAAGGAATCAGATGTGTTTTGATAACGGCTGTGTTATCTAGGGTGCGTAAACGAACGGCTGGACCACTGGCCAGGGAAAATTCAAGTGAAAATGCTATTTCGATAAGTGACGAAAACGGGCCACTAAAAAAGGACTTTGGACAGATATGAAAATTAAATGCCACATAAGCAGTGCCGCTGACCGAATTTTTTTCGACGAAACAACTTTGGCCTGCGATAATAAAATTATGTTATCAGGAATATGTACCGAAGGAAAATGAATGGGGACCCAGAAGTGTTTTTCTTTCTTCCTTGGAGACTGACTGAAAACTTTGGGGATATTTTTTTTTTGAAGCCATGTTAAGAAAACCACCCATCTTGATAAATTAGCGATAAAATACCTGACAAACACCACGTGTAGAACAAGAGTGGTCATATTTTCCGTTCGTGGCTAGAGAAATGATAACGGCGATTTAAGCGGAAGAAAAGGGAAAGAGAAGAGATAAATTTTTTTAGTTAAGCAAGATATTTTTTCCCGAAACAAAGCCACGGATTGTTCACACCCGACTAAGACATCATTGGTCAAGTGGTGGTCACTTGACGCACGAAGGAGGAGGAAAGATACCCGACCAAGACCTCATTGGACGAGTGGTGATCACGTGACGCACGAAGAAGGCTGTCGACGCCCCATCCAGAGTATAAGTATGAGAAGCTGCTACAAAGAAGTGGGGAGGGCAGTTCACGCCCCTCAGAGGTATGGTGAGAAAGTGGGAGTGAGGAAAGTTTCCCAAAAATGGAAAAGAGTGGAAAATCCCTAACCAGAAATAAAAGCTTGATATGTATTTAGAATTGTCGAGGAACCCCCCGACGCCAACAGACCTACTCCGGTTTTGGTCGGCGTCAATTAAAGCGAGGCCCCAACAGGCAGAAATCAGTTCGGGCTCCAGCAGAGAGTTGAGTTTCCAGAGTTGAAGCCGCTTCGAGATAGCTGACCAAGATTCACGCAAATTTAGGACTCCTCTTCAACCCAAAAACAATTATTTTGAAGAGCGACTTAGAACCAGACCACCGAAATAAGTTTTTCGACTTTCGTCCAAAGACACACCGAAACACCAATTTCTTAGAGAGCAAACAACTTGAAGCGTTAAAACTTGCCTAGCGGAAACGACGTGTCACAATCCACAGAACGGGTCGGGAGATAGATGCAGTCCTATGTATCGAACAACTAGACATAAAGTTTGTTACCTTTTTCTTTGATACTTTGAACTTTTTGTGTTTTCATTTTATTTTATTTTATGCATATTTGTGTAGTATCACCTCCGTTGAACTCAGTTTGCATTACGGCCCCAACCACTGTTTGATCTCGTCTGCCTAAGATCAATTCACAACGTGGGTAGGCGGACTGGAGATCAATGCAGTTACCTTGGTAACCAGGCGTTGGAAGCGAGTTGGGAACGACGAGGCTGATATCAAATCTAACCAGATTCCCACCCGAATCACCAAAAGGTTAGAACGTCACATTTGGGTGCTGCGACCGATACCAAGCCAGTTGGTCGTCACAGGACGAGACAACACGACTGACGCGACAGGCGGACGTCACGTTTGGAGCAGCGACACCCGAACGGAGCAGCGAGGAGCGAACAGCTGGCGCCGCGGCGAGGACGTCACAATTGGTGCTGTTTGGGGACGTCACAACTGGTGCCGTGGTAGATCAGGATAGAACGTCACAGTCGGCGCTGCGACCGGGGGGACGACGTCACAGTAGTATACATAGTGTTAGGAAGCGTTCATTCTGTAGCTATATGTAAGGACCCATGACAATAATCAACAATGGCTACACAGTAAATACAAAATCTCTGCCTATTTCTCTCTCCACATCTCTGTTTCTCTCTGTTTCTCTCTCTGTGTTTTTCTCTCAAACACACACACTGCTTATTCCCCATCTCCTACTTTAATTTCAACGATTCTTATCTCAAAGAATTACCAAACTAATTTAACTTCATAGGTTTATTTAACCCTAGTCGGGAACTTGACCTATAGGAATTCACGGACTCCATGGTGAGAATCGTGTGCCTGATTGGCAAGTTGATGCCCTCACAATTACTAATAACCTTTTTTTTGACTGTTAGACCTTTTTCGTGGCCCACATAATCAACCTTTTGTGTTCTTCACTTTGAAACATCTGGGTATTTACCTTGGACTCCCCACTGAGTCAGGTTGTGAAACAAGTTCAATTTGTTTTAACGTGAAGGACCCGAGTAGAGACACTCGGATCACTCGTCTAAGCTGGTCATAGCTTGTCTAAGGTAGATGTCGATACATATGGTTGGAGGAGTTGAATGCAGACAAAAACCGACTAGGGACACCGATTATATACTTTTACTAGGTTTAGCATTTGGAAGCTGGAAGAGTGTTGAGGTCCGAAAATCTGTATTGTCAAGGTCTGGGTAATTATAGATAGATGAGAGTCTGTTGCCTTTACATAATGTCACCAATTTTGACATCACCGAAATGGTCCAACGAAAAAGTAAATGTTGATACAAATGTTACCAGCACCTCTGGAAGAATTGCTACGACGTTGCGGAATAGAGCCAAGAACTTCGTCAGGGTCACCAGCTTCGAATATTTCCTCGAGTTTATTTCCCAAAGTCTTTCTCATGAATGGTTAAAGATACAAAGTAGCGGATGTTTTAAATCACAGGTGAAAGTGAAAAAAAACATTTAGATGTCCCACTATTTTGAATTTGACTTAATGGTGATAATTATGTGTCTAATGTAATATTCTGTTAATTTAGTTCATCAATTTAAATTAAGCATCCGTGAGTCACACGAGACTATGCAGTTATACCCTCGATTACGTTTCAGGCACAGCAACTAGACTTATGATTCCTGTCTCCCTAATGTAGAAGGCCTTGTCAGTATATATGAAGGAGAGACTGTCAACCATGTCGTAGGTCCGTCTACGTCGGTGAAAATGAAAAATGAAAAATCAGATAGAGATACATTGGTTTAGAATTTGCTAGATCTTGCTGAATGCAACCAGGGACTAAGACTACATTTTTTAGGATATATCCGGTGAAACTCTCGATTTCTTAAGACTTAGATTATAGCGTCTGAATAATTTGCAGTCTAAATTTAATTACCGCTTTAAGACTTAGAGAAATAGTCTATGAATAATTTGTATTCTTCTGAAATAAATGTCTAAATATACCCGTTGAATATTCAGTTTTTTAAGAGTTAAAAGATTGCGCCTGGATAATTTGTGCACTATATACTGAAATAAATTTTTGAATATATTCGTTGGAATTGCGTCTAAATAATTCATACGTTATCCTTATCCTCAGAAACCAATTTTTCCAATAATTTCGTTCAAGAAGAATCTTCAATGAGAAGAGATGCTTGGAAAACTTTGGCGTTTATGAATCGGTGTTCGTCTTAAATGAGAGAAGCTAACTTGATGGTTTGACGTGCACCGATTTCCCAATGTAAACAGGGTTAAACAAAACTTATTTGAAAAAATATTGATATGATCATAATTTTTACTGAAATTTTCATATATAACCATGTTCATATATATATATATATATATATATATATATATATATATATAAAAAAAAAAAAGCTTAAACACTAATATTCTATAGTCATAATTTATTCCATTGGAATCGTAAATACGATCCAATTCATCAGACCTACAAAAATTGTATATTTATAAATACTTATTGCTCAAAGTAGAGTTCAAATGTGTTCTAAAAATCTCGAATAATGCGTGTAAGATATCTTTAATCATTTCTAAGATACAAAGGTTTAGAGCTTAATCCAACAAATAGATTTACACGATATATTAATCCGATAAATCTAACACATTTTTAATTCATCAATGATAGCGCCTGAATAAAGTGTTTGTTCATGTGGAAACTGAATTTTCAATATATCCGTTCAAAATCCCACTTAATATAACTTAGAATATAGCGTTTAAATATTTCTTACTTTATCCTCTGAAACGCATATTTCAAAATCAATCCGAAACATATATATATATATATATATATTATATACAGAAACCAGAATTATCCAAATTGTATCCATATGACTGCGTTAATCTTCATCCCATTGGAAAAAATTTGTTAATATATTCTTTTTTTAGACCCACTTCTAAACGCTGATAAAAATAACTCAGATTATTTACCTTGTTCGGAACATTCATGTCTTCCTTTTAACATTCAAAGATTCATTCCAGAACCATTCGGTCAGCCTTTGGATGAAAGCCCTGGACAGCTTTTTTCATTTCAATTTAGAACTGAAAAGAACAATTAGAAAAGATCCAACTCAATCCATAAGATGTTTGACACGTGAAACATAAGATTCAGCCATGTCAGTCGAAAGAACTGTAAAAAAAAGATTTGTAACTTAAACCTTACGTCAAACTTGTGAAGCAACATGTTACACCAAGACAGAAAGTTAGAAGGGTAGAGAGCTCGAAGATTATCTTAAATAATTTGTAAAATGATCCTGGAATAACACACACATACACACACATATATATATATATATATATATATATATATATATATATATATGCAAATATATAGAAAAATAGGAAGAACCCGTTAGGTAAATAATCCCAAGTTCTTCAGCATTTGCGTTTTTATTTTTAAAAAAACAGTGCTCAATACAAAAGTGGAGCCTAAATTATAATTATTTTTTTTAATAATATGATTCTTTCGCTAAAAGAGTTCTCAAGATTAAAAAACAAGAGCCAAAAACTTGAATATAATCATTAAAATTAAATTGAATTAAAGTATCTAGCTGTTTCATCCTCAAGCAAAATTGAAGTTTTTGGCTCTTGTTTTTGAAACATGATAACTTTATGTAACGAATCATATTTTTAAAAATAATTATATATATATATATATATATATGAATTTTTATTTCAATGCTTCTGATCCTAAATTAATTATCGATGAAAATTATTTTCTTTAAATAAATACTTATGAATGTATTCAAATGTGTTCTAAAAACCGAATAATGATTTAAGATATAATCATTTCTAAGATAAGGAGAGCTTAATCCAACAAATAGATTTACGATATATTAATCCGAAAATTTTTTTAATGTCAATAGTTTTTAATAATCCGTTCAAATCCCATTAATATAACTTACAATATAGGAAAATGACTTAAAATACTGCGTACTTCATCCTCTGTTAATATATCCTTTGAAACTTGGACTTTCTAAACGCATAAAATAACTCAGGCCATTGTTCGGATTTGTAAATATTTTTCTTTGTGTGAATATTGGAACCGAATTTAACTCCATAGAAATCGACGAAGATATCACAGTTTTAATTTTTGATAACTCAACTCTCCAAATTTTGGCCTTGACCGAAAGAGATTTTCAATCCCAGGCCACAGTTTTTGGAGAGTTGAGTTATCTTTGTGTTATAACTTTTTGACTGAATAAAAAAATTCGATTCGTCTATTTAAGAGGAGGGTAACAATTCGTACAACGTAAATATTGTAAATAGTTGCAATAACTCATTGGAGAAATATAGACAGAAGATAACGGCTTTTTTTTCTGGCCTATTTATAACTTATTTTTCTTTGTGTGGAACTATTTGCAATATATTCGTCTATTAATGGGGTAATGTTTCCAATAGAGCCTGAAAATTTCCAGTCTTCATTTTTCTGGCCTATTTATAATTTAATTTCCTTTGTGTGGAACTATTTGCAATATATTCGTATTGTGATAAAATCTAGTTATCATCCTTACTGTCATGAATGGATCAGTCCATTCATGATAAGTAGTCTTGGCCAAATGTCTAGGGAGCAGACGATAATACTATGACGGTGACTAGTCTAGCTGAGTAATGAAAACTACTATCAGGACTGACTCGGTCGAGTTAAGTCTTGCCTGTTGCCAGATACATCGCAACAAATAGTTAATATCCCTGCTATCTTAACAGATGAAATATAACGTCTGGATATTATATTTTCAACACTTGAAAAATATTTCAATATCTACTTATGAGATCTCCTCCTTAGAAATGCATTTGATTCCGAGGGGCAGTTCCGGTAGAAGATTATCTTCTCCAATTTTTGTCTTTTTGTGTGTATGAATAAAAATAATTATTCATATTTCAACTTTTCTTCAATTTTAGTTTCCAAGGTTGGTGGTGATATTCTTTATATCTGCTATCTTAAAAACGAGAAAGGATAAAGGGAAATATCATCCAACACCATCCAACATACCTTTGAGGCATTCCTGTTTCAAAACTGAAAAAAGAAAATCTTCCTGACAAACGTTGTTTTGCTCCGCATGTACCCTGCAAGTTAATCTTTGATTAAACATCTTTGAGTTGCATACAGTGATCCCAGCAGCTTTTTTCGTTTTGTTCAACACGTTTTCGATGCTGTTAATACAAAGGTTTCTTTCAAGGATTCACGAAATTCCAAGAATGTTTAACTGCATGGTGTCAACTTAAAATGCAAGCTGATGACAAACCCTTTTATAAAAATGAAATTTAACCACTTTCCAAGCAGAAATTTTCTTCAGAAGTCTTCTTCTAATGTAGGAGGCACGAAAATGTCGTGTCGAGAGATTTTATTTACAAATGCGTAATATTAAGATTCTAAAGACAAATGTTTGCTTAAATTCTAATTGCGTACATGTATGGTTCTTTTCATATTCATGCTTCGTCTGCTGCATTCATTTTCGCAACAAGAAACCACGCCACTCTCATTCCCTGTATGTCTCAACAATTCACAGAGAATAAATAATTGGATATTAACGGGAGTCATGATCGCGTATGTCCTAAAGTGAGAAATTGTTAAAAATCATTTGTAACACTATCTATCTATCTATCTATCTATCTATCTTAGTCTGAGCATATTGAGCTATCTATATTTCAGTCTATAATTCTATCTCTACCTTTTTCATTCTGCATATTCTATCTATCTATCTATCTATCTATTATCTAGTCTGATCTGTATGTATGCATGCATGTATGGATCTATCTCTCTCTATCTTTTCCGTATTTAATATATTCAATCTATTTCAGTCTGCTCTATCTATCTATCAGATTATTCTTTCTATCTATCTATCTATCTATCTCATCTATCTATCTGTATGTATGTATGCATGCATGTATGTATGGATCTATCTCTCTATCTTTTTCCGTATATTAATATTTATCAATCTATTTCAGTCTGCTCATATCTATCTATATTTCAGATTATTCATATCTATCTATCTATCTATCTATCTATCTATCCTTTCAGTCTGATCATATATATATATATATATATCTACCTATTTCATTCCAATCATATATCTATCTATCTATCTACCTATTTCTATCTATTTCGATCATATCTATCTATCTATCTATCTATCTATCTATTTATCTATCATCTATTTCAGTTTGTTCTGTATATATGTATATATGTACCTATTTCATTCCAATCTATCTACCTTTTCATCTATATTAATATTTATCAATTTATTTCAGTCTGCTCATATATCTCATATTTCAGATTATCCATCATATCTCTATCTATCTATCTATCTATCTATCTATCTATCTATCTATCTATCTATCTATCTATTTCAGTCTGATCATATATATATATATATATATCTACCTATTTCATTCCAATCATATCTATCTATCTATCTATCTATCTATCTATCTATCTATCTATCTATCTATCTATCTATATATATATCTATCTATCTATTTCATGAATGAATGTATGTATGTATGTATGTATGTATGCATGTATATATTTATCTACCTTTTCATATATATATTAATATTTATTCAATTTATTTCAGTCTTCTCATCTCTATAATTCAGATTATATATATATATATATATCTATCTATTCATCTATCTATCTATCTATCTATCTATCTATCTATCTATCTATCTATCTATCTATCTATCTATCTATCCTTTGCATATCTCTATCTATTTATCTATCATATATCAATATGTTTCAATATATCTATCTATCATCTATCTATCTACTACACACACACACACATCTATTTCAGTCTGATCATATATATATATATATATATATATATATATATATATATATATATATCTATCTATCTATCTATCTATCTGTTTACTATCTATTTCACTGATCAATTATATATAATCTACCAATTTCATTCAAACATATCTATCTATCTAACTAGGCATCAATTCTAGGAGTCTGATCATATTTATCTCATATCTATATTTCATTCAACCCTATCTATTCTCTATCTGTTTCTGCTCCTTGATCATATATATATAATACGATATCTAGATTCAATCATATCTATCATCTATCTATCACGAGCTTTCCATCTTCTATCTATCTATTTCAGTCAATTTATATCTGGCATATATATATCTCATTAATCAGCGCCTGCAATGTCTTCAATTCTCCACTTTGAAACGAGAAAACCATTTCTCTGCCAAACTGTCGCTAATGAAGTCATCTCCGAACACAGCGCAAATGGTTCGAGCAGATTTGGGACCTTGATTAAAATCAGAGAGAATAAAACGTCGAACATTATCGCTATTTGGAAAGTGCTCGGACGAACTACATTGCTTTGGTACGCCTGGTCCGAACTTCAGGGCAAGGACCTACTATCTACCTTTTTGATGCAATTTATTTCAGTCTTCTCATTGTATAATTCAGATTAATATCTATCCCATATTCTATCTATCTATCTATCCCTATCTCGGTGAGAAATAATTTTCTATCTCAATATGAAAATATATCACATATACACGAAACACACACACTGGGGATGTTTCGATCATATAACAATTTTATCATACTCGCATCCGTATTGAAAGTTTATCTCAGTCATTTTGTGGCACCCAGATCCCCAGAAGCAGGTTGACGACCAATGCCGATAATTTCCATCTTCTGTTTTGGGATATCTTCTTTAATCAGCCCTGCAATGTCTTCAATTCTCCACTTTGAAACAAAATTTCTCTGCCAAACTGTCGCTAGATCCCGTATAAAAATGGTTCGAGCATTTGGGACCTTGATTAAAATCAGGATATCCCCACAACATTGATCGTCCAAAGCTCGGACGAACTAATTTTTGGTACGCCTGGTCCGAATCCTGCCCATAGTCCTCGAGAAAAAATTTTCACTCAAAATCCATAGACCCAACAATTTTATAAATCCGTATAAAGTCGGTATTTACCCAGGATATCCCCACAAGAGGGGATATCTTGAGGTCTCAAGGCCGATTAATTTATGTGGATATCCTGAGCCCATAGTATCGAGCAAAAATTTCTCATAGACCCCGTATAAATTCGGTATTTACCCAAGATCCCCACAAGAGGGTTGACGACCAATGCCGATTAACTTACGTGGGATATCCTGAGCCCGTAGTCTCAAGCAAAAATTTCTCATAGACCCCGTATAAATTCGGTATTTACCCGAGATCCCCACACGAGGGTTGACGACCAATGCCGATTAAATTACGTGGGATATCCTGAGCCCATAGTCTCAAGCAAAAATTTCTCATAGACCCCGTATAAATTCGGTATTTACCCAAGATCCCCACAAGAGGGTTGACGACCAATGCCGATTAAATTACGTGGGATATCCTGAGCCCGTAGCCTCGAGCAAAAATTTCTCATAGACCCCGACTACACGGAGTCGGTTGCTGTCTACATCACTTGACGAGACTGTGACCTTCGGGCATAGGCTCATCTGGATTCTTCCCTGCCCGAAGGCAGAGAGGTCGACAAGCAGTATATTTCAAACTCATAGTTTTGATATACTCTATCCGTATAAAATCTCCAGCTACCTCCAGTGACACCTGGGGATTGTACATGGCCTTGTACAAAAAAAAAAGCTCATTTTTTTTTTACTTGGCTTTCCATCTCACAGGGATGTTTAAGCTAAAATAAATTGTAATTTAGTTAGACAACAGTTTCACTAGATGTTCCGAACTACATAGAAGCAAAGAATACCGCGAAACATTATACTTCGAGATCATTCACACAATATCGGAAAAAACAAACGAATATATGTAACAACCTACTATCGAATCGAAAGAATAGGTGACGTGGTATCAAGGTTAGTGTTGAATTCCTTGTTGGATTTCTGTTGTTACTGTCAGGGATTGAACATCCTTTTTGAAGATATTAAAATAGGTTCTTAGATTCAAACAGAAAACAGAAACATCTGTTTCTTGTACCTAAATAATGAGCCTTGATAAAATATGAAGACTAATTTGCAATGTAATTTGTCCTTTGCATCGGCCACTATCCCGGCGCTCTTGGACACTTCCAGGTGGTTTAATGTTTAGCAAGCTAAATCAATTACGACTAAGGTTAATTCTCACTGAATTTTCCAAACATTTTGGCCTTTTGCCACATCTTATCTACACTTAGAAAATAATTTCTGAGTTAGATCGTCAAAGGGTAGTCCACGAACTTTAGGCCTTGTGCCACACCTAGTCTACATGTAGGAAACCATTACTTTCCCACCGCCGTATCGTAGTTTCCACTATCTTTTTCTATAAATATTTCACGGTAATAATTCCGATGAACTTTCTTCTATGGTACGTAGACATTATGAATTTAAGTGCAGTAGAAGATTGATGGTAAGTTCTTATCATTTCACAGATGAAATGGCTACATGTAACCGGGAGTTCTATGCTAAGAGTTTCTTCTCTCGCTGATGGAACTCTCTTCTAGCTTTTTGCTTTCCCGTTAACTTCGATTTTCAAAAGTTTAAGTGAAATGTCAAACGTTATCGCCAGTCTTTTTGATTCCTATGTGTTTTTTTATGGTTATCTCTCCTTAATAGGGTTTTCTTTTTCTCATATTCACTCACACTCAGCAACCCCCATGCGTCTTAGTGGCTTTACTGTCTTATTTGGGGTGAAATGATTTTAAAATAAAATGAAATAGATCACGGTTCTCGTTTTCTCTGACACATCATCTGGTAATCTGGCCGGTAAAGATTTCAATTTCCCTTTTGTAAATTTAAAATGCGTTCTTTGCTTCCATTTGAGATTTTAATTTTAATTTTCTTTTTATGGCGGGAAGGAGATATGCGTGTTTGGTTTCGCTTTTATTGGTCTCCTCGTTCACTTTTTTCTTCCTTTAAATATCCAACTTAATTTTGATCTCTCTTTTGATTTGAATATCTGTATCATTATTTCCAAAATCGATTGATCGGCTTTTCCCTTTATGCGCTATTAAGCACGAATACACGCTCAGCTCAAACATTAATGGAATAATTTTTTTCTAATTTAGCCTGAAATTTCCTGTCTTCTTTTAATTCCGTAAGGTCGACACTGATAAACTGGAAGGTGTGAATTTTGTAGAAGGTCACCAATTTTTATAACGGAATAAAATTTTGAACAAAATAGAAAAAAAAATGAAACACTTCTAAAATTTAAAAATAATTTTCATATTTTAAAAGGATAATAGAACGGTATATTCACAAAACGAAATATGGAATATCGATTCAAATGTCAAAGAGATTTTAATGAGGGTTCAAATGTCAAAGAGTTTTTAATTTGAATCTCTGTGTGTTGAAAACTGTCTCCCTTCTTTTCTTCATCTGAATAACTTCACTTTTAAATCATTTCTCACGAAGTAAGGCAATAAAGCCCCCAAAACACAGGGGGTTACTGAGTACGTAAGTATAAACGAAGAAAAATATTAATAAGCAGCGAAAACAATAAAAGAAGAGAGATTAAGAAGACAGTAGATAACGAATGACATTGCATTTGAATTTTTGAAGATCAAAGTTGATTGGAAAACAAGAAGCCTGGAAGAGAATACAAGTTATAAATACAAGAGAAGAAGCTGCTAGCATAGAACTTACGCTTACATCTTGTCATTCTAACTGTAAAATGACGAGACCTTGCCGGTAATTTAGTACTGCGCTTAAATCCATAACGTCAAGGTACAAAAGAGTAAAGCTCACCAGAACAATTACTATGAACATATTAATAGAAAAAGCACAGGGATACTATGTTACGGCGGTGAGAAAGCGAAAAGCCAGAAGAGAGTCCCACGAGTCAGAAGTGTGAAAGAAGGAACTGTTAGCACAGAAATGAATATAACAATGTTCATGTAATAAATTATAACCGAGATGGATTTTTAAGGTGTTTTCTTAATTTATCATTATAAATTGCTCTGTAACTTACATCGAGCTCTCATTGGATTAAAGTCCACTTTGGGATAAACCCAACTAATTAAAATTCGTATATATATATATATATATATATATATATATATATATATATATATATTATTCATTTTTGGAAGTGCTATCTTATAATCCGGCGTCCCTTAAAAGGACTCCGGTGAAATAAATTATTATAATGGTACCTTAAAATGGTCTGTTTTTTCTTTTATATATATATATATATATATATATATATATATATATATATATGCAGTCCAATTTATATTACAATGAATCATTCATACAAAAATAAATTAATCAAGTTAATGATGGAGAAAAAGGAGAAATCCCTTCACAAACAAAATTTTAAAGGTGCATTAATCTACAAATCACTCGATAAATGTTATGATTATTGTTTTTAAAAATTATAAGCTGTATACGGCTTTCTTTAATACGCAAGTACTTTCAACTGTACATTCAGTCATCTTCAGGAATGGAAATTATTTTGTTTTTGTTAAAATTCAAATAGCATCCGAGACACAAAGATTAAATGCGAATCGAAATGTTTGTTTTTGAAATGTGTTATTGTTAACGGATACAAACTTTTGGAGCATTCAGTTGCAACGCTAAGGTTGAAGTTTTTTGAAGATTTAAGAGAGTGCGATTTTTTACAATATGGCAATTTAAAAATTTTTTGTTGTAGAAATTTATCAATTTTGTTTGCGAAGGGATTTCACCATTTGACATCATTAACTTTACTAATCTACGTTTTGTATGAATGATTCATTGTATTATATATATATAGAAAGAAAATTCGGATTGCCAACACACAAACAGAATGTCTCATATCGAGAATATTCCACATTGAACATGAAGAAAAAATTAATTATTTTAATAATATGTAAAAATCTCCACTTTCACCTGAAGACGGTTGCGAGACCAGACCAGAAACACGTGTCGTGAAATTATGTAAAACAAAGTATAATATTTTTTCTCAATAAATCCACATTACAACCAAAAACGTTTGCGGCACCCCTCTTCTTTTTAATATACATACTTTTCTCTCGTTGGAACCACTACAACATATTTCTTTTATATATATATATATATATATATATATATATATATATATATATATATATATATATATATGCCACGATCTTTTTCGCATCAGAATTGAAAAATTATTTCAGTAAAAGTAATTGACACAAAATGTATATTGGCTTCAATAATATTTGCTTTATTTACAGCCTAAAAATAGAGGCTATACAGGGAGCGATTAATAAATTTTCGCAATTTTCTATTTTGAATGCGACGTATGCACGTTTTTTTTTGTTTTTGTTTTTGGAGTTGTCCATTTTATAGAAGGATCAGTTGGTCATCGTTGGTGAGAAAAAAAGCACCATGACGCAATTTACCCCCGCCAGAAACTTGAAAACGGAATCATGTATTGCTTGGTATTTCCGCCGGAAGCTCCAATACGAACATTTCAGATTTCTTAGGTATTAATCTGAGAACAGCGCATTCAGAAAGAGTTGGATGAGTCCAATGGTGATTACGACGATGTTTGGAGCGATGGCGATGTTATGTCTTCATTCATCTTACCACAGAGATTCGGACACAACATAGAGCCCTGCATCAATTGCCCTGAGAAGGTAGCACTCCACTAGGTCAAGAGGGTGGCTGCTGGAAGGTTCTAAGTCTGTGAACAGGACTCTGCACCACGCCATACAAGAAGGAGAATGAAGTCATAGCTGTCACATCATTTCTGCTAGTAAATCACACCTTAGATCAGACTGCAAACCCTTGTTTATTATGTGTGGGCGCAATTGAGCGAAAAACAAACAAAATACCTTGTAACATTAAGATGAACTAAAGCCAAGGATTATGGCAGTATTAACCAACTTAAACCGGGAGGCCGTCCAGGAGAGTTGCAGGAGATTCCAAAGTACGATAGAGGCCATGGGTGATGACAATAGCGATTTTATTGCATAAATTTGGACTTTACTATTTCAAGATATTTTTCTGTTATATTGGTAAATATATCTGTTAAAATGAGATGTCAGTGATGTTTTCATTTTGGCATAATGAAGACACCAAATTACCCATCGCACCATATATATACATTTATATAATATATATGTGTGAGCGTATGTGTGTGTGTGTGTGTGTGTGTGTGTGTGTGTGTGTGTGTGTGTGTGTGTGTGTGTGAAGAAATATAGTTTTAAGGTGTGCTATAATTATGGGATAAAGTGGTCAATATCAGAGATAGAACGTATATAAAGGCCACCTGACTATTGTCGCCTCTAGGTGTTGGTTTCAATGTTCACTTTCATATATATATATATATATATATATATATATATATATATATATATATATATATATATAAAAAGGGTGCGAGTACTATTTGAGGACATATTGTTTTAAGCTCACTACCCACCAAAATCTAAGAGATGAAAAGACATGCAGTTATTGTTGCTTAATCTGCAAAACATAGTGTTTTAAAAATCAGTATACTTTTTACATGTTGCCAGATCATTTGTTCTATGTGATGGCAATGTTGCGCTCCGATACCATGAGAACACCAGAATTTATACGGAATGTTCAAAACATCATCGATGAGAACTCCGGAAGATCAATGATGTCTATCGCCAAAGAACTCCAACTATCAGAGTGGACTATCAGAACTATGGTACATCAGCACATTCGATGTAAGTCATATGTAGTGAGGAAAGGCTAATTCATATCGGCGAAGACACAGGAAAACGGCCTCATGCGTTCAAAACGGCTGCTGAACAAAGTGAAAAATCTCCACGAATATGGCCTGATTTGGTTTTTCTCTGACGAAAAAATATTCGACCAAGATCAGAAAACAAACGGACGGAATGACAAGCGGCTATGTGCATCTCTTTCTGAAGTACCAAGGAGGATGCACACCAAATATCCTGCTAGTGTGATGGTTTTAGTTGTGAACAGTGAGGGTCATGTCATACCACCTTACAATTTCCTACAAGGTCTTAGGATCAATGCTGCTGGATACCTTAATGTTCTTAAAACAGTTGTTAAGCCCTGAATAAATAAAGTATGCAACGGAAGGCCATATGACTTTCAACAAGTCTCAACACCTTCTCACAAAGTAACCCAGGATTGGTTATCAAAGAATTCTTACGATCATGTGACCTCCAACATGTGTCCCCCTATCTCGCCAGATTTAAATCCTATGGACTATAACGTCTGGAGCGTCGTTGAAAGGGAGACTAATCGACATCTCAGAGTACCATAGCTGCACTGAAGGCCGCCATTGTCCATGTGATATACAATATGAATAGGGATCACTTAATTGCAGCTTGTGGCCGGTTTCGAGCCCGAATAAAAGCAGTCATTGAAGCCAAAGGTGGTTCCATAGTATAATTTGATAAATAAGTATTATGAAGGATATTTGTGTCAATTTGAATTAAATATATACATTGTTTTCTAAGATGTTGCTGTTTATTTAACATACTAAAATGTCCTCAAATAGCACTCGCACCCTGTATATATAGTGCAATTTAGGAGGCTACATTTGTTTCAAGTGCACAGAAATATGTTTAGAAACGTTTCACTTTGCTTATTATTTTTCCTTTTCTCACTTGTGCTTTTACTGATAATCGATTTAGATTTAAGATATTACTTCTACAAGTATATTCAGCCATTTTAGCCATCCTTAGAGAGTAATGTTGTTTGAGCGAAGGTAGGTGTTTGTTTACATCAGCGTCTTATTTAGATAATGTTAGTGTTAAATATTGAATGTGTTGTTTTTGTTTTATCATGTCATGTGTTGGCAGGACATATTTAAAGTTCGAAATTTTATCATCATACTTTTGAATAAGTTCACCAGTCAGCCAATTCTCCGTTGCTCTTGACTGACTGGATGATTGAGGAATTATTTTTTACAGTTTATCAAACTTTTGCAGCTTATTTAAAACCAGAAACTCTATTTCGATAATAATAATAATAAGCTTATTCTTTTGGCGATAATAATGATTTAGTTATACATTTCTTACTAATTAACCCATAGCTGGGAGAAATGGGGTGGATTCATACCTTTCCCAAGAGTATTTACCCGTAGGTGAATAAAACGAACACAAAAGTAATTCTAACTTGGCTCACATCTGACCAATTATCTATTGCACCACATGCATATACAAGGATTCGTCTCCAGTTCCTTTCTCACGAACGCAGGTCTTCCCAAGGCTCTACCCTGGGCCCTGTTTCTGATCCTCATTAACGATCCTCCCGATGTCATCAGTTCCCAAGTAGGCATCTATGCGGATGATACTATTATTTACCCCTGCCTCAATAGCAAATTCGGCATCGCTTACAAAACTAACCTGGCCGTTGGTAACGAAAAGGACGCCCAATCTGTTGCTGACTGAGGCAAGAAATGGACGGTTAAATGTTATGCCTCAGAAAACAAAACTGACCTCTTTTGCCCACCACAGCTAAGCCTCCATGCCCCCCATTAGAATGTCTGATGCTCAACTCCACGATAGCATCTCTCCGCTATCTGGATATTAACCATTCACCCTTGCTTGGAATACTGCTGACATAAATGATCTGGAGCCCCCGCTGTTCGTTTTAAGATCATCGACAAAATCCAAAGACGGATATGCAATGTGATTGGCCCTGATCTGGCATCTCGTTTACTGTTGCTCTCTCACAGACGTGCCGTCGCTTCCCTCTGCCTTTTCTACAAATACTTTCACGTAACTTATCCGTCAAGCTGGTTCCCAAACAGCATCAATTTAAACGTGCCGCTAATTTGGTATCTCGGTCCCACCCGTTCACTATCGAAACGGTTAAATGTAGCCGTTTTTTCTACTCCAATAGCTTCATGTCTCGCACCTCTCGTCTGCGGAACTCCCTTTCTCTTACTTGTAGCCCGGATAGCTATATTCCGCAACTATTCAAATGCAATGTCAATCCACATCTCCAGATGCCTTGATCTATTCCCCATCCATCTCTTCATTTTTTCCTCTATCACGCTTGTTCACATTCTCTGTAACCCTTTGCGTGCAAGTGATACTCCTACTTTTCTTGGGGTGAAATGCTTAAAAAATCAGCTGAAATACTTAAGCGGTCACACGTCTCGATACAGAACAGCCTAAACTTTGCTTAATTTCGGAAATTGTTCGAGAAATGGTGTTTCAACGTGATACGTCCTTGGGCCATTTATTTATTTTTGTTAAATTACACTTACTAGCTTCAAATTCTCAAAAACATATTTATTTAGAACGGTCTTACTCTCTCACATCAACGATTATCTCCCTTATCCGATGGCAGCTCCGTGAAAAAATATTACAATCCACACTTCAATAAAAAGAAAATCTTACTCTAACTCCGAAAGATACATATTGTTGAGGGGTTCTCCCCTTTTTACACATATGGACTCGGCCAGTATATACATATACTACGGCTAGTGAAGACCCGGGGGAGAAAGACCGTCGAGTCGAGTCCAGTGTAAAAGGTTGTAGGTTGTGAGGTAACCGCGTTGTAGGTGTCACAGTGAACGAGCACGTAGACTCAGTAAGAAGTCATACAGCGATACTTCAATACCAAAGCCTGTATATATATATTTTGCTACTAACCCGTATTCCTGGAACTACTAACCTGATTTACCAGTTTGTATTATTACGTTAATACATTATTTTCATATATTCATTCCAGGCGTTTGTTATTTATTGGTACCGGATTTCGACCCCGAATCCACAACACATATAAAAACAGAAAGAGACAATACAGTATTGGCTTCAACGCAATATTACAAATATTCCTACAGTAATTATAAATATTTTTTTTTAAATATTAAATCAAACTTATTCAATATAGAAACTATATTACAATCAAACGTGCACACAGAAAAATCTTAAAACAATAATTTAATATTCATTACTTAACATTTTATTGACTCTGCTATTTCGCCACTAACTGTCTGTCGGTGCGAGACCCATCATCCAGACCCCAAAATTGACCTTGTTTTTTGGGTTTTTTTTTTACTCCTCCGTATTAGAGACTTCCCGATCGCTTCTTTTTTGCGATTGTTTAAATATCTATCTTTACAACATTCTCGTTGCCATGCTTGAATACAATACTTCTCTATTTAGTGGTCAGGAGTTCCCATAACGTGAAGTAACTGGTTTACCTTGTTTCGTTGGCTTGGGATGACATTTGAATGTAATGTCTAATCTGGTATTAAATTACACTATTTTTACTGTATTTTAAGAACAACAATTACAAATATATTATTAATTAAAACGGCTAAATTGGTTTAAAGTACTAATATAGGGAAATGCATCTATAACGAGAAAAAAGATAATTAAAAGATTTGTAAGGATTTTGTGATGTCAACGAACACTCGTTTGACACTTTTTTAATGTCAACGAATACTCGCTGTCGAATTCGTAATGCTCGTTATAGTAGAGACTTTGTAATCGCAGATACAACTTAACATAGTAACGCCGTTGAACAATACTGGTGTCAAACGCCTTCGAATCGCACTAATAGTACTTGCTCGATAATACTCGCTCGAATAGCAACCACTGAATAGTGATCTGAATAGAGAAATAGTATAGTGAATAGAGTAGAGAATAGCGCTCCGTAGAGTAATAGAGTAGAAATGGTGATACGTATAATAATAGAGGATAGACTAGAAATAGCGATCAATTAGATGCCAAGCTAGTTCCTATTTATGCGTTTCGTCTATGGTCACGTGGTCAAAATAATTCAATAATGGGATCGCCTGTGTTTGCTCACTGGCGATCTATGTTCAAACGCCAGTGTTGGTAGTGGCACTATATTATTATATAACAAAGAATATAAGAAAATTCAATAATAGCATGGAATTATACCCTCTCCAAAATAAAAAAAAATGCAAAAAATGCAGAGAATCAGTGTCCTCGCGAAACAAATCGAACCTCTGATGATAAACACCCATTAATTCATAATATTGCAAAATGTCACTATGACGCCACGGAATAGCAATCACCTAAGTTTCGTGAAAACAACTTTACTTTCTAAAGTTTATAAAAAGTGGGTGATGCCTTTACAATATTGAACAATCCATAAAAACAATCGGAAGACAAAAAACAAAACAAAACATAAAACAAACTTATATTAGCACGAAACAAACACTGAAATTGATTGATTTGCTTGTTTAATACCGAAATTTTCTTTTCTTGGGAGCTTTGAAATAACAAAAATATGATAGGCGTTATGCATCTTTCACAGTTAAATCCATTGTAGATGATACTCAGCATCTGTACATATACATTTTTCTTTGAAAATGCTTAATAGACGAGGTGATATGTAGGTCTTGTTGTAGTTTTGTTGAAGTTATTTCAAAATATTGTTTGACTTCTATAAGAAATTGTAGGATATTATATGGATTAATGTTATTAAAGATTTCTTTCATGTTCATTGTTTATTTTTTACGGTATATCAACACCTCTATGGGTTATTTAATGCCGAAATCTAAATATTTTGAATGCTGTTGTATACCTTCAACCGCTGATAAAATGTATTGTTGGTAATTTTGCTATGAAATGTATTGTTGGTCATTTAATTTAATAAAAAAATGTATTGATGGTATTTTTATTATAAAATGTATTTTCATACTTCCATAGTGTTTTGTTTAGGAGTACACTATCTGCAATAGCTGGGACCCTCACCCGTGCTAACACCCCGGGTCAGAGTGGACATAGAACACATCAAATAAAAGGAGTATATACGTTCTTCAAAACCATTGAAATCTTTTTGCTGGGTGTAGTCATACCCAGGATATCATTGAATATCAGAAACAAAAAATACAAAAGACACAAAAACTCAGGTGGAGGAAGAAATTAAGCGGTGGTACCCGAAAAAGATAAATAAGAATACAGATTCTTTGGATTTTGTCAAGAATCTCTAGATATATAAAGATTAGACCAGATTTGGCAACAATACATATGTAGGTGCCAAACGACACAAACACATTTCTGAAAAAGGACAAAAAGAACGAACACACATAGAAGTAAATGGCGCGGCCACTTGAATCCGTGGATGCCAGTCTACTAGGGAGGCTAGCTAATCCCCACTGCAGACACCTGCTCAGGCACATTTGTTCAACATCCATAGAGGCCACCTGTGTCTTCTATTGCAACTAAGCTGAGCGGACCTTTGTTGCAGTTTTTAGGTGAGAGCGTTTTATCTAACGTGACCAAAACGTTTAAACCCTCGGTCACGATGACTTGTGACTTTGTGCCAGCAGAAACACTGGGCATTGCCAAGGGTTTCGTCTATCCCATTTTAATGAGAAGGCTTGGGTTAAACTGTGGAATGGTTTGTAGCCACATTACAATGATGCCGCAAGCTGGGATCGCCTCCTCTAGATTGATAATATCACGGCATCACCTGACAAATCGACCATGGTGAGATTCGAACTCGGGTTTCATGGCCAGAAAGTGAACGTTCTAACTACTTGGGTATGTGACTACTGAACAAGCATATAATTAACAATAAAACAAGTAAACACATAAGTGACGCAAAACCATAGAATTAATTTTAACTTACAAATTAATCCTATCCTAAACTTTCTACCGAACAGGCAAATGATGAACCGCTCGTAACATTTCGATTAATGACCTCGTCGGTGTTCACAGAATGCTGGGAAATGGCTCGCTGCATGCTCACAAGTTAACAAGGTTAAAGACAAACGGAACTTTGACAAGATAGAACGCAAACCTTTTTCCTATATTACTTCACCAGCTCTGTGTCAGCTCCCGACCAATCAGTCGTCCATCTACTCAGACCGAAGTGATGAGTGGTAACCCATATAGTGGTCTCGAAAGCGCACTGTGTAGACGAACGTCTCACGCCAAGGATAGGCCACAATTCTCCTTGTTACAAAGCATCACTGTTAATATAGATTCTCATCCGGATCTACCTAATTTCCGCTTTTCTTGTCACTTAACCTCGGAAAATTCCACATCCAAACATTTACTTCCGCATTACTCCTCGGCCAAAGTGCATACCGCTTAGAAGACAGAATATAAAAATAAAACCTCCACTGGTCTATTAAACAGAACTAATCGAGATAGAAATAAAATTATTAGTTCCCTTTCTACTTGGATATCTACAGTATTGCATTAGTACAAAAACAAAGGAAATGAAATAGTCTATCCTGAAACAATTTGATATTCTTACGCCAGAGATTCATACTGAAAATATAGTATCAAATCTGTTAGCAGAAGACAATGGAGAAAAGACGCAACTGTTACTGAAAACAACTTTACTCCCTAAAGATAGCGAAAATGGCTGAGACTACTCGGAGAAAGAATATTGAAAAATACATCTATAATCTTCAAGTATCAGTAAAAGAAATTATGAGAAAACGATTCTTTATTAATGTCATGTCCCTTCAAGAAAGCAATAATAATTCAATAAGGAACGTCTGAAAAGAAATATTACCGTATTTTCTCGCATATTTGTAAGAAAGAAAATTCACTCCTAAATATATATATATATATATATATATATATATATATATATATATATATATGTGTGTGTGTGTGTGTGTGTGTGAATATATATAAACATTATACATACCTACACACACACACACACACACATATATATATATATATATATGTATATATATATATAAATTGTAAAAGTATAGTTGTAACACATGCAATATTTATGGGTTAAAATGGTCAATATCAGGCACAGCGAGAATGTAAATATTAAAGTGGACACACAGCGGAGACAGCGTTCCATGTTAAACGCAATTTTTAGGCTATGACTTGAAGATTGTCCATATACATGAAACAGTCTTCTGTAACTGTGTGTTGACATCAATGTTCATATATATATATATATATATATATATATATATATATATATATATATATATAGAGAGAGAGAGAGAGAGAGTTATAAAACATCACCTCTTTTTACATTTTTAAAATTTAGGAAAACATCCAGAACAGAAATACATATATATATATATATATATATATATATATATATATATATATATATTATATTTTAACCTGCATATTTCTTTGCAGTGGGTAAATTTTACGCCTGAAAGTAATGTTTGGTGTTACTTTGATAATACTTTGATATATATATATATGTGTGTGTGTGTGTGTGTGTGTGTGTGTTGTGAAACCTACCACCCCTCTTGAAGATGCACTTGTCTGTGAACAAAGACTTTAAATAGTGGCATGTCAGTTGGCATGGAGGAGACAGATAGACCGAGAAGTTCTTAGCTGAGCTAGTTATTGACTACTCAGGCGATTTCTGTACCTTTTACCAACTTATTAAAACCCTTTTTCATGGTTACGTGTTATTTGGCGTTTGTCTCTACTAACCCCAAATCAACATCATAACCGTGTGTGTGTGTGTGTCTGTGTGTGTTCTGTATATATATATATATATATATATATATATATATATATATATATATATATATATATGCGCGGTACTTATTGAAAAGTGCTCAGGATCCATGATAGAGCTAAAACATATTCAGTTGCATGGATAATCGTCTGTAACCCCGATTTTACGCTTTTGACAAAATGTTTTTTGTTCATTTTTAAAAAGTGGATTTATTTATGTTTTATTTATAATATATTATTTGTGTGAGTTGGTGAGGGAAAAGTTTTGGATACATAGACACACCTGCCTGCAGCTTTATTCATGTCAGTTCGTATACACACACAAATCATAATATTGTGTAAGGCGTAGATCATGAAAAGACTCAAACTATTATCCATGCAATCTTGTAATATATATATATATATATATATATATATATATATATTATAAATGGATATATACAATTTATTTATTAAAGACATTTTTTATTTATATTTAACGTTGTTATTTTATAGATATAAGTATTTAAGCAAATATCTGTTTATGATAAACAGTATTAAATAACATTTACCGGCCTGAATGTCCGATAAATTTTCATAGAAAATATTCGTTCATAGATATACTTCGAACCTGCATCCTATACGGAACCGTCATATACGCTGACGTATATATAACCACTCATATACCATGAACCTTATATATACAAGGTCGAATTTACTGTTATAAACTATAATCTTCCATATATATATACATTCATAACTGCTCTGGCGTATCGAATGTAAACAAATGACGTCATATATTAAAATTTCTAGAAATGGACGAGGTCCGATAATTTATTTAAAAGATATTTTTATTTATATTTAACGTTGTTATTTATATATATACAAATATTTAAGCAAATATATATATATACGTTTATGATAAACAGTATTAAATAACATTTACCATTATAATGTCGATAATTTTCATATAAAATATTCGTTCATATATATATTCGAACTGCATCCTATATTAACCGTCATATTTACGCTGACGTGCCTAAAACCACTTGTAACACTAAGTCACCATGAAGACGCTTATAGTTATGACAGAGAATATCGAATTTACAATAAAGTTACAATCTTCCATTTTTCCGTATAGGATGCAGGTTCGAATCAACTCTATGAACGAATATTTTCTGTAATTTCTCCCACATTCAGTCCTTCTTTAATACTTTTAAATAAACAATCTTTGCTTAAATATATTATCAATATCATATGCAACGTTAAAACATAAATAAAAAATTCATTATTTTTAAATTGTTATCGTCCATTTCTTAACATATGACGTCATTTGTTTACATTCGCCAGAGCAGTTAGCCGTAAAGAATTCATGGAAGATTGCGTACTTATAACAGTAAATACAATAACACCATAAGGTTTTTTTAAAGAATTTATTACAGCGTATATCAAGTTTTCCAACATTGTTGGCAATTATGTATTTGGTTATAAAAATAAATATTTTAATATAAATTTTGATGCTATATTCGATTTGTTGTTATTTAATATTTTTCATTTTCATAAACAGAGCATTTTGAATACTTTGCTATACTTTATCTATAAAATAAAAACTGCAATTTCATAAATAAAAAATCTCTTTTCCAAATTGTTTTTAGATCGCATCCTTTTAGTCATTTGATGAGGAATTTGAACTTGAAATTTGATACGACTTTATTCCATTACAAAAATGGATCCTGTAAAAGGATTGTATTTATAAATTAATTATGACCTTGTCTACCAAAAATTCATGGTTTTCATGATAGTTATGTAACAATAATACAAAGATATTTCACAGACAAATTTGACAAAATAATATAATGAATAATTTTCAGTGAAAAAAGCAATTGTCGATTTTTTGTTGAATACGCCCCTCCACCTCCGCATCTGAAAAAACAGATTTTTAAAAACCTTTTAATAACAAAGTGTATTAAAGTATTAAGAAACAGGAAAATTTCGTTAGAAATGCGAAAATGAATATATATATTATATAATATAAGTATCTTTATATGACATATAGAGATAACGATTTTAAGACAACATTTATTATAGAGCTAAAAAGAGGAATTTTCACTAGTTGGAGAACCATGACATATAAATATATGAAGGGACACGACATATAGAAGAAGAAAAAGAAGAAATGTTTAAACCTTTTAATAACTATAATTGAAGAGGTTAGATATATATTAAGATTCAAGGAAACCCTTGAATTAAAGAGGTTCAGATTCAAAAAGCTCTTGAACTTAAGAGGTTAATATTCAAAGAATCTCTAGAATTGAATAGGTAAGATTCATATATGTATTCAAAGTGTTCCACATATATATATCCTCATGTATATATAATATAATGCATAAAGTGAAGGATATTAGTCACCCCTCCCTATATATATGTTCCTAAATGGCGGGTATAAGGTATAATATACTATGTAACTGGTATATACTATGGAATATATATACTTTGGCATGTTTTCCATACAAAGTGATGTATATATTTATATACTCCATAATATTTTTATATAGAGTTCATATTTTGGCCAAATATTTATACTGTATATAATAACCATGTAAAAGGAATATTTTGTCTATTCTCCGATATAACAAAAACTACAAGACAATATAATTAACGTGAATCACGTTTTCTCTTTTGCCCTCTAGCTCTACCATCAGTTCAGAATTCTGGCAGACCTATTATTATAGCGTGGTATATCTAATAAAAAAGTGATGAAAAACAAAAAAAAAGAACTAAAAGAAATAAAATAAAAATTCCCAGCATCCCTCGTTCGTTCACATGTGCCGTCCTGTTGAAGGAATTTATCCGATGAATATATATATATATATATATATATATATATATATATTTTAATGTAATTTATGGTAATACGTAAACTTCGGGGGATATAGAACTAGAGAGTTCTATGTCAAAGGACATAGTTGAAATATAATCTAAAAAATATCAAAACACTAAAATCCCATGGGTAATTATATTTATTTAATGAGATCTGAAAACACAGCAACTCTCAATATTTAAGACCTACAAGACTGACATGATTGTTTCAGATTCACACTTTATGACATACTGAGGTCATTATGTCAAATTAGGTCAAAGGTCAACACTCTCTTCATTTAATAAAAAATAATTTTTAAAGAATTTAACCCATTTTTTATCGTTTGTAGGTCTTGAAGATTGAGAGCTGCTGTTTTTTAGAGTTCTCATAATAAAAAATATTACTACCTATAAATTTTAAGTTTATTGATTTAATTAATTAGGTAATTTTAATTTTCTAATAATGTTAATCTATGCGTTTGCATGTGAATAAAACAAATATTTTTTATCTTGCCCGACGCGTGTCGTTTTTTCGGACTATATCTAGCAAATATAATGATATTATTTTTTCCATTGTTGTTTTTAAACAAAATAAAATGTCATTTTTTTTCAAAAAATAAATTAACATCATTTGCTCACTTTCTTTATTCCATTAAAAAATCGGATCTTCCAAAATTTAATATTTTAGGTAATTGAATATTTATGAGCGTCTCTTAAATTTAAAAATGTTTTTACAAAAATAACGACATTTTGTGTCGAGTCATTTTATTGATTTAATTCACCAAATTACGAACAGTCCATCTGAAAAATGACAAAATAATATCATGAAAATTTTCTGAAGTCCATTTGTGAAGAAAAGTTTTTTTGCGACAAACGCTTTTCCACCTTCTTAATCTCATAATCAGGGTTTTTAAAAAACTGCACAGTGAAGGCAAAGTGTTGTAAAGTATCGGGGTGGGGAAATGTGAGGTGCGTTTTCTTTAACGAAAAGAAAATGCGGACTTCTTTAAATATCCTTTAATCTTTTGATGGAGAAAATCGATTAACTTTGTTTTTATTATATATATATATATATATATATATATATATATATATTAATTTAAAATTCCTGCATCAGGGTCCGTCCGCATATGTAGTCCCCCAACAAATTTAGTCCGATAAAAATATATATATATACAACACATTCATGAAATATATATATATATATATATATATATATATATATATATATATATATATACAGATATCTACCACCAAAAAAGTTAACTTGAATAATAACATTTCCAGATCAGAAAAATCTTCTGAATAGAGATATATGCACATGAAAAAGTTGAGTTCGTGTTAACCAGGATGAAAGTATGTACATATCATATAATTTTTTAAATAATAAATCGCTCGGAAATTATTTAACCCGAATCGCCTGAAGATATCGAAAGGTTGAAACCAAGGTAGTTCATCAGCAGATCTCCTATTGTTTTAATATATATATATATGTGTGTGTATATATATATATATATATATATATATATATATATGTGTGTGTTTGTGTGTGTGTGTGTGTGTGTGTGTGTATGTGTGTGTGAATAAAAACAAAAGGGAAACTTATCTTGGCCGACGCGTTTCGTCCTTTTATGAACTTTGCCAAGGTAAATATAATGATTTTATTTTGCAACAAGTATTTATAAACAAAGGTAAAAATGTTGGCAGAATCTCACAAAAAAAAAAAAATAACAACATTAGCTCACTTTCGTTTATTAGACATTAAATTACGTCGCTTAGCATCTTCCATAATTTACTCTTCAGTTAACCACATGAATATTTATGAGCGTCTCTTAAATTTAAAAATGTTGAAAACAAAAAGAATACTTTTTTGTCTAAATTCGAAATGTCCAAATTACGAACAGTCCATCTGAGATGAGGAGAAAATTGCCGTCCTAAATAACAAATTTCATTTGATGAAAAAATACAAGGATATATATATATTTATATATTACGTCATTATCAATATAAGGAGAGAAAACTGCAGGGGATATAGAACCAGGCAAAGAGTTGTTGTCAAATTACATAGATTGTCGTGTATTTTCTTTAAAGAAAAAAAAACACTTAAAATCCCACGGGTAATTATTCTTTAATTTTTTGAGATCTGAAAACTGAGTAACTTTGTTTATTTCTGACCTACAAGACTGACACACATTGTTTATATTCACATATATGACATATGAGGTTTTTATGTCAAATTAGGTCCCCAAAGTAACACTTTTGTTTTTCAGAAAAAAAAATTATAATAGTTAAAAAAAAAAAAAACAGTTTTTTCCGTTTGGTCTGTCTATTGAGAAATGTTGTTTTTAAAAAGATAAAAAAAATATGATTAAATTTTGCTCTTCTCAAAATACCCACCTCAATCCATAGTTACCTCAGCACACATTTTTGGCATTCGTTGCAAAAGTTTCTCAAAATATGTTTGATTCCATTTAAGATGAGAACGAATAGAGTACAATGTAAACGTTCGTGTCATTTTTTTATAGATATCTAGGCAAATTAGCGAATATTATTTATTTTAGGATTTATCGAAAACATGTAAAAACCAGTGGTTTTTCATTTATGTTTCGATGCGTATCATCATTTGCTCAGGCGATTAGAAATTAAATTACGTCGTGAACATCTTCCATAAATTACAATCGACTTTTCAGGTAGCCAGATGAATATTTACGCATCGAAACACGAAATTTAAAATGTGAAACCTAACGACATTTTGTGTGAATTCAACATATATATATATATATATATATATATATATATATATATATAAATATAAATATATAACGAAAATTTGAAATCCATTTGGGTAGAAAAGTGGATGAAATCCTGTGAGCTCAATTTCTTAAGTCATAATAATAATTTAAAGAAAAATTACATAAACTGAATACTACCATGTCAAAATATCGGGGTTTGATTTTATTTCTCGTTTTTTTTTTTTGAAAAAAATGTCTGAAGATCCATTATTCTTTAAAGGTCCTTTAAATAAACTATTACAGGGAGAAAATCGAGTCTGTTTTTTTAATATATATATATATATATATATATATATATATATATATAAAGGAAAAATTCCAGCAAAATTTCCGCATGTAATAGTTTCCCAATTAATTTAGTCCGAGAATGTTTTATATATATATATATATATATATATATATATATATATATATATATATATATATATATAAAGTCGTCTTAAACTGCAGGAATTTATCAAAGAGGTGTTATAAAATTCCACGGACAAGATCGTTCTATTCAACCTTTTATTAGATATTTGCAATTAAAAATAATTTATCTTAACCAGGAATGATACTATAAATAAATTGTCCAAAATTTTTCGCCTTTAAAATTAAGAATTTATTTAACATGGTCATTATCAGAAGGCATAAACTAATATTGAAACAATATTGATCACATAGTTTATTGTTTTAACGAATATATATATGTGTGTATATATGATATATATATATATATATATATATATATGAAGTGTAGCAATGTTGATGTGTGTCCCCAGTGTCTGGTGTTTAGATTGTTTGTGAATAAAAACAAAAGGGCTCAAACTTATCTTGGCATGATCGTATGGGACTTTCGTCCTTTCAACAAATGAAGGTTTATACCTTGTTTGTAAATATAATGATTTTATTTTGTCTTTTCGTTCTTATAAACAAAGGTAAAAATGTTGGCAACAAAATCTCTCCAAAAAAAAATAAAAAACATTTTCACTTTATATATATAGACATTAAATTAAAGTAACTTTATATCTTAGTAACATAATTTATTCGCTTTATTAACCAGTTAACCACATAAATTTATTTATATATATATATATCTATTATAAATTTAAAATGTTGAAAACTACTAACAATACTTTTTGTCTATATATTCGACTTGTCCAAATTACGAAATAGAATCTGGAGATGAGAGAAAATTGAAATATTTAAATATTAAAAAGTTCATTTGAATTTTGAAAACTTAGGATGCGACTTTTGCACGTTTTGAGATTCTTACAACCGTCAATAATAGCAGATATTCAAAAAACATCTTTAAGTCGACGCAGGTAAAGTCATGTTTTAACATTAGGAAAAAAAAGACATGCCTGATTTTGAATAGAAGAAAAAAAAAACACGCGAATTCTACGCTATGATTCTTTAATTTTTTTGGTAGAAAACTCAGGACTTTGTTTTATTTCTCAAACACACATGGTTGAACAGGACACATATATATATATATATATATATATATGTTTTTAAATTGGCTCCCAAAGAAGTTGTTTTGTTTTTTCAGAGAAACTGATTATACATAGTTAAAAAAAAAAAACAGTGTGACATGGTTGTCTATTAGAAATGTTATTATGAAAAAAAGATAAAAAAAATATGATTAAATTTTGCTCTTCTCAAAATTATCCATGCAATCCATAGTATATATAGCACATATTTTTGGCATTTTTGCAAAAAATTATAAAAATATGTTTGATTCCATTTAAGAATAGAACGAATGAGTTATTAGAAAACGTTCGTAACATTTAATTTTATAGAGGGCCCAATACAAATTAGCGCAATATTATATATATTTTATATATTATATCGATATATATATATAATAACCGCTATATATATTGTATTTATATTTATATATATATATATCAATATACCTAATCAGGCAAACCCAAAATTACTGGCGAATAACGATTACATTAAATTATGATGAATGCTTGATGAGATGAAACGGACGCATCGAAACACGACTAAATCGTAAATCTCATTTTGGTTTTTATTTTTCATATACAATTTTTTGTACCCAAAAATAATATATATATATATATATATATATATATATATATATATATATATATATAATATAAACTTGGTAATCCGTATGGGTAGTTCCAAGGTGGATGAAACGGCCTGTCGAAAATCAATTTAAATTCAGAGCTATTAATTTAAAGAAAATGATTACATAAACTTAAATACTACCCGTCAAAACCTAAATTTTGATTTTATTTCTCAATTTTTCACCTTTTGAAAGTGATGTCTGAAGATCCAGAGTACTTTAAAAGGTCTCTGAAATAAACTATTACAGTGGAGCCTAGAGTCTCATTCTTCTTTTATATATATATATATATATATATATATATATAAAAGGAAAAAAAATATACAAAAATTTATGTTTAATCTTGACGGACACGCATGATTAATTAGTTTTTTTGTTTTTTATATATATATATAAATATATATATATATATATATATATATATATATATGAAGTCGTCTTAAACTGCATGGAATTTAAAAAGAGGAAGATTATAAAATTCGTTGGACAAGATCGTTCTATTCAACCTTTTACAATTAGATATTTGCAATTATTAAATAATTTATCTTATATTGGAAGTGATACTATAAATAAATTGTCCAAAGTACATATTTTCGCCTTTATAATTAAGTAATTTCGATTTCCATGGTCATTATCAGAAGGCATAAAACTAATATTGAAGCAATATTGAAGACATAGTTTATTAAAAGCAACGAAGGACAGGAAATTATGGCGAGCCATGATCGTCTACGACCTGAAGGGAATTTATTCCGATGTTTGCATTCGAAAATAGTAATATTGATCTTGCAAAGGTCTGGCATTTTTAGATTAGTTTGAATTTTATTTTTTGTTTTTAAATTCAATACATGAGCAGTTATGAATGTTATGAGATTTATGGAAAATTGAATTTTATAAAAATAATTCTGGACCTTGTCTTCACTGATTGGTTCTTTAAAGCTTAAAAGTGCGTAAGGCACGTAAGAAATATGACGGTTCCAAAAAAAATACTGGTTTTAACTTGTCAAAAATAACGAAAATTTTCTATGAAAATTTCTCGACATTCAGGATGGTAAATGTTATTTAATACTGTTTATCATAAACAGAGCATTTGCTTAAATATTTTGTATCTATAAAAATAACAACGTTAAACATAAAATATGTCTTTAATAAATATATATATATATATTCATGCAACACATTTTATTATAATTTCAATGAATAATTATTTCTTTAGTTACAGTTTTGATTTAATGCATATTGCAATGGAGAATGCCTTTTCAGCAGTACGACAATATTCTGCATAGTTACAGCACTCTAAGCATTTTCGTATTGGGGTTTGTAAAACACTCGAGGGGACTATCAATTTTCGGAAATACGCAGTCTTAAACTATTCATTCTGATAATTGACGATTTATGAAGAAAATATTGAGACATCAAGCGGAAATTGGAACAGTTTAAATTCCAAAAGAGAAATAAAACAAATATTTGACGTCAAATTAAAGAAAAACTAAGTTACAGAAACAAAACAATATTCGAGAATTTAATATTTTTTTACGATTCTCTTTTTATTACAAGTGAAATTGTCGTTTTGACGGAACATTGCCAATATATGCAGAGTAGGCTTCGTTTTAGTATTTTTTTTTGTTTTGCTTTAGCAATGAAGTACGTTTCGTATTAGAAACCAATTTTCATTGTCGAACGGAATAAATGTTTACCAGGAAAGAAGAGCATTTAGATAATATCGATTTCTTTATCGAACGGTATGTGATAATATATTCACAGATTTATTTTCAACTTTCCCATGTTTTTTTGGACAGGAGTAGATGTTTATTCCTTGTTTCTAGTTTAGAATTGGGCTTATGATTCCTTCTAAAATCTACTTCAATTCTACACATCGCCTAAACGCTGAAATTTATACTATTTATTTATTTATTTTTCTCAGTATGAGTAGATAGGATTCCCTCTCGTCCGGTCTATACTCCTCCTCGTTCTTTTGAACAATGATAGAGGTTTGTCCTATGTTTCCTGTTTAGGATTGGGTTTCCGGTTCCTTCTAAAGTCTACATTAACTTTATAATCCTAAGCACTTCGCCTAAACTCTAAATTTGATGCTATTTATTTTTATTTTTTTACCTCAATAGAAGTAGATAAGTTCAGTTCTCTCCCGGTTCACACTCCTCTTCGGTCTTTGCACAGAGATAGAAGTATATACCTTGATTCCTGTTTAAGATTGGGCCTCCGGTTCCTTCAAAACTCTACTACAACTCTGTACTACTAACACCTCCCCCTAAACTCTGAAATTTATACTATTTATTTTCTTTTTCCTCAGTAGGGGTAGATAGGTTCGCCTGGTGTCCGGTTCAGTACTTATCCCCGGTCTAATGAACACGAAGTTCATCCCTTGTATCCTGTTTAGGATTCTGTTTTCGATTCTTTCTAATGTCTTCTCATTCTCTTTCACTGAGAGTAAGCATTTATCTTAGTGACATTATCGCCTTGCTTGGCGTCAATTTATTAAAAAATAATTCTAAATTGTCTTTTCAAGTCTATTCAGTTCTAACAAGTTTTCATGTGTCTCTGTATCTTGTAAAATCCACTTTCTGTTTGCCAATAATTAAATTTTATCTTTTTTCTGAAGTATTCAGGATAATTATTATTAAAATTAGTAGCATTTATTTAAAATTCATTTATTAATAGTGTTTTTTTTTTATTTTTATATATTTTGTGCCACTTTTCTAACATTGTGTATGAAGTAATTAGCAGAATGGTGGTTATTGAAACATATTTTGAATCTATTCTTCCTCGGGTATAAAAATCGCCGCAGCAAACTGTAAATAAAGTTACGACACGTAGAACTTGAATATTTTTAATTAGTGAGTGTAGTAATTACCCCAAATGGTTCGACATTCTGAACGCTTTCGGCTAACTTATTAGTCATTATGTAGGATTTTGATTTGCCATAACATCTTTAGAGATTAATATTGTTATTTTTGGCATTTCTAATTTATCTTTTAAAGACTACAATCATAAAACGATTCTATTGTAGCAGAACCGGTAGCATGCAGTGCTGGCCTTGTGTCAGACACTACTCACGACTAACGAATTTGCTAGCAAAGTAAAAAAAAAAAAAAAGAATGAGTGCAAATAATAAATGTGTGGTCTTTTAACCGTAGAATTATTACAGTCTCCATAGTGAGGAAAAAATGTCATTCAACACATGCATAAAAAGGTAAAAAAATAGGTAGCCAGGAGGAACGACGAAAACGAGTCTGGTGGAAAATAAATATAAAACTTTATTTAATAAAAAGTATTTTTCTCTCAAACAGTGGAGACTATCAGAAAAGTAAAGCTAGTTCTTAGCAAGTAGGCAAGTTGTATAAGGTAGTGACAAGTAGTCAGTAAAAGAATGTTAATGTTCCGCACCAAAACGAAAATCAAAATGGCTATGGGAAAGGTTCCCTCAGAAAGAAAAATTCTGGAACAGAGTCTTCTTATGCAAAAGGTACATGCTTACACAACAAGGAAAATACTCACTGCGAGATTTTTGTCATGTGTGTGTAATGTTATTTTTTTCTTTTTAAACTGGTTCGTAAGAGTTCCAAAGGTGTATGTGAAGTTTATCAATCGTCCGTGTCGAAAAACTCTACGTTCCCTGGTAGTGAACGGAGGAAAGTTTGAAGAAGTGGTTCGCGTCAGGACGAGGAATTAGTCATTGTAAAAGTGTGATGGCAATGATGTCGTCAACTCTACATACTCTGGTAGAAAATGGAGGAAGGTTCTAACAAGTTGTTCGCAGAAAGTTGTAATCACATGAAGAGATTCGGCATGATGAGCCAAGGAGTTTACTAGGAAGTTTTTGTAGTTAAAGATAATTCGGCCCGCGTATGGGTAAGGGGCGCGAAATAAATGAGTCGACCTTTTTGCTCGGAGACCAGGCAGCGACTGATTTGAAAAACACCGTTCGTCAGTGACGTCAGAGAATGCGCGGGAAAACTTCAAATTCTGTTCCAGCTGGAATCAGCAGCAGCCAGCAGCTTCCTCACGTCGGCAGCAGATGGCTGTTTACTACTATATCTAGCCGAAAATGAAAGGAAGGGGTGCAATTCGCGCGCGCACGTAAAAGTAGGTGGAATCCCTACGCGGTTCCACACTATATATTCCTGCTACTTTTAGAATTACCACGCGCATGGCCAGTTATTAAATTTTAACCATTTTCTGATCTATTTATGATAATTATCATATTGGGGTTACTAAATTTATCTCAAGTTCATTAGTTAATATCGCTTTTATGTTTTATGGATTTTCTACGATTTTCTTTTCGCGTTATGCCTTAAGTAATTAGGATAGTGATGTTACATAACAGTTTAGCAGACTTATTTTTAGTGGGGATTGTATCTCAGCAGCAATTTCCAGAGGTTGAGCTTCGAGGTCAGATGCAAGCCAAATTAAGGAAGTCGATTTTGATTGACTGAACCAGAGGGGGAATGAGATAGATAGAGATAGTTTTTTTTCGGAAAATTGGTTCTTACACATCAAACAGTGTAGACGTGTTCACTTTCGTGTCTGGAACAGCTCCCCCAGCGTGGAAAGCTACTCCACTGGATGGACAGAACATGTCGACATGGACGTTAATAAAATAGTTAAGTTTAAAATTCCCTCTGTTGAAGTTCTTTTATCTCTGGAACCAAAACATCTAGCGATCACCGGCCAGGAGAGAAGACGCAATATTCTATTGAATTGGCGCCATTGACCTCCCAGTATGAGGGGGATATACAAGAGTGGGTTAGTTGGTTGTTTTTGTTTAGTGGCATATCAGCCCTCTGTTGGGTATTTAATGTCGAAATCTGAATATTCTGTATGTATTTTTTGTTTTAATTTTGGAAATAATGATGGTTTAGTTATGTTAGTCTTACTAAGTAACCCATATCCCTGGAGAATATTTGGAGCTCCTAATGGTATTGTCGAGAAAATCTTAAGCCAAGAAAAATTCCGTGACGGTGAAGTCCGGGGAAATAATCAATGGTACCTTAATATATAAATATCTACTTCCGCTACGTAGCTTCTCCGTAAGATATCTTGCGTAGTATAAAAAAGAGTAAAAAAGATAAAAAAAATGTCCTTTATAACCAATTATAATCACCTGATAACAAGTCACGAGACCTTGTAACTATAAAAATTTGGTAAAAAAAGGTAAAAGATTTTAGTCGACCAGAATAAGACAGGCAACCGTTAATTTTTCCACAGTATTTGCGGATTAGCGAATACAGTGTAACCCGGATATAAGAGACCTGGATATAAGAGAAACCCGATATAAGAGAGCTTTTCTCTTGTCCCAAATTAGAGCCTGTGTTAATGTAAACAAAATAGACCAAACACGGATATAAGAGAAACCCGGATAAAAGAGACTTCTTCAACTCTCTTATATCCGGGTTACACTGTATAACGAACCCAGCTGGAACTGGAACTCGGTTCTCTGATTAACAATTGCGAGCCATTATCCATTACATTACTTGCAGATACAAACTTACAGAACCTGGTATTCCAAAGTGGTCACCCATCAACGTACTGACCAGACTTGATATTGTTTAACTTCTGTGGTCGTACAAAAACCTGTGTTTCATCTTGATGTGGCCGTAAACCTTAGGATAGTTGGAGATCGAGAAAATTACTTTCAGTCTATTCTTCTTACTCGGTTAGGTATTCGAGGCTGCAAATTCTAAATTTGATGAAAACTCAAATCTTTGTAACTACTGAGCGTAGAATTTGTCTAAATGATTGCACGTTACGAGCGCTTATGGCTAATCTCTTAGACATTCTGAAGGAATTTAGTTACGCTATTTTAAATGGTGTGAAAATGCTATTATTAAACGTCTCAAGAGTTAACGTAAGCTAGTTTTTCTCAGTATCGAATATAGCCAGAAAATTGTTGTCTTGTTCTTAGTTAATGTTTTTGAGTGTGTTTTTTATACGGTCTTTCATTAGATTTAAACACTTTTTGCAGTTGGAGATGTGTATCCAATTTATATTCAGTACGAATATGTTGTATATCGCTGTTGGTATAGTTTCTTGCTGATTTAAATGTGTCCGTATGAAGCTCTGGTTTGAGAGAAGTAGGGTCAGCTTTCTTGACAAGCGAGTGGTGGTATGTCTGATATAACTGTTTATGAATTAGATACCTATATGACATTTGAATGAATATATACGTATGTGACATTTGAATGAATATATAGTCTTTATTATATACATTTTTTTTTATTCTTCTGGCGAGTTTTTGCTGCAGATAAGGTTGGCTGTGGTTAATTTATATAATATATAATTCTTTTTATTTCAACAGAGTGTATGAAGGTATCAGTTTATTGGAGCAAAGTAGTTTCAACTGTTTTTTCATCATCAGGTACATATTTGTTGTTGTACATTTTAAAATTACTGGGATATGTGAATATTAACAAAAATGTTTTTTTTAATAATTTTGCCACAAGCAAGGCAATAAAGCCACTAGGACGCATGAAGATACTAAGTGTTATAGAAGATGAGAAAAACTACTATTAATAGAAGGAGTCAATAAAGAAATAAGATTTAAGACAGTAGATAACGATTGACTTACATTTAAAATTTTTTAAGATCAAAGTTGACTGGAAAGCAAGAAGTTGGAAGAGAATTCCACAAACGTGTAGTGCGAGAGAAGAAACCATTGGCATAGAACTTACGGCTACATCTAGCGATTTCCCCTGTGAAATGCTGAAACAGTTCTGCTAAGCTAGGACTGCGTTTATATTCATAAATCTACCATAGACGAAAGTTTAACAGCATAATTATCATGAAAATACTTATAGAAAAGACATAGGGAATTAAAATTAAAACAAGCATTTGGAATTTTTTTTTTTGATGACGCCTACTCAGAATGTGCTATATTCATTATCGGAGATAAATATATGTGACGCGTTTCGACCTTCAAGAAGGCTTCATCAGACTAAAATAATGATCATATTGATGAAATTATAATTATATTTCGTCTAGACATAGGAATCATCATTCTATTGTGACTATCACTTTCACGCTTCGATATTATGTTCAAACGCATGTGGTCTGCAGTCAGTCGATTGAAATGATTGTGTGTACATTGGTTTCGTTTTGCTTCACTAAAGTCCGGCTTCTAAAGACTTCTCGTGCGGAATCGATAGAAATAAGAGATTGCACGTTGTTTTAGTTTTGCATTTAAGTTTCGCGTGTCTTGAGCCACCATTAAATTCAATAGCTTAAAATCAAAATTAACATGCAAAATTAAATGCATGAAGCGTGCACAGAAAAGAATTTTAAATAACTTTGACACTAAATCTGCTATTCATATTTTCGTCCTAGTTTTATAAAACAACAACGGAATTGACTGTTCACGAATAGAGTTTATTCATTGGAGTTAATAAAAAAATCAACGCTGTCATTTAGGCTTTTATATTATTGAACATGTATGCCTTTGAAATTAGAAACGAAGCATATTAATTCTGTATTCATTCAATATTTCCATTCTAAAAGAAGAAAGTATTTATTATAATATCGCTTTGATCTTAAATATCTGAACATGACTACATCGCTATTCTGCGAAAAAAAAGAAGGGAAAAAGTAATTAATTATAAAATGAACAAAATAAGTTTGACAGAAAATATTTGTGGTCTGTTTGTTTTATAAAAAGTAATTAAGAAGCTCGATTTCTCTTGCATTGAATTTCTTTACTTTTTAAAACGAATTATTTCCCACTATCACGACACCAGTGCGTAGTCGTTCATCATTTGGAAGAGCAGAGTTAATTCATACAAGCTTTGATCTTTACTGTAATTGAAGCCGAGACATAGTATTAAATTCCCAACAGAAATCAAGCAGAATTTTGTGGCCACTCGATGCGAATAGAATTTAGAGTAGAGGCGTCCGTGGCTGAGAGTAAATGACGGAATATTGGCAAGAACAGAATTTTAATTAGTATCTTCGCTTTATTTTTGTCGCATTTTTATTTATAAAAAGTATATGTAATAACAAAGAGAGCAAGAGTGGGCTTAAGGAAGCTTTATTCTGCATAGAATAATTGATACCAGTGGCGACTATTTATAGTCCTCTACAAAGAAAGGAGTTCTCCAAAGGGAGATAATCATGAAGTAAGGGAGAATAGTTTTGAGTAGTTTCTTACAGTATAATTATTTATATAAATTTTAATATTTATTAGATTTTACATAGGAGAGTAAAAAAAAAAATGTCAAAGATTATTCCCTTCGTCATTGACTTACAACGAACAAAGATTCTTACGTACGCTTTAGTTTCAAACTGACGGGGAAGGGTGGAATAAAGGGCGGTATCCTGGACTTTTTAAAATTATTTAAAATTATAAGTATACATTTATTTCAAGTACAGTGCAACCTCGATTCTCGAACGTCTCACATATCGAACAATTCGGTTTTCGAACAGAATATTCGAGAAGAAAATGTCTCGGTTATTAAAAAAAATTTCGTTTCTTGAACAACATTGCTGAACCGAGTTAACCTGAACGGAATCATTTCTTAGTCGACCGCCATTTTGTATACATTCATGTGTTGTGCTGTAATTTTCTTTTCCAATTCTATTGTACTGTACTTATTTCTTTTCCTCTTCATTAGATCTCAGTCATGGCTCCAAAGAAAGCTATCAGTGATACTTGTAAATGAGAAAGAAAGGTTAAGATAAAAACAATTGTTGGTGATATTGTCTCCATGATTATTATATTGTCTCTTCCTACCTAGTTTCATATGGCAAAATCAACGATCTATATTCTGCTTATAAATAAAGAGACGATCATGTATTTCCTTCCCTTTTCCAGACAATAACATCTCTTTCCTTCCACTTCCGGTTACGCCATCAATTTTCCTACATGCAGGTACGGTAAAATTGAAGTGTTCGTCTATATTTTACCTGTTCAGTATGGGGTTTATTTGTTTTGTTGTTTTTTTCTTAGACTTAATTATTTTCATTAGTTTTGTGTATAAACTTGCACACAAAGTACTGTTGTTTAAATAAGCAATTTTATAACCAGGAACGGAGTAATCTCTTTTACATTGATTCCTATTAGTTTCGGTTTACGAATAGTTCACCTTACGAACGGGCTCAGGCAGGAACGAATTTACTTTGTGAACCGAGGTTCCAATGTATGCTATTTCTCATGAACTGTTTAACAGGAAGCCGCTACCTTGATTCGTTCTCGGATACTGTATTGGCTGGTATAAGAAAATAAATCTTCAATGTTATAAGTAATAATTTGTTGACCGATATGAATAAAAGTTTGGACCACCCACAAACATTTGAAGTTTATAAAGACCTTCGTGTGTGGTCGTTGCTTGGGGTTGAATTGTTTCACTGTTTTAGATATTCAGTAAATTTCCTAAGGCCGTAATAAATTTCAAATAGTATGGAATTGTTCACAAATCTAATAATTAAACAAAAACAGGGATGAAGCGTCATAGCTTGATTCAACTTGTTCGCATGTTGACTGTAAAGCAGGGGTTAATAAGAGGTTCTTCTGGATTTTTTTCCTTTTTAACGCTTCATTAATCCTTCTCAAACAATCTTTACAACAATCTGTGTGTCATATGTAATTTACATGGCAAATTTGGAAAACATCGGATGGAAACCTAGATGGCCTAAGAAAGGGTTTTGGGAACAGTTTTCCATGTTTTTGTTATACGCGGGGAAGCGAGCAAGAGTAAAAATATGCTATCTTATTTTTGCGACATTTTTGAAGAAAATCGAATAAAAAAATGAAGAAGTTATTTAAGTTTTTATTTTAAGTAGTACGAAAACCTCGATTTATTCACAGTTTTTTTTTTGTTTTGCAATTTTTTGTATGAAGCCAATTTCGCAGGAAAAGTAACAAGCACTCGACATATACCTCGTAACAGATGTGTTTTGTATTAAGTGCAAAAAACATCAGCTCATCCAGTAAAAATTTTGTTCGCGTGTAACTTTACCTTAGCTTTTACAAAAAGTCATACCCACCTTCAGTTATATTAATTTTCCTGCTAAACTCAGGAGAACGGCTGTTTGAAATGTTGATCTTGACCTATTTTGCTAAATTTGAAACGTGTGTACAGTTTAATCGAAATCGGTCAAGAAGTGACAGACAGGAAGGCATACATCTTCTGTTTTATAGATATAGACACCTTTTCTAGGAGAATTAGAGATTACAGGATTTAATAGACCTTACGAAGCCAATTGAAACTTTTCTTTGCACCATTGATAGGTGTTTCCTTCTCAACATTTTATTTGAAGTATTGTGGGAAGACTACACCTTGGTCATACCATTACTTTCTCTTTGACTTACATCCGCTATCCATTTTAGCTTTTGCAACTCTTGGTAGTCCTCAACTGACGTGGTTTTTGTTACTTGGTACATTTCTCTGTTTGAGATAGTGTAGCGCCAAATAAAATAATGTACTCTCCCGTCGGTTTCGACGTATGAGGATCTGACAGCTTAATTAATTCAGTTATGAAATTTTGTGCGATAATCTTAAATGACACTTCAGACCCGCTAGTGATCTACAAAGATTGAAAACTGCTGAGTACACTAAAACACGTTGATCATCATTTTACCCGCTTCAAGGCTAAGCAATCGAAGAGAGTTTCGTATATATATATATATATATATATATATATGTGTGTGTGTGTGTGTGTGTGTGTGTTTGTGTGTGTGTGAAAAGTGTATATAAATATAAATAAATATATATATGTATAATTATTTATATATATATGGTACTTATTAGAAAGCGCTCAATATCAGAGATAGAGCTAATATATTTGGTTGATAGATATGAGTTTAGACCTTGGTTTCATTGCTTTAGCGATCGTCAGACGTTTGTCTAACGATCGCCAAAGCGTGAAACCCAGGTTTACAAACTCACATCTATCCAAACAAATATATATATACATATATATATCTTGTGTGTGTGTCAAAATTACTTTACTAAATTTTGAAGCCAGTCCTGACAACAAAACAATATAAAATCTCGCTATAAATATATGTTTAAACAGACAAGATTTTAGCTTAACACAGCAAAATATATGTTCAAAATATCCTCTGCTTGCTTTTAAACATGCAAGCACCTTTCGGATCGTTGACTGGCGGATACTCCCACACGGTGTTATATGGTTTCTCAGGCCCCACTCCATGACACGTTGATAAAGCGACACTCCATTGTGAATGTCTACTGTATGTAATATTTTAGGTAGACCCACAGATAAAAATCCAAAGGATTGAGGTTGGGGGAACGTCCAGGCCGTAGAACCGGTCATCCTTTACATATTCATCTTTCATTGTAGATATCAGCCAGTGTATCGCGAAAAATGGGACTAAAATCATGCATGAACTACATGCGTTTTTTTTTATTACCAGGGGTAAATCTAGCAGGTCTGGAAGTATGTTTGAAATAAAGTCCTTGTAGATAGCTTCTGTAAGACGTACTTGAAGAACATATGGAGTACGAAAACCTAGTCACCTTCAATCCCAGTCAACATATTAATCGTAAACCAATGTTGGTGTCTAGGCGGTACTGGACCATGCGGATTGCAAACCCGTCAAATATTGGTTGTCTAATTTTTTTTTATTCGATTTCTTCCAAAGGTTGCCTTATTCGTAAACAAGACTGAAGAGACAAACAATTTATTCAATAAATTATCTGCAATTTTTTTTCCCGTAGTCAGTGATCAGAGGGCAAATGATACGGATACAGGAGCTGCACTTAAAGAAAACCTCTATGCAGTACGATATGATCTACGACATGCTAGGGCCACTTGACGTGTGCTGATACCTGGATCCTTCCATCAGCCAGTCGAGTGTTAGGTGGTTAGGCGCACGAGCTGGTCTCGGTCTTCCGCAACGCAAAGATAAATAGCAGCAAAGGTTGGATGACTCGGCTGCCTTCTGTTTACAAACGCAATCTGAGACAGCCATGCAGACTCGTTTCCATTACCATTTGCGCCTCCGTATGTTAAAATCATATCTGTCAGCTCAGATTAAACGGAAAACCTATCAGTTAGCTCAAAACTACAGACATTAAACTTTGAAGACAGACTAGTCACAAATGTACATGAATGGCAATTCTAAGCGCCATCTTCCTTATAGTTTCATTAAACGTACTAACTCAAAAACAAAGGATTTGCGGACGTATGTTTAAATGAACTTTTGTCCTTGTTTTGGCGTGAGGAAACCGTTTCCAAAGAGTGTAAAAGTGCTTTGATACACACCGTATTTATGAAATGAAGTATTGTAAATATTTGCAGTTTTGTATGGATAAAAAAAACTTTGTTGAGTAAACCAAAAAAGTGGCTTGACTCAAGAGTTGTGAGTTCAATACTTGGCCACAGCAGAAGGAATATATATATATATATATATATATATATATATATATATATATATATATATATATATATATATATATATATATAAGAAAAATAATCACATAGAAATCAATCAGAAGTATTAATGTGATTATTGGCGACATCCATCGCTAGAAAACATAATATATGCATTAAAATCCTGTTCATCCATAGTGCGAGTTTGATCCTCGTCGATAAACTTGTTGTCTGTAGTTTTTCAGTTTATTTGATGTTAAAATGCTAGTACTTACGAATAGTCTTCTATTCCTCATCAGGCATGTGTTTTTTTCCTTATAAAATCAAAAACTTGAGACGATATACCTGTATGTCGACCGAAAGATGTTTTTTGAATATCTGCTATTATTGACGGTTGTGCAAGATCTCGGAACGTGCAAAGACGCAACGCTAGGTTTTTCAAAATTTTAAGTGAGAATTTTATTTAAATATTTCTTGTGATGTGTTAAATCCACGTATTCTATTTTTACAAGTGTATTCAGTTTTTATGTCATGAACTAAGTATATAGTTCAATAATATAGTGTAAATGTCTTAGTAGTAGTTTTTTTTATAGGAATTTTTTATGTACTGCGGATCGATAGTTTTAATAAACATAAAAACATTAGGGCATATGATTTACATACAAAAGAAATACTCACACATAGAATCAATCAGAAGTATTAATGCGATTATTGGCGACATCCATCGCTAGAAAACATAATATATGCATTAAAAAAAGCCATATAAAATCAATCATCACTTCAACTTAGAGTTTAAGATATCAGTTAGAAAAGATCCAACTCAATTCATAAGACGTTTGGAGTTTCATCTATGCCAACCCTAAGGGCAATGAAAGTAGACTTGAAAATGAAATCGTACGTGAAACCTGTGAAGCATCTTGTCACTCCAGAACAGAATGATAGACGGTTATAGAGGTCGATGATCATCTTGAATAGGTAGGAAAATGATCCTGAATGACTACTATATATATATATATATATATATATATATATATATATATATATATATATATTTGGTTGATAGATGTGAGAGTTTGTGACCCTGCTTTACGCTTTTGAAGGATCGTCAGACAAACTGATTAATGTTTTAAAAAATTTGGGTTTATGTAGATTGCGTTTATTGGATGTTATTGTGGAAGTGGTGGGGGAAATTTCGTCGTTTTCATTCATCGTACTAACGCAAACATCGATGTATGCAGACACATATACACACTTGGTCGTCCGTCGGGACTCATACATATATAAACATATGTGGGCAGTTTCGGCTATGACACATGTATGTATACGGGTGGTGTTATTCCGTTTATCATCGATTTCATCACGATTCTTCTGTTAAGCTTGGAGAGTAATTATACATTGTTTTTTTTGCTCAAAGTATACTCCCATAGTGTCATAAAAACCTCGGAGAATTCCAGTAAAATATCTTTAATCATTTCTTAGATGCAAACGGTTCAGTTGTTTTAATGTAAGCATTAGGCAAGTTTGCTTTTACACGAATTGGACAATTTTGCTGTTACACCGGGTGTATACTTGGAATGAGGACAGCAGGTGGATGTCTATTCGTCTGCTAAAAGCTTCCACTTTTAACTTTACACTTTGGAACTTTGGACATTTTCTACATCCTTTTATTCGCAATATTGAAACTTCAAGATCAGTCACATTTTCTTTTCGTCAGTTACCATATTCTATGTCCTACATACTGTTAGTGAGAGGTCATTTTACATTAAATAGCAACGGCAACAGATATTTCGTTCCATCGAAATTTGTCATCCACTTTGACCACGGTCCAGCCTTGGATCGATAAAACTAGTTTCAAATTATCTGTGTCGGATAGGACAGAGTAAAGGATTTCTTGACTGAAAATAAATGTTAGGAAATCATAGGGACTCTCTATGAATCCGATGTATTAAATTATAGATAGATAAAAATATTAATGAACTATGATAAAATATATTTCTTTTTGAGAGTAATTGTATTAATTAATTAAATTTTGTTACGTCTTATTATGTGTAGACTTTGTAAATTTCTTATCTCAAACAAAAAGAGTTTTAATGTAAAGTTAAGTTTAATCAAGAAACACTGGGTGAATAGGTTGGTTTTGTTAGGCACGTCGGCGATCACCAAACTCTTGTGGGTTCCCTCACATCGTAGCAGCAGAAATTAGCCTTGTGTTCACGGAGATAAAAACATGCTTAACAGGAAATAAAAAGTACACAAATATCAGGAAAGCATGGTAAACTTTGTGTTAATTCCATTCAATTTATTTATATTTTTGTGTGTATTTGTGTGTATATTTCTTAGGTTACACTTATTTTATGGTACATGTGATAAAATGGAGAATTTACTCCGTAGAATTACAAGCCATATCACAGAATGAAATTACATACTTTTTGTCTGTTGCAAGGTTTCTGGTGAAGAAATTGAATTTAACGACTTTTGGCGGGATCTCTGTATTTTCGGCAGTAACAGATTTTAGTGCCTGTTAGCATTTTTTTATTATTTATAATTTCTTCTTAATTAATTTAATACAAAGTTTTTATGTTATTGTTTTATTTTCTTTATAATTTTTCATCATTGTTATTATTTTATATTTGATTTTTATTTAATTATAATAAAAGTAATATTTCTACAACACCCAAGAAGCTATCTTATGGTACATGTGATAAAAGGGATAATTTACTTCGTAGCATTAAAAGCCATATCACATAATGTACTTACACACGTGTTGCCCGTACCAATGTTCGTGGTTGAAGAGATTGAATTTAACGTCTTTTGGCGAGATGTCGTATTTCCGACAGTAACAGTTTTTGTTGCATGCTGGGAGTACTTTTATTATTTATAATTTTTATTTAATTTCTTTTGCACAACGTTTTTATGCTATTGTTTTATTTTATTTTATTTATAATTTTCATTATTATTATTATTTTATATTTTATTTTTATTAATTTATAACAAAAGTAATGTTCCTACAACACTCAAGAATCCGTTTCTAATTCTAGATACATGTTTTCTTTTCTTTTCTTTTTTTTTTTTTTTGCTTTTCCCGAATACTTCCTTATTTCTCAGCTGTATAACCCATGTTATTCTCAGTATTATTCTCTAGAGAAGCATCTTTGCTGCCACGTGTCTCCTATAATGTTTCCGCCACATCACGTTGAAACACCGGTTGCCCTACGATCACCAAAATTAAGCAATGTCGATCCTGGTCAGTACTTTGATGGGTAAACAGATGCTGTAAACTTGGATGTGTGGGTGGTGTAATGGATAATGGCTCGTTATTGTTGATTGGGGAGTCCGTTTCTATTCTCATCGGGTTCGTTGTATTCACTCACGTACAAATAACCTTAATTAAAAGTATGAATTCACTTCTTATCTAATCACACCTTTGGATTAATTGGAAAGACTTGTATCACTAAATCGTGTAATTCTTAAAATCTAAGTATTTTCTGGCTTTAAATAACCGGCAAAGAAGTTGATATAATAATAGAAAGCGAATCATTTTTTTTCTTTAAATTTGTGAAAGAATTGTACATGATTCACTACCATAAATTGCGGATCGTTGTTGCATGGCTGTTCAGCGTTTGTTTATATATATATATATATTGTTTTTTTTTTGGTGATGTACATTGTGCTGAATGTCTGACGTGCGGGTGGGATTCAATCCACGTATTCGATAAAAAAACGATTAGGATGAAATGGGATGAAATTCCTACACGACTTGATTTGTCCAAAATTTTTACTGTTCCTTGTTCAAAGTTTTTCCTCTTCTTAATATTTTGCTTAGCTTTTGGAAGGCATCTTTATAAAAAGGCATGCTTTGGTGTTACGAATCTCCTTTCGGTTTCTATCACTTTGTCTGTACTTGGTTGATTCATGGCTCACATCATGGGCTCCAATTCGTTGCCCGTATCTTGAGACGTCCATATTTGTATTAATATCACCACGATGCATTTTGAGAGATCGTATTTTAAAAACGGCCAAGAATTGAGAAAGCAACCACCACAAAAAGAAGAAATATTAGAAAATCGACACAAAATATACAAATGCTAAAAAAAAAAATTCTCCCTGAAATACTGTCTTAAAAAAAATTGGTTTTTGGTGAATCGAAAACGAGAGGACAATAATTTTCCCATTATTATTCTACGTGCCAATTTCTCCCGAAAACAATATAGTCATTAAATGTCCAGGAGAGAAAAACAAAAATAAAGAAGAAATTGTATTTAAATTTTTTTTCCTATTTTTATTTCTTCTTTATTCATTCAGTCGTAATACGAGTTTTCTACTTATGGAGAGATGAGTATAGGAAAAAAACAGGCGTAGGGATGATTGAAATTCATTCTTCATACATCACGTAGGAAACACGGCTTATTTTATTAATTTTGAATTTTCTCCTCTTATTCAATAAACGATATTTGCCAATTTATCAACTTGCCTATGTTTTCCCATCTATCTATCAATCTATGACTTTTCATTATCTATAAATATATCTAAAGCTAGATGCCTTTTTACTGTGCTATATTCTGTGCTATATATATATATATATATATATATATATATATATATATATATACAGGAACTTGGTTGTCTAAGATGAGGATTATCTATCTGTCGCAATCTATCCTTATATATCTATCTATATATTTATCTATTGTCGTCTGTCCTTACTATCTATCAGTCTGTCCTTATCTGTCTATGTATATATGTATGTATCTATCTTTTGTGTGTATATATATATATATATATATATATATATATATATATAGTCATCCACAGATAGTTTCGCTGTATCACAGCACTTAAGTCTGGCTAGACGTCCGAGTGCTTCAAGCCGGGATCGAAACCCGACCGATTTTGTATCATTCAGAGATTCTACTCATAGGCTATCGTCGCAGGAATCGCTATCGCGGAAATATTAACGTTTTCTTTGCAAAATACGTCAGTGGCGCGGAGACCTCAATTCAATTAGTATATATATATATATATATATATATATATATATATATATATATATATATATATATATATATATATATATATATATATATATATATATATATATGTATGTATATGTGTGTGTGTGTGTGTGTGTGTGTGTGTGTATCTGATGATACGGAAATTCATGAAAATCTGCCGTTAAAGTCACCTTGGCTTGCTTTATCACTGCATATTAATCATAGAGTAATATGTCTTTGGCAAATGGTGTTGCACAAGCATTTGTCACTAAAATCCAATGCGCAGATGTTTCAACCTCATATCTCACTGTTCCAGGATATTCTGTTAGAGGATTTATCTTAACACCGTTATCATGCCTTCACGCACCGAGACTGATCTGAACAGTCCGTAATTAGGGAAATCAGTATTTACCCCAGTTCTACGGAAAGTGCTGGAAATGGTACATCAAACATTGCCTGTTCAAACCTAGTTGGTTAGTTTACTGCGGCTAACGCTGGTTCATTTAATGCCAGAATAAAACGATAACTTTTGTAAATCAAAGACTTCGACTCAACATTGGTTTAAACGAATGGAAGACCTCTTCTGGGTAGCGAAAACACAAGCTTCCGACCTCTTGTTACCAAAGATTTGCAGCCTCTGAATATCGTTATAGCTGCTCTCTTGGAAACATGCTTGTCTGTTGCGGATAATCTCTTTGAAGTGTTATCTGGATACATTGTACTCTGGTCTGCCAAACCAAAAAAGTGAGAAGCATGATGGTAGTGTTGCCATACGACTATCTGTAGTCCTTTTTATGACAATAAGCTACAGCCGGCAGCATGGCATCTGAATGAGAGATTGGAGATTTTGAGGAGGCTGTAACCACCTCTTAATTGCTGTCGTTCTCAGGTTCAACCTGATTCGGGGTGGTAGCGTCTGTTAGGGTTCTAGCTATGGGCAAATAATGAAACGCTAAACAAAAACAAAGGACTATGAAAATATAAAAAAAACACATTTTTTAATACCACCAATGCATTTTCATAGTAAAACAAATGTTTGAAAAAAACATACCAGTAATCAAGTTTTGAAAATAAATTGCCAGCAATACATTTTTGAAAAACAAATTACTAGCAAGACATCAAAAAAGTACAATAATATATTTTTGTAAAGAAAATCACTAATGTTTCCAATGAAATTAAATGCTTGCATTAAATGACCCATAAGACGTTGATATGCCGCTAAATAAACAAAGAAGCGAACATCAGTGGTGGGATGGTAAAGGAGGTATGTAGAATCAGTGATCGAATATGAAAATCAGCGTTCACTTAGCTATCACTGCCTGAAATATATACTCCAAATCTTGTGGCTAAGGAAGAAAATCTTATGTCTTTTTATGCATCTCTTAGGAATACTCTAAGGTCAATTCCCAAAAAAGAGAAACGGATAGTCCTTGGATATTTTAATGCAAGAGTATGGATTCAACATAAATTCTGGGGAGATCTTGGCCCTAACGACATTGGAAAGATGAACATTAATGGATTATATCTATTTTAATTATGTTCTTTATGGTTTTATTGTGCAATTAATAATACTTTCTTTCGTTAAAAAGACAAGGCATAAGTTTACCTGGACACATCGAAGTACGATCATTTAATCGATTTTAGAACTATCAGGCGAAACGTTCGATATGTCGGCAATGTTTATGATCTACGTCGTGCTGAATGTCTGCTCTGGGATGAGATTCAAGCTACATATTCGTAAAAAGAAGCTAGTAGGATAGAATGGGGTGAAAGTTCCCACACGTCTTGATGCGTCCAAAGTGACAAAGAAGCTCGAAAAGCTTTAGCTGACAGGACGAACAAATCTTACTTTTGATGATATATGGAATGTCTGAAACCTGTCATATAGAGGATAAATGAAAGGAATCGTCCCTTTACGTAAATAAGGGAAGTTAAACGGTGTTGAGGTGAGTTAGCATTAGGTCTTAACAACTCTCTAAACTCTTAGTGCTTGTCGAACTCTCTGCCTTCGGGCAGAGAGGAACCCAAACGAGGATATGCAAAAGGACAGGGTTCGTCTGGGGAGGTAGACAAACCCTACCCTGTTATTACGGGTTCTACGGGGAATTTTTACCTCTGCTCACGGCCTCGGAAAAAAAATCGTATGTTAAACTGGTAAGATTACTGCACTGAACCAAGATTGCCATAGTTTTCTTAGATTAGACCAAGTCTTCGACACCGTAAATCGTGATGCCTTGTGAAGGATTCTTGCTAAGATCGCTTGACCTCTCACCTTTGTCTTTCAGATGAACTTGTGATTGTGGATAATGGAGTAAAACAAGGTGATCTTGAACCAACACTTTTCTCAATCTATTTTGCTAGGCTCTTATCAGATGTCATCAAGGACGGAGAGGTATGAGTCTCATTGTGACTTAGAATAACAGGAAAATTGTTGAATCTCAGAAGATTCAACAAAACATCCAAGAAATTTGAGTTCCTGATTCGGGATTTGATGAATACTAATGATGCATTCTCTATAGCGCATTTTTGCAAGAATGTTTGCAAATCATATTTGATCATTTCACTAACACCTGTGCTGATTTTGGACTCAGGATTATCCCGAGGAAGACAAAAGTGATGTTCACCATTCAACCTAGTGTAGCCTACAAAGAGCTAGCAATAATTGGGACAATTAACTCGTTGGATGTTATGGACTCCACCTCTTTTTCATATAAGTGGACTCGACCAGAGTATTACTTGGACTGCTGCCGTTAAATATCCAGAGTCAGTCAGAATATAGAGAGTGAGCAGAGATTGTGATTGAGTTGGAGGTAGAGTAATAGTGTGAGGTAACCGCTTCTAGAAGTCACAGTTACAAGCACGTAGACTCTAAGGAACTCCTACTTCGAGACTGTATATATATATTACTATTGCTACTAACCGCGTTCCTGGATTTACTAACAGTATTACCCATTGTATTATTGTTTAAATACATTTAATTTCTTATATTTAATTCCTGCGTTTGTCATTCATTGGAGACTGAATTTCATCTCGGAATCCACAACATTGGAGATTCTTGATATGTTCCCATACTTTCGAAATGCTATATCTAAAGGCAGTACCCTGGATGCAAAGGTATTTTCAGGCATTCAGAAGGCAAGTGCTGCATTTAGTCAATTAGATTGTAGTGTTTCATAAGATAGAGGAATTGCCCTCAAGAATAAAGTAAGTTTCTATACGGTCCTTGTCTTAAAATCCTTGCTGTATTCTTTTGAAAAATATACCGGAAGCATATAACAGGTCGCCAGCAATTTCTGCATCATTGCCTGAGACGTATACTTAACATTTAGTCCTGGATATGACGATAAAGTACAGCCGGCAACAAGACCACTGATCAGGAGACTGGAGGTTTTGAGGAGAGTGGAAACATCTCTTTATTGCGGTTGTTCTCAGGTTCACTCGGACCCGGGGTGGTGGTACCTGTAAGGTTCCCTGCTATGAATAAATAGTTAACCCCTAAGCTGGATAAAAAAAAAAGCAAAACAAAAAAAAAATATGAAAGTATAAAACTAGATGTTTATAGCAAATATGCAAGCTATACATTTTTGAAAAAAAATGCTACATATTCTATTCATAAGAACCTATCCTAAAAAATCTTTCTGGCATTAAATAACACAATGAGGTTGAGATATCGTAAAAGGAAACCAAACCACCTGCGTATTTCTCGTGACGTTTTTATTACAGTCGATGGTGTCAATGACTGTCTTTGTTGTTATTTTCTTGCGTATTATTTAAATCTTTTATTGTTATTGGGGCAATTAACTCTCTGGACATTCTTGATATGTTCCCATACTTTCGAAACTTGTTATTAACAAATTTAAATATAATTTAGATATATACTTTTAAATCGTTGTCGAATTTGTATGTATTATTATGTGTCTAGGTTATTATGATGAATGGAATTATTTATTGTTTTAGGTCTATTTTAAAAAATTAGAGAGGTTTTATTCTATCACTTAGAATATTAGTTTAGTCTAAGGAAATAATTTTGAGCACGAAATATGGTACGAAATATGCTAAATAGATTCTATCTATCTATCTATCTATCTATCTATCTATCTATCTATCTATCTATCTCTCTATATATATATATATATATATATATATATATATATATATGTTCGTGTGTATATATATATATATATATATATATATATATATATACAGTCTGTTCATATCTATCTCGGTCGATTCATATCTATCTATCTCAGTGTATTCATATTTATCTATCAATCTATGTGTCTATCTCAATGTATCTGTCACAATCTATCTATCTATTTCAGCCTATTCGTATCTATCTCTCTCTATATATATATATATATATATATATATATATATATATATATATATCATTCTGTTCATATCTATCTCTATCCGTTCATTCTCTCTTCCCCATTTCTTCATAGAAATATTCCATTGCATTTCTGCATAATTTCCTTTCGTTATAAAATTGTTCCCTTTATTGCGAACGCAACTGGCGTTCTGATTCGTCTCTGTTGATTCAAAGCAGATATATCTGTAATTCTGCAAGGGGAAATTTGAAAACACTCCCCTTATAAAAAATGGGACCCAATTCTGCTGTCGATGAAGAACATAACTGATCTATAGATTTAGCACATTTCAGAATCGTTTGAAAACGTCTCAATCGAACATTAGATATGTTTGTTTTTATGAATACAAGATTTAAATCAGAGTTTTCATTCCTCAAGTTACGTTAATAAAAGAAAGCATGAAGAAGGGACTATTCCTTACCAGTAAAACGGTACAAGTAAATGTGAAGGGACAAAATGACGACTGTGTACATTTTATCACAAAATCAAGTCGCAACAGATTTATTGGTTGGTTCTTTTTCTACGGCCTATTTAAAGCCAGGAAATATTTTTAGATTGTAAGAATTTTTGGGGGGGGGATAATAATGATTTAGTGATACAAATGTTGCTATTTAACCCATAGCTGAGGGAGAGGAGGTCGATTCATGCTTTTCCCTATGGTATTTCCATCGTAAGTGAATAAAACGGAAACAGTTCGAACCCGACACCATTATCGATTACACCACCCGCCCATCACGTGATATTCCCAAGCAGTCACCCCTCGAGGTACTGACCAGACTCGACGTTGCTCAACTTAGGTGATTCTGCGAAAACCGCTTTTTCAACATGATATGGCTGTAAGCAAGTAGCGACAGAAAATAACGTTAAAGTAATCTGTGCACTGTAGCAACAGACGAGAGAAAGTGTAATAAAGATGCATATTAATGCCTCATCATACCTTCTCGAAATTAAGCAACGTATAATGAGAGAGGAAAATGCCGTTAGAAACAATGAAATGAATGCTGAACGGCTATCTAATGTATTATTTCCAAAATAGCAGTGAATGCTCATGCCTTAAGAAACTAAGTAAAGCGATAGGAAAATGCCATTAGAGACAAAGAAAAACGTGCTGAAATACGTTTTAACACATAATCTTCAATATAGCACTAAATGCTGGGGCATCTTTTCATATCGTTTACAAATTAAGCAAAGTATTTAGAGATAGGAAAATGTCGGTAGAAAATACTGAATGCAAGAGAGACGGAAAAAGAACGAACTTGTATTATAGACAGCGAAACAGGGATAATGGCGGATGATAAAGGTCTATAAAACTGCTTAGTCCTACAAAAGGGGAAACGTTTTAGAGAAAATACTACATAGAGAATTTAATACTAAAAAGATATACTGAAGTGAATAAAATTAGTGTAGAAAGCGAGTCTCCTATTTTGACTTTCTGTCGTTTCTGGCATGAAGTGAAATGATTGTATTGGAAATAATTGCTAGATATGCTGCCAGAAAAGTTGGTTCACTGTGTCGCGCTAGAATTTATCTTACGTATTTATAAATCTGCCATTCATCCATTTAATGAATATAGCTGTCACATCTGCCTATATATTTAGATATTCTTGATAAAATCCCCTAAAAAGAATTTATAATGCTATCAGTTCAGATCTGGCACCATCTTCAGTCACCTTCGCATAGTTATGTATCTTCCCTTTGCCGTTTCTATAAATACTTCCCTAATAACTGTTCTGATTCGCTTTACTCATTGGCCCCCTTTTATTTCTGTCCCCATTTGTTTTTTCTTTAAGTTTAATTCCCCATCCCCTCCCTCGTTAGTTGGTCAGTGATATCAGTTCGCTGGTGGATGCGGGGCACCTTTCGTTTTCGTGTGAGTGATTTTTTTCGTATTTGTTGTTGTGTCTGAATGAGTGCATGTCAGTGTGAGTGATCGGGATGAATGAATGGTTTATACTATTATAGTCCCGCATTGATTTCGGCCAGTGAAGTGATGTTTCTGTCACATTTAGTAATTGTGGGGGGTTTTATTACTAATCTTATTTTCTTTAGTTTCTTGTAAATAGTTTTTTATTGCATATTGTAAATACTCATTGGGGTTAACTTTTAGAATTGTTGTTTTATTCCCTTCCCCCCACAGACAACGAATTGTAAATATGGGGGACTAGTTAGTATTTTCATAGAGACAAAGAGGTATTATGGTGATTGTAAAAGAAAGGTACGTATGAAGGTTTATGGTGATTGTAGTTTTACGTATGAAGGTTAGTATTTTCATAGAGACAAAGAGGTATTATGGTGATTGTAGTAAGAAAGGTGCGTATGAATGTGTTTTTCTTTCAGTTTTGGTGATTGTAAGGAAGAAAGGTATTGTTTTGTAAGATTGGGGCCAGTAAGATTGGGTCAGCTGTTATAGTTAAGACAGAAGAAGACCGTCCTTTCCCCAATCCCCTTTTCGGCCTTGTGCCACATTTCTGTATTAAACAGAATAAATATCGCTTTCCTGCTCGATATCGCGTCTCTGGAAATTTACGCGCTGTACCAGATTTGTGGCAAGTTGTCGTGATTTTACAGTTGAAATAACTTAGATGTAAGCGTAACTTCTATGCTAACAGATTCTTCTCACATACTTTTCGGTTGTGGAAATCTTATCCGGGTTCTTGCTTTTCAATCAATTTTGATGTTTAAGCATTTAATGTTCATCGTCATCTTGTGCATCCTTAATTCTTCTTCTTTTATGATCCTCTCTCCTTATAATATTATTTTCTACGTTTTTTTTTTAATTTTTTTAATACTCAGTAACCCCTTACGTCTTAGTGAATTTTTTAGCCTTTCTCGGAGGGAAATTATTTTTTAAGATATTTGTTTCATACCGCATTACGTTTACTGTAAATCCCCATGACATATTATCATTATTTTGTTTGAATTAGTATAAATATTACTAAGAGCTATAAGGGACAGGAAATCAGTAAGAGTCAAAATGACGTACGTCCTCTAGGTACAAGACCCATAGAGGAAGAATACATTTTTCGTTTCCCCTTAACATATATTTTGGAATCAATTCCTTCCTAACACAGTGTAACCCGGATATAAGAGACCCGGATATAAGAGAAACCCGGATATAAGAGAGATTTTCTCTGGTCCCAAATTAGAGCCTGTGTTAATGTATACAAAATAGACCAAACCCGGATATAAGAGAAACCCGCATATAAGAGACTTCTTCTCCGGTCCCGACAACTCTCTTATATCCGGGTTACACTGTTCTTTATTTCTCTCACCCGGGTAGACAGTTCTAGTTCCACGTGACATGTCAGTTATCGCCTGTTAATTCCCCTCTCCAAGTTCTCCACTGCCTTAACCAGGTATTGAACTCACACTCTTTGCGTCCTGTCACTGGACCTAACCAATGCCTTTATCCTTGAGGATATCTGTGAATGAATTTCTGGGTATTATAAATATAATGTCTTCAGCAAACAAACGTTGTAATAGATATGGCAAAAAAGATGAGGACAATAGTCCGAATAATGTAAACAGTGTAAAAAACAATTGATATAAAAATAACCTAGAATACAGCGAGAACGAAGACATTCATGACTAATGCAATTCGGTTTCATTTTTGTTTTACGGTATATCAACCTCAATGAGTTATTTAATGCCGACATTTTTTTTTTTTTTGCTCGTACTGTTTTTTATCCAAAAATGTATTGCTGCTAATAATTTTTTCAAAAATTTGTTGTCAGTATTAAAACCTATTTTTATACTTTCACGGTGTTTTTACCCATTTTTGGCGGGTAACTATTTGCCCATATCTGGAACCCTGATAGGTGCCATTTCCCCTGGTCAGACTGGACCTGGGAACACCAACAATTAAGAGTTTGTTCCACGCTCATCAAAACTCCTGATCAGAAACCTTGGTACAAGCAAGGCGATACAGTCCTCAGATATACGTGGTTACTGAAAGGCAAAGCGTTGTTACCTAGAAAAGGTTACTGAGTGAAGTATAACCAAAGCGGAGGTTAGAAATGAAATGGTAATCTTTATAACATCAACAAAATACAATACTCGCCAGCAGCGTGAAGTAGGTAAACCACTTCTAGTGGTGGACTACTTAGACAGCATATTACCCCTACTTACAATAGTGTCCAACGTATTTATGAGGATTGGAACATGACAATTAGTGTTCATAGGTATGGTATATAACACAAAGAAACTGAGAAAAAAAGTTATTTAGTAGAAATGGCAGTATATGAAAAGGAATCAAAAGGACAGAAGACGACGATTGACATTGCATTTATTTTTTTAAGCTCAATGTTAGCAGAAAGCCAAGAAGCCGGAAGAATGTTTCAGACTCGAGAGATGGGAGAGAAGAAAATATTAGAAGAGAACTTACGGTTATATCTATCAATTTTAACAGCAATATTATGAGACCTATCTGCCAATCTAGTACTGCGATCAAATTAATGAAGTTGAGAGAGCAAACTGAGAAGCCCACTAGAAAAATGCATGGAAATATTTATAGAAAAAGCAAGCGGGGAAAAATTAAGTGATGCCGAAGTACCAGGTCAGGACTGATAATATTGCAGATATTTTTTTAGACAGCCGGGTAAAGATTCTATATATCTATTAGTTCACTTTTCATATTTTTCAATACATGATATTAAATAAAGCACCAAATGTTGATATGTCGTAAAATCATCCCATCCCAACACAGCGTGATTCATGACAGGCTTGCTGATTGTCTATATGGATCTTTTTGAACAAAGGAATACAGAAAGTGATGAATTTACAATGGGTATTAAACGAAGATGGTGTCAGGTAGAATTTGTTGCATCTATCTGTTTATTTTTCACTGATTTATCGGAATATATATTTATTATTCACAAAAGAAATCATGACAGCTTATCTTGTTAAAGCAAAGGTGCTACGTTAGAGAACTGAGGGAAGCACTTGACACTTCATTTCACAGCCAGCCGGACATAAAAAAAACATAATTTGATTCAGATGACTATTATCTTAGGTAAAGTTGTATAGATAGTATGACTATAGATATGTATTTAAATATGACTAAAAATTCCTATTTAAATATTTCACAGATTTCACTCTTTTACGATCGTTTATATACAACCATAAATTAAACGAAATTATGTGCAAAATAGCGACACCAATTCCTATATCTAACATTCTGTGGGCGATAATTCAAGGGGTGTTTGTTTATATGAATGCATTTATTAGATATACCTACGAATGCTGGACAATCTCCACGTAGATGAAGAAGAGGCGTAAAGCAGCAAAAATGTTGTTCTACAGCAGGATGCTGAGAATAGCATGAATCGAACAAGTGAGCAACGACGAAATTCTAGAGAAGATGCAAACAAAAAAGGACACTTATTTATAATACTTACATTGTTCAGAATGTCGTCCTCATCTTTATTGCTATATTCAAGACGTGTCGGCCGTTGTACGCTCCGGCCTCCTTCAGGTGATTGGAATTTCGAACTGAACCATTTATTTCGTTCACCGTGGTAGATTGTTCCACTTCCACGTGACATACCCGTTCCGGATGTTTCAGTTATCTCACTGTAAGTCAACTCATTTTTTTTTTTTTTATTCACCACTGCAGTAGCCAGGTATTAAACTCAGACCTCTTTTGTTCAAGTCACTGGATCCAAGCAACGCCTTTATCCACTGGGCCATGTGTCTTAGAACAATCCGCCCCGTTGGATTAAATAAACAGTTCATTTCGAAATACCAATCACCTGACGAATGCCAAAGCATACAGCCGCGAAACGTCGTGAATATATTAATAAAGATGAGGACAACAGTCCAAACAATGTAAATAAAATAAATAATTACAATACCTCATCGCATAAATATAGACAGATAAAAAAAAAATAAAAAAAAAAAAACACATTTACACTTACCGTCATAGAGACGCAGTTTGAATTTCTAGAAGACATAATAAGGAAAGAGGGCTTGGAAATTTTGATACCCACAGTCCTAATTGAAAAGTCAAAAGAAAACAAGTCATGTCGAGCTTAAGTGATTGATGGTCGGAGCAAGCTTAGGACGAGATAAAAAAATATTTATTAAGAAAGATAGGATATTGCAGAGAGCCATGTTCGCAAATGTCATGAGTTGTATTAAAAATTTAGAAGATATCGAACAAAGTATTTTCGTTTGATTTTAATGTAATTTAAATGCACACACACAAACACACACACACGCACACACACACACACACATCTCTCTCTCTCTCTCAAACTCTCACTCTCTCTCTCCCCATATATATATATATATATATATATATATATATATATATATACTAGAGTGGACTGTAAATTTCACAGGATAGAATGAAGGAGTGATGCAAGGGGTAACAAATGTTGTATGTATTAATTTCAGCTATTCTTATTAATAACTCCATTGTTTTAGTAGGTAAACTGACATCCGGATATTTTTTTTCTAAGCATTTCACCCCAAGCAAGGCGGGAAGCCACTAGGACGCAACGGGTTACAGAAAATTTGGAGCAAGATCAAATAGGAGTGATAGAAGAAAGGATGAGGAGAGGGGTATTGGATAGATCAAGGCAACTGGAGATGTCGATTGACATTACACTTGAATAGCTGGAGATTATAGCTCTCAGGGAAACGGGAATAGGGAAGGGAGTTCCACAGGCGAGAGGTGCGAGACATGAAGCTATTGGAGTAGAAGAGACGGCTATATTTAGGAGTTTCGACAGTGAAGGGGTGAGAGCGGGATGCCAGCTTCGTAGGGCGCTTGAACTCATGACGTCTGGGAACCAGCGAATGCAGCTCCACGGAGCAATTTCCATGAAAGTATTTGTAGAACAGACAGAGGGAGGCGACGGCGCGTCTGTGAGAAAGTGACTGTAGACGAGACGCCAGAGCAAGGCCAACTACATTGCATATCCGCCTCTGGAGCCTATCAAGAACCCCGAGGCAAACAGAAGGGGCTCCAGACCATATATGGCAGCAATACTCCATGCAAGGGCGAATTGTTGATTTGTAGATCTGGAGGATCGATTCCGGGGAGAAAAACTTCCTGGCGCGGCATAGGGAGCCAACTTTCCTTGCGGTAGACGAAGCAATTGACTCAATGTATTTATTCCATCTCAGGTCAGCAGTCAACATGAGACCGAGAAGCCGCAGAGAGTTGCTCTCAAGAAGTTGAGCGTCAGACATTCTAATGGAGGGCAGGGAAGGATCTCTGTGGTGATTAATTAAAAAAAAAAATTAAAAAGTAGGACTTACCTGTAAAATGGATAAAACTTAGCATCGCGGTGTTATGAAATACCTGCAGAAAAAGGGTTTTTCCCCAAGGATATTTATGGTGAAATGTTTTCTACATTATGGTGATGACACTCCAGCTTTATGAGCAGTGCAAAAGTGGGCAGCTGAATCTAAGAGGGGCAGACAGAGTCATGAAGATGACCCAAAGTCTTGACATCCTGTCCTACCACCACCGAGAAAAAAAATCGTTGACTGTGGTCCCCCATTCGGTGATGGATGGTAGATAGTTGACTATAAATGAAATAGACAAGACCATTAGTTTTATCCAGTGAAAAAGTTGAAAAAATTATGTACAAGGAACGTGGTATGACGAATGACTCAGCTCGGAGGGTACCACGTCTTCTGGCACATGATCAAAAGCATATTAAGGTGAGCACATCACGGGAAAATCTGGCATTGTTTGAGAAAGGTCCGTGTTGGCTTCATAATTTTGATCCAGAGAATTAGATGCAATCTGTTCAGTGGAATCGTGCCTCCTCACCGACCCCAAAGTAGGTCAAGGTCGTTTCATCTGCATGGTAGTTGACCTTTTTTTTGTGATGCAAAAAGGTTTGTGATGTTAAGGAATACTCTTTGCAGTATGTACTTTGTAATCGCAGATACAACTATAGTAACGCCGTTGAACAATACTGGTGTCAGACGCCTTCTAATAACACTCACACTAATAGTACTTGCTCGCTCGAATAGTGATCCGAATAGCGAAATCGTATAGTGAATAGAGAATAGCGGTCCGTATAGAGGATAGAGTAGAAATGGTGAGCGTTTAGACGTCACGCTACTGACTACTTAAAATAGTCAGAAGTTAAAACAAAAAAAATATATATTTTTGTGATGCCAACGAATAATCGTTGTCCCTTTCGTAACGCTCGTTGTAGTAGAGACTTTGTAATTGTGGATACAACTATAGTATCGACGTTGGACAATGCTGGTGTCAGATGCCTTCGACTAATACTTGCACTAATAGTACTTGCTTGATAATACTCGCTCGAATAGTAACCACCAAATAGTGATCCCAATAGTAATCCCTATAGTGATCAGTATAGAGAATAGGGTAGAGAAGAGAATAACGATCTCTATAGTAACAGCGGATAGAATAGAAAGAGTGATCGTTTAGACACTACACTAATTCCCATATATATATATATATATATATATATATATATATTTCCTTTGTCATCACGTCTTTGCTCTCTGATGATCTGTTTTCAAGCACCACCGACAGTTTATACCTATGTAATAAAAAAAGCATTGTGATTTTTTTTTTTACAAAAAGGGCTACACCGTCATCAGAAATTATTATGTCGTGACAGTCACACGCCCAGGAAAACTGTGGAAATGGGGTCTTGCTATGAAACAGAAAAATGCTCCAGCACACTTGGTTTCAATGGCTGTTATGCGTAATTGTAGCTTTGAACTGGTTAATCACACTTCCTATTCTATTGGTTTGGTACTCATCTGACTATCATCCTGTTCCCCAACATGAAAGAACACTTTGGCTGGGGACCAGTATCGAGGTGATGATGGCGTCGTAACTGCTGCTTATGGGCTTTTTTGACTAACAGGATGAAAGCTGTACCAATGGGATCCAACTTCTGCAAAACTAATGGAAGATAAGTGTGGACTGCAAGGGATACTATGTAAAGGGTTAAGAAATAGCAAAACAAAAGGTTGCAAATAAATTCTGTATTGAACATTAAATACAACAGAAGAGTATTACACGACTTGGGAGTGTATGTCGGTTGACCAGCGTTCAATCTATACTACAGTTCCCTCGAGGCTTATTTTCTTACTAATATAATAGTAAATGGAAGAGTCCACAATAGACTCATTAGAGGGAGGACACCACAACAATATACCACAAGAGTATCCTTGTCAGCTTGTAAACTTTTCAGTCGATCATCGGATAATTAAATAAAACAAAATAAATGCCAACGATTAATATTGGCAAACAATATGCGTCAAATTATCGTATAGGACAAAGAAAAGTTTATGCAATTAAAGATGAGCAGTTTCGATTAAGAAACGTTAAGATTAACCTGTCATTTCTTGCCTCCATTTAATAACAAATTTAAGCTGATTTTCAACATGAGATGACTTTCTCAAATCTGTAAGACTTACATTTAAGACAAGTTTTGACGTCAACATAGAAACATAGTCTAGAACCGATGACATCGAGAAGGTCGTTGTTGAAAATTAGGTAACAAATAGGTCCAATGACATAGTCCCGGGTGGACAATGCATTAATGTAAAAAGATCTAGAAGAGTGGTCTTTCATGAGGATATGCATTTCTCGATTTAATAAAGAAATAATTGAATCAAGCAAAAATGTCGACCTGAAACACCCCATCCCATCAACTCGCCGGGAAGACCTACATGCCAAAACTTGTCAAACATCTTAGATCTGTCTAAAGCAGTAGTATCAGCTTTACTATTCATATTTAAATCTTGACACACTCTTTTAAAATAATAACCTTGAATACATCGGCAGTTATCCAAGAAAAGCGAACACCATATTGTTAGTCTGAAACAATACTCTGCGAGTTGAGATGCTGGTGAAAATTCCGGCCTATCTCGGTGAGGATACTCTTATGGTCCGGTTCCTTGTACCACGGTGATAGTCCAAGGTAGAACCAATAAAGAAGAACTCGAACACGGATATGGAATAACACGGATATATTACAAACAGGAATATATATACAGAGAAGTAGAAAGTGTTAGTACGAACAATCAGGTTTAGTAGTAATTGTCTGAACGCGAATCTGTTTCGGACTGCCTCCGACTCGACTGACTGACTCTCTCGCTCTGACTGACTGACAGACTTCTGACGGACCTCACTCCAGACTTCAGACTGAACTCTCTGCTTCCTCTTGAGGCGCAGTATTTATTACGTTACATTATGTTATTATGGGTAAGGTCCCATAAGATACAAAGTTAGTAATTTTGCATATGAGTAATTAAAATTTACAGGCTTGTTTTTCATTTATTGAGCTGTCAGAGAGATGAGCAATCAACTGACAGGTTCCAATCGTGTAGATAGCTGGTAATGCACGATAATCTGCGGTATCGTCTGTTTATGTATTTACTATGAATCAGAGAATGTGCTTAAATATAGATCGTCACTATAGAAAGAGGGTTGGACAAGCGGGTGATACTTATTGGACACCTGCATTGATCTCATGGGTTTCAGACGCCTGACGACCAAGGACCTATCTTATAGTCTTGGCAGACATGACCTACACGTATATTTTCATAGTCCATTTGCATCCCTTTGTTTTATCTTTATTCCAACAAGAAAACAGTCTTCATCAAGTGCATCTGACACGAGCCAGTTTTCAGAATCGCAACATTAAATTCAGTTTCAATAACGTTTAAATTAAATTCCTGCTATTCTACCGACAGTTCTGTTTTCAACACCAATGTATAGCCCATACCAGAGTCCTCACAAAATTCTCTACAGCCACAGAAATAAGATTTGGGGAGAGAGTTCTTGATATCTGTTAATAGATAAATCTATGCACGTTTTCCAGCAGTCAGGAAATTCTACGCTAACTTCATGTAGTCGACCTTATTCAGCTGAGCGGATAGTTGCACATTATTTTATAAAATGACTTTAATTTCTTAACAGTTCATTTCATTAATGCTCTCCAACTGCAACCTTTTTTCTTTCTTTCTTCTCTTAATCAACAAATAAACTTAATAGACTCAGAGGTCTGGCAAAGAAATTCTCTTTTGATTTAATTCTTCGCAGCGATATCAGTCGTGATTGAATTTATTTGGTTTGTCTGGACTAAGATGAAAACATTAAAATCAATCATTAAAGGAGAAATCGAAGTCAGAAATATACTGTATAAATATAGGTTATTAATTGCCTGCCCTCTTTTTTTTTGTTGATATTCCCGTCATTATCCGAGAGATAAGCGTGTTACTGATTAGCTATTTAATTATAGGCAATAAAATTCAGTTTTTCTTTTCTTGTTTACCGATTAATGATCTTTCAATAAATAACACGTATATTCATAAAGCGTCCTGTAAATGTTGTTTGTTCAATGCAAATAAAAACAATAAATATTTTTGCTGTGTTTATAATGGCTGTTCAGAGATTTTTATTTTCGAATGACAATTTCGGCTCAAATTTACTAATTTTAGAAAACAAGATAATTTTTTTTTTTTATTTAAGTCATGTTGATCTCGATAGGAAAAAAAAACAAGATCAAGTTTCGGTAACGAAGCAGACACAAAGTAATAGCGAAATTTAGTGTTATACTTAAACTGTTTCGGTATGTTAAATCATATGTAATAAATATATGCCCTGGGAACCCACTGGCAACCATATAAGTTGATATATAGAAAGATCAAATAGGACTTAAGTTATAAGTTGGCAGACAGACGGATAAAAAAGAAGACATTTAGTGAATTAGAAAATGGTTTTAGAAAGAAAACAAAGGCGTCAGAGACATGAACCAGAGACAAATACATTTTTCTACAGGGGAGTGTTTCTGATTGATACTGGAAACGTTACTACGATCATCCATTTTTCAATCATTTATTCAATCGAATAGACAGGATGATGAATCTAACAGACCGAATAAAAAAGTTCGATTCGACTTGATTTGCTACATGACTATGTCAAGATAATATATATATATATATATATATATATATATATATATATATATATATATATAAAATGGATTAAGTCTGACAATTATTTAATATGTTTTGTTTTGTACTTTGATAGATACAGTTACTTAAATAGATCTATTAAATAACGTATGAGCAGATTTAAATTTTAAGAAACAGCAGATATTTTTAGAGATAGTGTTCAATATTAAGAAATATTAAAATAATATTAAACAAAAAAGCGTCAATGATATGAAAAGATCACTTAAATTTTTCATAACTTTTGATTATCAATTTTATCTCGACATCGAAGTCCCTTTTGGTAAAATTTTCAGTCTTCAGGAGTTGTGGTTTTGAAGCATATTTCCAATTTTTCATTTATATATATATATATATATATATATATATATATATATATATATATATATATATATATATATATGTGTGGATAGCTATCTATCTATTTATCTATCTATCTGTCTGTCTGTCTCTATCTATCTATCTATCTATCTATCTATCTATATATATATATATATATATATATATATATATATAGTCAACAACGAAATTGGTCGTACACCTATCAATTTTGAATATTTTTATCTATTTCTCAGAATCTAATGACCGTAAGATGCAAGATTTTTTTTTATATGTTAATAAGCACAAAAAGGGAAAAAAACAAAATTATTCGTACAGTATGAAAAATCGAAAAAACTGAACGATTTTCACGACATTAATAATCAATAGCATGACCTCTCATCTTTATAACTTGCAGCAATCACGTTCTCATGTTTTTGGTTAGATTTGAACAAGTCTTTTCTGAGATTTTCTTCCATTCTTCAATGGTTACACGTTATAATTCCTTAAGATTTTTGGGTGGCCAACGATTTATACTAACTTTCAATTCTTGCCATAGATTTTCAGTAGGATTCAAGACAGGACTCATTGAATGCCATGGCATAACTGCTATCTTCTTTTTCTGTAGCCCCGCAGTCACTGATTTAGACGTATATTTGGGATCATTATGTGGCTGGAAAGTAAATCACCGATCTAGGTGAAGAATTTGTAGATTTCCATGCAGAATTTTTATATAGTTTGCAGATTTTATTATTCCTCTTATTGGAAATAATTGTCCAGTCCTACTTGAGCTAAAACAACCCCAAAATATAATCGAGTTGCTTCCATGTTTTAAGGTTGTCACTCTGTTCTTTGGGAGAAAAGCATCACCTTTCTTTCACCAAATCTTCTGTGCATCATTATATCCCAAAAGTTTAAGTTATGTTTTATCATTCTATAGTACTTGTTAACAAGAGCAATTTTCTTTGTCCAAGAACGTTTTGTCAAAATGAAACCCAGAAACAATGTGACATGGTTTGTGAAGAGGGGTTAGTCATGGTCGGTTTCAATACAACCCATTTCTATTTAAACAACGTTGTATTGTGCAACTACTTACGCTGATACCTATCGTATCCAAACGCTTGACGATGTCTTTAAAAAAAAACACTAGGGTTTATATTAATTTCGCGGCAGGGTCTTCGTGCAGTTCTCTTTGACAGCTGAGGGTTTCTTCTACGCTCAGGCAAATTCTCTGTCGTGCCAAATTGTTTAAACTTCGTTACTGCGCCATATATTTAGGGGTTGCTAACCGGTTTGAAATAGCGCTGTAACAATTTCCAGACTTGTGGAAGTTAATAATTCTCTGTCTCAAGTCAAGCTCCTTTGTCTTCCCCCATCGTTTTCATAAAGTAGGCTTAACAATGGTAACACTCTATGCACGATATGATTTTCTTTTGCTGGAAGTAACACAAATATTCTTCGGGATAAATCGTCTAGGTGGCTTCAGCAATAAAATAATTATGTAAATTACATATATTTACACGAACCAATTAATTTAAAACGATATTTTCTACGGGACGAATAATTTTGTATTTTCATATTTTGCATAATTCGACTGTCACGTGTGTTTTATTTAAACTATTGTTCTGGAAATTGAGTATTATATCCAATTTGGGGCTTAATAACATATTAAAAAAAAAACTGACATCACATGGGCATTAGATTCTGAGAAAAGGATAAAACATTCAAAATTGATGGGTGTACGAATAATTTCGCGATGACTTTATGATGATATTTATATATATATATATATATATATATATATATATATATATATATATACTATTTATGTATATTTTTTACATCAACAAACGGTTTTTTAGAAAATATGGCAAAATGAAAAGTCGTTTCATCCGTTGGGATTTCATTGGACTGGGTTTTGTTGACGTTGCCGCGTCTACACAAGCGCGCAGGAAACGAGAGACGCAGGTCGTTTCATATAGAGAAAAAGAAAAAAGAAATAGAGGTGAATTTCTATATATTTAAAAAAATCTTGCAAAAGTATTCTTTCAAAGAATTTTGAAAATATCTGCGTCTCTCCTTTCGTGCATTTGTAGACGTGTCAACGTCAACAAAGCTGAGTCCAATAAAATCTAACGGATGAAACGTGTCACAAATTAACTTTCCAGGTTGTCATATTTTATATATATATATATATATATATATATATATATATATATATATATATATATATATATATATATATATATATATATATATAAATATATATATCATATATATATATATATATATATATATATATATATATATATATATATAAAATTATCAGAAATTCATCTGTAGAAAAAAGACAATATATATAAAGGCAAAAAAGAGAAAAGAAAACTGTATGTAGTTTTAAACGATATGTTTCGTCTATTTTTTCATAGCAAAAATATACGGAATGTATTTATTTGAACAAAATATCTATAAACAATTTAGAATCGATCATATATTTAGTGGGCTGTGTTCCTCGACGTGGTGTAATGGTTAGCAAGCTTGACTCGCTAGATCTATTACGACTAAAAAGTGAGTTCGATCCTCACTAGGTACCCCGTGCCTTCTGCCACACGTAAGCTGCGCTTAGAAAATAAGTGCGTATTCACTGGGTTAACTGGAAAGTTACATCATTTACTTTTTATGTTTCAAGAGAAATTTTCTTATGTAGAAATTCTCTATTGTTGTGAAGACGGATTCCACCATTTTCTTTTGATTTCTTGATATATATATATTTGTATGTAGAGGGAGAGAAGTGATTCTGTTATGAAAGTTGATTTGGGGAAAACACTGGGTCGTAGATTAATATTTGGATAATATTCAATGGTGGCACTCTCGATGATTTTCCTTCTGATTAAATTATTTTCCTTGTGATTGAATTTATTTCTATGTATGACTAGTATATTTGTTAGAATGTTATTTATGAGGTCCCTTTTGGGTTCATAAATGCGTTCTGTTAAATTAAATAAGAACAAATACATAATATGCTTAATCTTGTACCAATTTCGTAACGTCCACTATCCTGAACAACCTATCCCATCTAAACAATAAATAATCACAGCTTTTCCAAAAACATTATGGATATAACCATTTCATAACAAAACATTATGGATATAACCATTTCATAATAATACCCATAACAATAATATATGAGAAGCAGGCATATATAAAATAAATTACCCGAATTGTCCCTCACAATACATTGGTGAAACATGCAGAAATTTAAAAAAAGAAATGCAACTTTGAACGCATATTAGGTTGTCACACATGAAATAACGCACTTTTCGGTTGGTTCTTGATTCGGTCGTCTAACATTTTTAGCATATGATTTTTTCTTGCAATCTATTGTTACTCATAAGCACAATAGAAATGTTTACAATGAAACAATGTTGATTAGTATAAACTGGGAAAAGTAGCACTTTTGCCTCGAATCATTACATGCGATGAGATAGGGATACTTTTTGACAACACTAAGCGTGTTAGTCCGTGGTTAGATGCAAGTGAATTATCAAGACAATACCCAAAACTCCCATTGCACCCTAAAAAGTTAATGGTTACTGTATGGTGGTCTCTAAAGGGGGTGATGCATTATTCATTTCCTGTCTCGTTGTCGTGCAGCAAAATTTGGCCAAACGTATTCACAGGTCGGGGATGTTTCTTTTTCAATTTGTCGTGCATAATTTTTTCACAATACGGGGTTGCTGATAATGTTTTGCCATCAATAAACTCACCATCAGCTTCAACGAAGACTTAAGTTGTTGAATGCTACCATAATCCTTGCCGTCAGTTCATCTTTATTGTCACAAGGAGTAGGGTTGGTTTCAAGCTCAACTGCGTCTTATGCATAATAAACAAGATAGTTGTAGTCTGGAAAGTTAGGTGTTCAGGCTGGATGGGTGGTATGTGTCCAGATGTAAGGGATTATGCGGTAGACAAAATTGTCTGACAGCCATGGCTGGGTTATCCTGCTTGTGTGTCATAGTGCAGAGTCCTGTTGCAAGAGATAGAGTCTTCCAAGGTACTTGATGTAGGCCTCCGTGTTGAATTTGGAGCCCTGTAGGAAGATGGATATAGGTATAACGACACTATCACTAGTGATCACTCCAAACACTGTCGAATACTCCACCCTCTCCTCAGATTCACACTCAAACCCTCTGAAATATACATATCGGAGCTTCCGGCATGAATGCTAAGGGGTATAGGATGCCTTTTCCAAGGATCTGGCGTAGTGAATCGTGTGATGGAGGCTGTTTTTTTTTCGAACAGAAGGTGCCCAACTGACCTTATTAAAACGTGCAATCGACAAAATCTAAAACAATCAACGCGCTTGAGACGAAATTAAAAATATAAAATGGCGATAATTTATCCATCGCACTATATATATATATATATATATATATATGAAAGTTGCCAGTTAACAGATGCTATATTCAGACCCTTGACTTGGGAGCTTCGTAGACGAACCGTTTTTGTAATTGTTCAGTCCGCTCATCAGGTGATTTCTACAATTAACCACTTTTTCTTATTATAATGTGATCAATTTATGCGGTATACATTTTAGTAAAGAGACATTAAATCACGGCGAAAAGTATACTTTATGAACACATCATCTTATTAGTTAAGTATCATTAAGATGGACGATGTACAGATACTGTTTCCCACGCCATTTTCGATGAAGATTATATATGCTTTGTTAAAAATACGTTCACAGCTTTCAAATATATTTATATAATGCTCTAGGCTTAATCTCGGACAATCAGGCGGTTGATTTTAGAGCGTCGTTCTTTTGTTTTAGTTCCTCGAGAATTTCCACCTATTTTTTGCTTAATATTCATTTGCTAAAAAGAAAATAAAAATGTTATGTGTATGTATGTGTGTGTTTATTTGTGTTTGTGAGACATTGATAGAGGAAAGGTAATGGAAAATTTTCCCGAATATCGATGTGGAATAGGTTCGAAGAAAATGGATTATACGTTGATCTAATCTCAACACGACAATGCATTAACAAATGTCGGCCATTGGCTTTGCTCTTAGAATGATTTGATGTTTTTTGGTCAAACGCCAAAATCCAAACTTTATCTTCTACACTTGACTTTCTCACACGCGTATATATTTATTCTACGAACGAGTGATTCCAATCACTTCCAATAAAACGGTAACTTCGATGGGATATATATATATATATATATAAAATACAAAAATACCGACAATTATTTTAATATATTTTATTGTTACACGTTATTTATATAGGCCCAAATACTTAAGTATGTTTATAATAAACAGTATTAACAACATTTACCGGCGTAAATTTTGCCTCTGTAGTACGCTGATAGTACATGGGAAGAAACTTCGACAGACGCCACGTCGGTCGGGTTTCGATCATCACTTGAAGCAGTCGGACATCTAGCCGCAATGATACATCTAAAAACACCTATATGGATTATAATTATATATTATGAAATGGAAAGATTTTTAAGGCATTTTTATACATTCATTTAAATTTACCGCTAAATGACGGTTCCGTATAGGATGCAGGTTCGAATCCTGTCGGAGGACGAATATTTTCTGTGAAAATTTCTCGGACATTCAGGCCGGTAAATTTTGTTTAATACTGTTTATTATAAACAGAGCATTTACTGAAATATTTGTATCGATAAAAAGAATGTATACACATAAAATATCTTTATATATATATATATATATATATATATATATATAAATAATAGACCGGCGAAAGAAATTCGAAAGATAAAATCATAATATTGATTAAATGTACCTCTGTGTATAATAATAGAGCTATCATTTATATTAATAATAAATGCCTATTTTTTTCCCTCAGTAGTATCAAAAAATCTGTTTTCTATAGGCATCTCATGATTGCATTGTGCATGAATTGCACATGGAACTTATCCATTTATTATTATTATTATCATTATAATATATCGGGTGTAACAGCTTTGAACCGTCGTATCTTAGAAATGATTAAAGATATATTACTGAAATTCTTCGAGGTTTTTATAACACTATTGAACTATACTTTGGGCAGTAAGAATGTATAATTACTATCCAATCTTAAGAGAATGATCGTGATTAATTTGACCATAGACGAAAATGATATGTTTATCATTAATTAATCAGCTAGGGAACAGAAGTTCATGAAGAATTGAAATTAAGTTCAAATCTCTCTCTCTCTCTCTCTCTCTCTCTCTCTCTGTATATATATATATATATATATATATATATATATATATATATATATATATGTCAAATATCAGAGATAGAGCGTGTGTTAATATAAAGTGAAACATAGAAGTCAGCACTTAGAGGCCGATTTACGATTGCATCTAGCATGAAACAGACTGTCGCCTCTAAGTGTTGACTTCTATGTTCACTTATATATATATATATATATATATATATATATATATATATATATATATATATATATACAGGATCATCTTATTTAAGATGCTTTTCGCCTTCTCTAACTTTCTAACTTTCTGTCCTGAGTCCTGAGGTAACAAGGTGTCACACGTTTCACGTACGATTTCATTTTCATATCTGCTCTTTACACTGTCATTGCTGAAAATCCACTCTCACATACCAAGCGTCTTATAGATTGCTTTGGATCTTTTCCAATTGATCTCTTTAGCTCTACGTCATACCGACTGTTACAATCGGCAACTGTGACGAAGAGGTAACGAATTAGACTCGATATAGCGCCACTCGATCACATATTCCGTGGTGGAACTCCTCCGAGTTTCTCCTCAGCCATAGGATCATTCCCCCACGGGGCTACGACTACTATCAACAAGACGCTCTATCGGGAGCATTAGAAGCCGGTTCAATCAAAGATAGAGAAGTGATAGAGATTCTTAGGAGGATTTGAGATCACAGTTAAGTAATTTATCGAGTCCTGAAGCCCGTTAGTGCAGTTGGTATGACGTTTGCATAGTATCGAAACTGTCCGGGTTTCAATTCTTGGTAGTGGTGATATATTTGGGACTCATCAGCACTGCTGATAAGTCCCAAATATTATACGAAACAGCCGTCCAGTGCTTTTTGCATTCTGTTGAGGTTTCTTCTAGACTCGATGAATTACTTAATTATGATTATCTCAAATGCTCAAAATAATTTCTATCACATATTATTACAGCGTGGTATATCCAATAAAAAAAGTGATGAAAACAAAAAGAGTCTAAATCAAATCGGCTAGATTATATTAAATTTAGATTTAAAATTCCCAGAATCCCTCGTTCGTATACATGTGTCGTCTCATAGTCCAATATATATATATATATATATATATATATATATATATTAATGATACAATATGGTAATACCTAAACATCCAGGAGAATATAGAACCAGAGAGAGTTCTATGCCAAAGGACATAGCAAAATTATTATTAATTAAAGAATATCAAAAACTTAAAATCCCATGGGTAATTATATTTATTTCATGAGATCTCAAAACACAGCAACTCTCAATATTTAAGGCTTACAAGTCTGACATGATTGTTTCAGATTCACACTTTATGATATACTGAAATAATAATAATAATAATGCGTGAGTGTGAGTGTATGTGTGTGAATAAAAACAAATAGGAAACTTATCTTGCTCGGCGTATGGCTTTTATCAAGGCAAATATAATGATTTTATTTTGCAACAAGTAATTATATTTATACAGAGTGAAGGAAGATTAGTCACCCCATCCCTCTATGTACATGAAATGGCGGGTATAAGATACAAACGTTAGAACTGGTTTTACTATGGAATATAAAACTTTGGCATGTTTTCCATACAAAGTGATGTGATAGGTTTTGGTGCCATAACAGTTTTTGGTAAGTAGAGTTCATATTTTGGCCAAAGTTGATTTGTACACTTCGCCCTAATAACCATGTAAAAGGAATGATTTTGTCTCTTCTCCGACTATAACAAAAACTACAAGACAATATAATTAACGTGAATCACGTTTTCTCTTTTGCCCTCTAGCTCTACCATCAGTTCAGAATTCCTGGCAGACCTATTATTATAGCGTGGTATATCTAATAACAAAAGTGATGAAAACAAAAAAGAAAAAGAACCTAAATAAAATCGGCTAGATTATATTAAAAATTAGATTTAAAATTCCCATCATCCCTAGTTCGTCTACATGTGTCTTCACGCTTACAAATGTAATCCGGTGAATATATCTATATCTATCTATCTTATATATAAAGAAATAATCATACATAGAATCAATCAGGGATATTAATGCGATTAATGGCGAAATCACTTCGCTAGTAGAACATAATGTATGCATTAAAATACTGTTAATCCATTGAATGATGTGATCCTCATTTATAAAACTGTTGTCAGATGTTTCTAGTGTATATTTTTTTAAGTTAAGCAAGTACTTTCGAAGATCCATGTCTTCATCATCAGGCTGTAATTTTTTCCTTTAAAGTTAAAACTTGAAGACGAAATAATTGTTTGTAGACCGAAAGATGTATTTTTAAAGAGTCTGCTATTTATTGGCGGTTGTATAATCTCGGATCGTGCGAGTCGCAACGCTAAAGTTCAAAATTTCAAAATAAAAAGAATTCGTGGATTTAACATATTACAAATTTCATATAAAAATTCTCACTTGATATATATGCAGTGAATATTGCTGCGACATTGGGTCTAAAATTCTTGCAGTAAGTTTCCCCCCTGTACAAGTCCCGGGGTTCACTCGAGGTAGAGTGGGACGTTAAGGAGGAGTTTATATTATTCGAGGGAAAGAATGGTTACCCCTAGACATGAACAGGTTAAGATTGCAGTGATCGGGGAAGTACCCTCTTTGGAGTCTGTTTCATAGGACAGTGGTAAGCAGTAAGAAGCTGTATTCGTGGAACGGGATTCTCGCCGATGAAATGTGGGTCGTTTGCTATTAGGTAATCGGCATGGCGAGTCTTAGCTGTGAAGGTTAGACCAGACGGAACTAAGGAATGTGGTTCCTCAGACGTCTTTCCGTAGAAGTAGCGAGAGAGCAACAAGAGACTCGCCACATCCTGCCTGTGTGAGAGAGTTTGGAGAGTGGAAAATAATTCTTCCCCAAGAAAGACTTGCAGGCACTTTAAACTCTATCAAATTTGTAAAAAGACGTCTGGGACGCTCTTGTCCAAATATGACAACAGTACTCCATTTTCAGCCTGATCTGGCTTTTATAAAGTTAGAAGATAGCATGAGGAGTCAGGTACTTACCGGAGCGCTACAGAGAGCTGATCATTTTACCAGCATCTTTAACGATGCATTTATGTGGATATGATGTTAAAATAACAGTTAGCCTTAGATTTGAATACGTTAATATTGTAGTGACCGGAGAAGCCTCCTCTTGGAGGTCGTTTCCGCATAGCAGCTGTTCAGGCGAAGAAGCTGCGCGATTGGGACTTCCATCTCACCAAAAGAATACAAAGGGTATGTGGATGGTGCAGCACAATATGCAAGGCATGGCGGGTCTTAGCCGTGAAGGTTAAAACTGATGGAATTAAGGAGTGTCGTTCATCTGAACATTCACCATGGAAATAGCGATAGAGCAGCGAGACGCTTGTGACGTTTCATCTGTGGAAAACATTTTGTAGGGTGGGAAACAATTAATCATCCACAGGGATGCGGAGGCGCTTTTGAACACGATCATTGCTGGAAACCAAACGCTGGGTATCCCCTGTCCGTATACGGCAGCAGTACTTTGGCCTGAGCTGGCTCTTATAAAGGTAGAGGATAACATGAGGTGTTAGATACTTACCGGAGCAGCACAGTGAGCCGATCATTCTAACTGCATCTTTAGCGATAGATCGTATATAAGAGTTCCACTTTAGGTTGGGTGTGAATTTGAGTCCCAATATTTTCTCAAGGCACGGTATCACCTCGTGGGGACATCCGTTCGTCCTGACTGGCCGTAGTTCGTGGTCTGATGGAATGTAACTAGTTTGTTTTTCTGAGTAATTGCATTTAACTTTCCAATTTTTTTTCCAATGGGAAGGTTAGCTGCCAGTCTCTGATCGTCAATAATTTTAGAGGTTCGCCCGTATATCGTCGTACCATTGGCAAAATGTTTACAAATCACCTGAGTATATTCTTAGGCAGATTATTTATGTAGATCAAAGAGATGGTTGGTCCGAGAAATGATCCCTGGGGGTCGCTTGAGTTGACCGCCAGGGTGTCGGAGGACTGGCATGTAATATTTATCATTTGGGGTCTACCTGTTAGTAAGGGTTTTTTCTAATAGAGAAAACCCTTCAAGTGATTCCACAGCTGGAGACATGGTGTAGCAAAACTTTCTGCCACATTTTGTCAAGAGCCTTCGAGATATCTAATGCTATAATCCTCAAGATGGGTGTTTCTTTAATGTGTCTCACTACGTCTGTGTGTAATGGTAGTTAGGACATCAGCAGTGGATCTGGCTGATTGAAATCCATAGTGCGTCGCACAGTAGGATGTACCTATCTAGGTGATCGAGGACCTTCTTGTTGAGTAAAGCCACAAAAAAAAAAACTTACTACAGATACCGCGGAGACTAATGAGTCTATACGACTCCTAAATGGTTTACTTCACCGAAAAAATAGTAACGGAGAAAATTAAGGGGAGGTAACTGGTTTATAAACGTACTTAGAATAAGACAAAACTATTGAGCAATATCATTACGGGAATGAATACCTCACTGATGACTTTGTTTGAAAAATGTATTCTTTATCGTAAATAGACAAAACATTTAAATGATGTGTAATTTATAAAAACTCTGTTCCCATATAAAGTGTATTCTTATTTAATATTTAGGTGCAGTCTTACCAACATAACAAATTTAGTCTGATGAAGTCCTGAATGACGAAACGTTTCACAAGTAAACTCTTTCCAATTAGTCATACAATTTCCCCAATATTGTTCTTGATATATAAAAATATATATCCTTGTCTCATATATATATATATATATATATATATATATATATATATATATATATATATATGTGTTTGTATGTATGTGTATGTGTGTGTATAATGCATATTTGGGAAGCAAGTATTTTCAGCATGTTTCTTTGTATATGACAAGCAAGGAAAATTTAATTGACTTTTTATTTAGTTTTCCAGAATTCTTACTTTTTTTGCCTTTTGGGTGGAATTTTAATAGTTCAAATATTGTCCGATTACTTCATTTCACATTTTCAAGGCGGTTTGTTTTGTTTTATATATACAGACAGGTGATTATCACGTGGGTGAGTGTAATGAACTCGACTGGAATTCGAACTTGACCACAAATATCGATAAGATGAAAAAATATCCATGAATATTATTGACTGTTTTGTGGGACACGGAAAAAAAGTGAGAAATCAATATCTTATTAGTAACAGATAAAAGCACGAAGTCTTTTAAAAGTTGCCTGCTTCTAGAATTATAGCGGGTAAATGAACATTTCTTTCCTGTTGTTAATTAGCAGGAAGCTATACTGGGATAAGGTTGACTCTTAAGGACATTGTCTGTTTACGAATTGTGGCTTTCGCTATTGCGTTAGTGCATGCTGAAAGCGAATTAAAACGAATCCTTTGTATTACGAATATATATGTTGTAAGAATGAATGAAACAATGGGATTCTTAACAAGCCTCGTCTTCAGTGATGCAGCGAATGAATGTCGTGAATTAGTGCATGGAATTCGCAGGCGCCGGAAATAACATGGATGCCGGTACGAATTCGAAGAAGCTCTTCAAAATGAAAGTATTTAATTACACAGAGAAAACGAACCAAAAGTGTTGCAGGAAAGAATGTTTTAATGATTTTAAGCCGGAAAGATTTAATAATAATAATAATAATAATAATAATAACACGTCTTGTAATTGAAGCATTAGTTCAACTTTAGTGTTATTCCAATTTATTCTATTTAGTTTAGATAATCAAAACGCCACACTCCCGGGGCACACAATGCGAATTTAAATTCTTTTCACTAGAAATATTTTGCGTGAATAATTTGAAAAATAATCACTTTATGGCGTCAAGATGTTCTTGAGATTTATTAAACTTAGTATTCACACTGGGGTCGTTAGCACAATCAATCTGTATTCTCATAATTATGTTTTCTCTTACCATAGTAAACATATATGGTTACCATTCCCATTGTAATGATGAAGTCAATTTTAAGAAAACAATCGTTATTCATTGAACGAATATATAGTGTCACTGCCACTTGAAATTTGTTTCTTAAATCCTTCTTTTATTTTATATACCGCGTCGTTTAAGACATTGGCGATCATGGCTCTCCAATCATCCTGTCTCTTGTAGCTCTTGTTTTATCTTTATTTTTATTTCTCATTGACCTTGTTCTGCCATCCACTTGCTCAAGCCTATTAAGTTATGTCACGCGGCGTATTCCCCTGTCCCGCTGTTTCTTGTATATGAGCAAGTCCTCTAACTGTCATAATCCTTTCTATTACCTGACAGGAGATTCCTTCCTAACCTTTTATTTAAAATGTGTGAGAAGTTATTATTTACCCGTCGAATTTCGGGCGCTACGGATTTATTTTTGGTGACTGTCTTCATAATGATGATGTTCTGTTAATTTGTAGCGTTCTTTCTTTGTGATTCTGTAGTACCGGATTAAGGTATGTATTTTTTCATCTTTACTTAAGTTTTTAAGATAATTCTTCTTAAGTACATTCTCTATTTGCAAAGAAAAAAGAATGTCGAACTGACCAGGTGTCATTTGAAAAATTCAAACATATAGCTTGATATTGAAAGTCACAATAGAGAATTGGAGCGATATATTTCAATGGTCATACAAAGCAAAGTATATATATATATATATAAAATATATATATATATATATACTGCAAATATATATATATATATATATATATACGGCAAATATATATATATAATATATATATATATATATATATATATATATATATGGTAAATTCAAAATGTGCGGAGGGTCGTTTGGGAACCATGTGGCACTTAGTGCACCAAGTCTGTGTATTCATCCCTTCAAAAAGTGTGGATGGACCTGCACGAAGCCTTCATTACTATAATCAAATCTCATGGGCTGTTGTCGGGCTGTCGGTTTCCTGGTACTGATCTGCTTGACCCTCATACGTCGAATTCGACGGGAGAGTCGACTATGAGTAGATAGCAGGACAATGTAGGTGGCAACCGTTTTAGAAGGACAATTTTGAATTCAAAACCTGCGGAGGGTCGTTTACGGACCTTGTGGTAAACGATGCACCAGGGTTCTCGATGTGGTTCTTAGAAAAAGGGTATGGTTGGTTCATTCGGAACAAAACTTGCACCACTATAATCAAATCATATGTGCAAGTGTCAGTTCGTGGGACCTGAGTTACTTAACACCTATAGATCGAAAAAAAAGGGAGAATCAGTATATATATATATATATATATATATATATATATATATATATACATTCAAGCATGCTTGCTTGAATAATTTATACATATTTCGTCTACCTATTTTTATTTTAATTCTTTCAAATTAATGGATCAATTCCTTAATGTTGTTGTTAAAATTATTCAGGTAACTTTTTTTTTCATTTCTTTTATTGAACCAAGAACCGAAAATCTCATCCTAGGTCATATTCAGGGTTGGATTCCTAAGATAAAACATTAATGTAATTAATAGTTGTGGATTTTTATGTAAATGTGCTTTGATATCATTAGAAACACGTATTAACACGATCCGTTATATATCATTTATAAATTGTATATATAAAGAGAGAGAGAGAGAGAGAGAGAGAGAGAGAGAGAGAAAAGAGATATTGATAGATACCGATTGTAACAGCAAAGCTGTCCAAATCGTGCAACACAATCAGTGTCCATCCCACAAAATGTTTAATACCTAAAAAAAAACAAAAAAAAAAACGATAAACGAATTGATTTACTTTTTACATGGTTTTTAGATGAAACGTTTAGTCATCTTGACACCATTTGTCGTAAAAATCACTGAAAAATCCTTTTAGTTATTCGGGTAGAAAGAGAACAGGTTAAAATCGTTTTTTTTTGTGTGTCAGACCTACTGTTTATAGTGAATGAGCAACGGTGAGAGGAAAATAACATTCACGCCATCAGTAATGGTACCAACATTCAAACTCTGGTTTCCATCTACAAACTCCATTCAAGAAACATCAAGAGTACGATGAATAAGTTTAAAAAGAGGAACAATAGAGCTGAAAACTGGATCAGGTGGTGAGAACGGGAAGAGGCATCATCAATTCAACTTAGAGCTAAAGAAATCAATTTATAAGAGGCGCGGCACGTGAAAAGATGTTTCAGCGATGACAGGGGTTATTTTATTGTCCAACAAATAATACAAGCCAAACACCAATGTTTAAAAAGTAGACTCTTCAAATAAGGAATAGGAACCCAAAATATATATATATATATATATATATATATATATATATATATATATATATATATATATATATATATGAGTAGAATTCAAAATCTGCGGAGGGTCATTTTGGGAACCTTGGCGCGTGCACCAGGTCTCTGTATTCGTCCCTTCAAAAAAGTGTGGATGGTCCTGCACGAAGCCTTCACTACTATAATCAAATCTCATGGGCTGTTGTCAGGCTGTCGGTTTCCTGGTACTGATTCTGTTTGACCCTCATACGTCCCGAATTCGACGGGAGAGTCGAAATAGTAGATAGCAGGACAATGTAGGTGGAAAACCGTTTTAGAAGGACAATTTTGAATTCAAAACCTGCGGAGGGTCGTTTATGACCTTGTGGTAAATGATGCACCAGGGTTCTCGATATGGTTCTTAGAAAAAGGTATGGTTGGTTCATTCGGAACAAAACTTGCACCACTATAATCAAATCATATGTGCAAGTGTCAGTTCATTGGGACCTGAGTTACTTAACACCTATAGGTCGAAAAAGAGGGAGAATCCAGTATATATATATATATATATATATATATATATATATATATATATATATATATACATTTCAAGCATGCTTGCTTGAATAATTTAGACATATTTCGTCTACCTATTTTTATTTTAATTCTTTCAAATTAATGGATCAATTCCTTAATGTTGTTGTTAAATTATTCAGGTAACTTTTTTTTTTATTTCTTTTATTGAATCAAGAACCGAAAATCTCATCCTAGGTCATATTCAGGGGTGGATTCCTAAGTTAATGTAATTAATAGTTGTGGATTTTTATGTAAATGTTTTGATTATCATTAGAAACACGTATTAACACGATCCGTTATATATCATTTATAAATTGTACATATAAAGAGAGAGAGAGAAGAGAAGAGATATTGATAGATACCGATTAGCTTAAAGCTGTCCAAATCGTGCAACACAATCAGTGTCCATCCCACAAAATGTTTATACCTAAAAAAAAAAAAAAAACGATAAACGAATTGATTTTCTTTTTTTATGGTTTTAGATGAAACGTTTATCATCTTGACACCATTTGTCGTAAAAATCACTGAAAAAATCCTTTTAGTTATTCGGGTAGAAAGAGAACAGGTTAAAATCTTTTTTTTGTGTGTCAGACCTAGTGTTTACTCAAATGAGCAACGGTGAGAGGAAAAATAACATTCACGCCATCAGTAATGGTACCAACATTCAAACTCTGATTTCCATCTACAAACTCCATTCAAGAAACATCAAGAGAACGATGAATAAGTTTAAAAAGAGGAACAATAGAGCGGATCAGGTAGTGAGAACGGGAAGAGGCATCATCAATTCAACTTAGAGCTAAAGAAATCAATTTATAAGAGGCGCGGCACGTGAAAGAGAATTTTCAGCGATGACAGGGTTATTTTTATTGTGCAACAAATAATACAAGCCAAACACCAATGTTTAAAGTAGACTCTTCAAATAAGGAATAGAACCGAAAATATATATCTAGTTTAGTCATTTATTTTTAAAAATATTGACCATACTGATTGATTGATTCGTGTTCTACATCTTATCAAATCTTTGCAGGCTTTTGAAAGCAGGGAATTAATTTTAGATTGAGATAATAAGTGTTTAGTGATAAAGGTTTTACGAATTAACCCAAAACTGTGTGAGAAGGGATAGATTCATATTCATTTTCCCAAGTGTATTTGCACATAACGAACACAACGGTAACTGAAATTCGGATCGACGATGAATAATTCCGGGCCATTATAGATACACTACACAAACACACACACATATATATATATATATATATATATATATATATATATATTAAGAAATGGACAAAGTCCGACAATTTATTTATTAAAAACATTTTTATGTTTAACGTTCTTTTTTATAGATACAAGTATTTAAGTAAATGCTCAGTTTATTATAAACAGTATTAAATAACATTCACCGGCCTGAATGTCCGAGAAATTTTCAGAAAATATTCGTCCTTTGACAGGATTCAGAACCTGCATCCTATATACGGAACCATCATTTAGGCTGACGTGCCCTAAACTCTCGGCCAAAAAGGAGCGTTCGGTAGGCAGGTCGAATTTACTTTATAAACTTCAATCTTCCATGAATCTCGTACATTCATAACTGCTCTGGCGTATCAAATGTAAACAAATGACGTCATATATTAAGAAATGGACAAAGTCCGACAATTTATTTATTAAAGACATTTTTATGTTTAACGTTCTTTTTTTATAGATACATGTATTTAAGTAAATGCTCTGTTTATAATAAACAGTATTAAATAACATTTACCGGCCTGAATGTCCGAGAAATTTTCATAGTATACGATGCAGGTTCGAATACTGTCAAAGGACGAATATTTTCTATGAAAAAAAAATACTTTTTATTTTCAGGCGAATTTTGGAATAACTTATTTTGCAATTTACTGAATTTTATAAGCACATACATTCATAATATTACTTTCTAAGGATAACGTGAGATTCAAACATTTTGACAAGGGGTGGTAAGGTATTCTTTTTCACTGACAACTATTGTATCAAGATATGAGTTACTTTCGAATAGAGGTTAAGCTGTGATAGGGTAGGGGTGGCTTTTTTAACGAATGATGACATCCGTCCAACGCATGTCGTCTAGTCTTTATCAACGTCAAAAATTTGTCGGCACTTTTGTGTCGCCGTTATATTTGTACTTGTACATATAAAGATTTTTTTTCCTAAAAGGGTTGTTTGTATATGAATACGTGGTATTAAACTCCAATTTTAAAATATTGTTCTTAATTGTAATTGCTTATAAACTATACTTCTTTTAAAACAAAGAAATATAATAGAATTACTTAAATTATTTTAAAATTATTATTAAATATCAAATATAAATAGGTATTTATCAAGTTTTTTAAACATTATTTAAGGAACAGTTTTGACAATGTCGGCAAAGAATAGCAGTTTCATTTCTTTGATTAAGTAATTTCTTATTTTTTTATAAACCTAGTAATATACAGTTTCTCATGTATGCACAAAGGACATGGGTAATTTAATGACCTACATATTGTAGCTTTTCTTATTAATTTCCATTTCACAGTAGGAGCTTTATTGGTTTCTTTTAAGTACCAAAAATATTTCTGATATATATATATATATATATATATATATATATATATATATATATATATATATATATATTAAAAAGAAGAAAGGTGCCGCAAACGCTTTTGGTTGTAATGTGTTTTTTTTAGAAAAATATATTATGCTTTATTTTTCATAATTTTACTACACTTGTTTCTGGTCTCGCGACCGTCTTCATGTAAAAGCGGAGATTTCCACATATTATTAAAAATAATTAATTTTTTCATTATGTTTTTCAATGTTAAATATTCTCGATATGAGACATTTTCTCTTTTTGTGTTAGTAATCCGAATGTGCGTATGTGTATGTATGTGTGTATGTGTACAAATGAGTTTACTAATTCCTCATATTAAGACAGTGTATGTATGGGAAAGAAACGCACGCATATATATAACACGCATGTGACAGAAACACACGAAAATGGAAACAAATCTAAGAACGCACAGGGTCAGTAAAACATTAAAAGATAAAAATGCCGATAAGTAATTATCATTTCTCTTGGACCAACCTTAATTGTATTATCACCCTTCATGTTCATTGCCAATTCAAAAAGACATTAAAGAAAATTATGGAAAATAAAGTGTTGTGTATGTAACCTAATTTATATAAGAGTACCGACCATATAAATATGGGGTTGGTACCGGAAGACGAGGGAAGATTAAGAGATCGAATCGAGAGACTCTGCCCGACTGCGACTTAGTCAACCCATTCTGCGGAACATCTTCCCAAGAATATACTAAAACTACCTGTAAATATTGTGTACCTTTTTTCATTGTTTCAATACATTTTGTTACGTACATTTTGTGTTGTATTATTATTATTCCATGCTTATTCAAGCTTCAACATAAAAAGCATAATATTTTTTCTAAATAAATCCACATTACAACCAAAAACGTTTGCGGCACCTCTCTTCTCTTCTTTTTAATATACATACTTTTCTCTCATTAGAACCACTACAGCCTCTTTCTTTTTTATATATATATATATATATATATATATATATATATATATATGTGTGTGTGTGTGTGTGTGTGTGTGTGTGTGTGTGTGTAGATGGATGTAATGTATTCATTGATAAACATTTTCTCTATTTTTCTATATTTTCATAATTTTTTTTATTATAAATAGCATAATCTAAATATGTAATGGTATGTACTTAGTAACTGTTAGTTTCCAAACGAACCCAAGTTTCCTTATCGACTGCATGTGGAGCGGATATAACTGAATATATTTCAAATGGAAAAGTTAAATGCTAAAAACAAATAATCTAAGTAATCACAAGAAATACACGTAATTAATAATGCCGTCCATTCATATAAAATACATCGAATCGGCAATTTATTGATTCGAAATCTTTTTCCGGGTACGAAAATGAGAAATAGAGTTGTCTGGTATCCTCATACGAGGCAAGGATTTGACCGAAGGAATCGGGGAGTGATAGATTTGTCTTATGTCTGGAGCTGGAAGTTCAGATTGTCAAAGCCAGATGATTAAACCCTGCTTTTGGTTTGTCGCGAACAATAACGGTGATTACCCTATGAAAGCGTTTCGAGAACGGACAGAAAGATTAAAAGTCGATTGAGCAATAGAGAAGTAAACGATGGAAAAATCATTCAAAAGGAGACATATTATTAAGCCAATGAATTAAGAGACACATCAGGACGTAAATAGAATTTCGAACATTTTGCCTGGGAAATAAAGTGAAAAGGCTACATCAAACAGAAAAAAAATTAAACAAAATGATTAAATAAAACGCGTATCAAAAGCTTAATTTGATCACCAAAAGCAAAGTTTACAGCACATGATATTGTTTAATCACTTCTCTCCAAAGAAGGCGTTAAAGCCCCTAAGACGCTAATCCTTGATATGACGATAAAACCACTGATTGGGAGAAAGTTTTGAGGAGCGTGAAACCATCTCTTAATTGATTTTGTTCCCAGGTCCATCCCATTGGGGTGGTAGCACCTCTCAGCGGAACCAGGGCAAATAGCCACCTCCTCAATAAAAAAACAAAAACAAAAAAAACACTATGAAAGAATTTATAGTAAAAATATCAGAAATACTTATAGTAAAATGACTAATGGTACATTTCTTCTGTAGTTAAATGCAAACAATTGCGTTCAAAATATATTTACTTAAAACGATAAGATTGTGTTCAAATATTTAAATTTCGGCATTAAATAATCCATAGAGGTATTGATATTCCGCTAAACAATATCAACCAAGCAACCATTAATATGCAAGCTCTTAGGGCTTGCCTGGGAATGAAATGAAATGAGAAAACTTTGTCAAGAAAAAAGATCAGTAAAAGAACATGACTCAAGGAGATTCATTCATTTGTTTTACAGCATATCAACTTTTCATGGGTCACTTAACGCTGAAAGTAATAAAAATATGATATATGTTAATAATATTAATATATGTTATATGTCAATTGAATATATAATAGCTGATGCTCAGCTTTTGTACATATAAATGTTTGTTGGTTGGTTGATTTTTAGCGGCATGTTAACACATGGGTTATTAAATGCCGAAATATAAACATTTTGTCCATAATTTTACATGTAAAAGTATTTGTTTTTAGATATATTGTTTCTAGATCATTAAATGTATTTCTGTTAAATTCACGACAAAAATGTATTGTTGACAATGTTTTTTATAAAAACTAGCTTAAAAGCCGCCTTATCAACAGAATTTAATCTAGCCCGTGCAGTGGGCTTTTCTTTGTGCTTTCGTCTTCTTCAGCAGTTTGAGAGTCCCTAAGTCTATGCATATTCTCAGAAGCGGAAGCTTTCCTGGGTGCCATTTTGTACGAGATTTTCTTTTCCTCGATGCAGGCTTGGCTTTTCTGATTGCAATCTGTTCCTCTGTTGACGGAGATTTCTTTTGTGATATGCAACAATAAACTACAGAAGAAATCAAAATTGATCGCTGCATTTAAGTGTTGCATTAATAGTTAAGCTTACCTTTTAAAAGTTCAACGATAATTCTTCTGTCGCCACTTACTTTAATGACAATTTGATGCACGTAGGTCCTTACTTTCGGTACAAACAATTTTATTTCATGTGTGACTTACGCTGGATTTCGCAATTAATTTCTATTATTCCCAAATTTATTTCCAAGTTGTAAAATTTGTTATCATACAAAAAAAAAAAAAAGAACTCGTCGCCAAAAATAAGGTAAAAAAATAGTCCCGGAATGTTTTTAATTTGCTCACGGAGCCGGCCTGATTCCAAAATGGTATGATATATTGGGCCACGAACTATAAAAGTAAAGTTGAAAAAGTGTGACACAGTGACACACTGATATTCGCATTTATTTATATACATGAATTGCTTGTATTTTTAATACTTTTTGGAGTTGTATTGATTGTCATTTTGCTATAAAAGTGAATCGTTGGTCATTTTATTATAGAAATGACCTATTGATTGCTGGGGGTGGAGTTAAATATTTGCTGGAACCTTAACATTTGCTACCCCCCCCCCCCAGTCAAGATGGACCAAGGGACAACAGCATTTACAAGGTGGTTCCACGTTCCTGAAAACCTCCAATCTCCCGATCAGAGGCATTGCTGCCGGTTGCAGTTTAGCATCATACCCAGGACGAAACTCAAGCGGACTGTAGATACTGATTTACATTACATGATTTTTTTTTTTAAAGAACGTAGTTGACAGGAAAGCAAGGGCGCTCCACATGTTAGAAGTGCGAGAGAAGAAAGTGCTAGGGTAAATCGTATGTTTTTGTCTGTTACCAACATAGCTGATGCTTAGCTCCAGGACAGCAACACACTACGTCTTCTTACACTTACGCTTTCCACTGATGTGAAGTGGATCAACAATATTGAAACAATTCCTTAGTCTACTGTAAAAGTTGGTTTGCTGTATGGTACCAGAACAATTTTGTCGTCAGAATCTATTTGCATGTTTACAAATCTACCATTTGTCCGTGCATTAAATACTGCTGCTAAATATCGTCTGTTGCTCCTGTTGTACAATTAGTGATTCTTTCACAAAATCCAAAGAAGGATCTCTAATGTAATCTATCCTGATCAGACATCTCAACTTCAGTCGTGGTTTTCCTCTGTTTTATTTCTGGAAATATTTTTTTTTATGGAAACCGCTCTGATGATATTTTTTAATTTAGTGCCCCCGAATAGATGAACTTAAGCGTGCTATTATATTTTCAAATCTGTCCTACTGTTTTATTTATAAAATAATTAAATTCAAACGCCACTTCTATTCCAATATTTTCTTTTTCGCTCTTCCAACCAGCGGGACTCACTTCCGTTAACAGGCTTCCTTGGTAGCTTTCAAAAATTTAAATATAACGTCAAATCACCATCTTCTGTCTTCTTAAAAGCTGTTCATTTTTTTTTGTCTTTTCCTCAATCTTCCCCATTCTCAGTATTTTCATTCTCTTTCATTTTCGCTCCCTGTAACCGTCTGCGTTCTATCGTCATGACCACCTTCCTTGGGGTGAAATGATAAAAAAGAAGAGATTTCATAATGATATAAACAGCCTGTCAACTTAGTAGAGTATAACCCGGATATAAGAGACCCGGATATAACAGAAACCCGGATATAAGAGAGATTTTCTCTGGTCCCAAATTAGAGCCTGTGTTAATGTATATATAATAGACCAAACCCGGATATAAGAGACCTCTTCTCCGGTCCCGACAACTCTCTTATATCCGGGTTATACTGTACTTATCTTAAGTTGAGGTACCAAAAAGGAAAAGCTCAAGCGAATAGTCGTCATATGGAGAAGGCACAGGGAAAGTTTAACACTCACATGACATATTTAGCACTTAAAACAAAAGACGGAATTCGTAGAGAGCCGCTATCGCCAAGAGAATTTAACACACACATAAAAACAACAACAAAAGATGGAAGTTGTGGAGACCATAACCAGCGATTTGGCGCATAAACATAGATGGATTTTCTCTAAAACTAGAATTTTTGAGAATACGATATGTCGTGTTGATATCCTGACATTTAGTATTGATGAAGTTATCTCTGACATTTTGTAGAGATTTACAAACGCTACGTTTAATTCAATTTCGCAAATCGATCGATGAAATTTGGATTAGATGATTTTCTTTTTGGAAATACTTTGACAAAAATATCTATTTCGTGGTTTAATCATTTCTTTAATTTAATTTTATAGGATATCAGGGTAAATATTTTTTTAGGAAAGTTATTTTTCCCTTTTAACAGCTAAAACTAAATTCTTAGATAATTTTTTTTAATCTTGAGCATGCAACGTAAAACAGGCCATGCATAAATATTTTTCTGCCGACAAATTTCAACTTTTTAAGCCTTTGGCCCTGCGATTTATTTACAGTTCTCGCAAACGCAAAGATATACAAAAACGATATTGAATTTTTATAAAACAAGTATTTTTTATTTTAATCATTATTTATTTTTTTAAGTAATGTGAGTATTTCGTATGTTAAATAGTAAAACTTTTAGTACTTTCTCAAAAGATTAATGAAGATTTATTGTACTAAGCTACGTACTAAGTAGAACTAACTATACTTTCTACCTCGTCACATGTTTACACTTATCCCAAAATTTGGTTTCCGTCGACCAATGTATGATTATTGAATGGTCGGACGGACTAACGGAAGTCACAGAATTTTGTATATAGACTAGCAGTAGAGCCGGCCTTGCCCGGGGATGTAACAGTAAGACATAGATCAAGTATTGACCATAATAAAGACTGAAAAATAAAATTGACAAAGATTATTGTTTAAGGTTGACGGACACGATGGTCTTAATTAGTTTTATTTTTTTGTTTTGTTTTTTGTTTTGTTTTGTTTTTTTTACGAATTGGTCAAACCCGAACTCAAGCAAAAACATTGTTTTCAATCGTTATGAGTCTACCGATTAAATAGAATTTTATTATAAACAATTGTCTTGTAAATGGAATTTTTAAAGCATTCTGAATGTAAAAATAAAGAAAAAATTCTGCAAGACAATAAGAAACACGACCTGCAAAAAAAAAGTGAAGTTTTGTTGAAATCGATTGACAAATGTAGGAAATCCGATCCCATATATAAATGAATACACACACACACATACACACACACACACACACACACACACACACACACACACAAAACAAAACAAACAAACAAACAAACAACCTGGGTTTTGCAATAAGTATAACTCGATAACTCGATATTAATAAGTATAACTTGATATGAGTTGTCCCCCTTTCATTAATGCTTTTTAATCGTGTTTTCAAATTGATTCCGACCCCATATATAAAAGTACACACACATACACACACCCACTCACACACACACACACACACACACACACAAACAAACAACCTTGGTTTTATAATAAGTATAAATCGATATGAGTTGTCCCCCTTTCATTTTCGTGATGCCTCTTAATCGTGTTTTCAAATTGATTTCGTGCAAAAACAATTGTGTTTTTCCTATTTTTGGCGCTGTCAGAACCACCGCAAGGTAATTTTACGTCGTCCTATGATGTTTTGTTGAAATCGGTTGAAAAATGTAGGAAATCCGATCCAATATATAAACGTACAGACACACAGACAAACACACACAATCTGCGTTTTATAATAAGTAAGATTAGATCTTATAATTTTTTATACTGCTTTTTATTTTCTTTTTGTTTTATTCTTTCTTTTTTTTCTTTTAGCGCCATTCAATTTGCCCTTCCGGTAGTCGACTCCTTTATTTAATTTTCTCTCATATCCTCAGATCCTCAATCTTTATTATTCCCTCATTGTCCGGGAAACTTGCCTCTCATCCGTCCCATTTGTTTTCATTTCTACTGAGCCCCTGGCCGACATTAATCGTCTCATTTATTCACCATCTTCAGAGTCGAAATCGGATTGAAATCGAAAATTAAAAACATATCAACACGATTTTGTACTTAGTTGCCTATTGATTGATTGATAAACTTTGATCTCGGGATCAAGAATGGAAAACAAGAATGGCCAGAGCAAAAATAGAAGTCGTCTTACGCTAAAATTGAAATGTAAATAAATGAATTGAAAAAGACAGAAAACATTATTTCTATCAACAATACCAGAGGAGGCACAGTGAAGTAATGGATAGCGGCTTGGATTTAGGAATCGGAGAGCCGAGTTCGAATTCCAGTCGAATCCATTACATTCACTTACGAGCTAATACCCTTGGGAAAGGTATGGATCGTCTTCTTCTCCCCCCAGCTATGAGTAGCAGGACAGACTGGGTTCTATAGCCTTGGATGGTAACTGGTCTAGGAGAAGGAAAACTCTGAATTCAAAAATCTGCGGAGGGTCGTTTGGGGACCTTGTGGCACGTAGTGCACCAGGTCTCTGTAATCGGCGCTTCAAAAAGTGTGGATGGTCCTGCACGAAACCTTCACCACTATAATCAAATCTCATGTGCTACACATGCGGGTTGGGGACCGCTTGTGAATTCTAAATTCCCATGAAACTCCAATATTGGAGCCGGCTCAACCCACCTCGGATGAATGCCGTTACAGGTACAACAATGCCAGCGTTTTCATATAAAGAACAATAATGTATATATATCTACTGAGATCTTATCTATGAATTAGTTTGAAATATTTCAATTCCAGTCCAAGACTTACATATTTTTTCTTTTACATGCATATTACTTGCAAGATATCCCTTGCCATAAATATTTCCCTGTATCATTAAACTTGTTGTTATATAAGAATGAAGTATCACTGCTGACACTTGAGTTTGAATATAGATCGCCAGTGAGCAAACACAGTCGATCCCATTATAGAATTAAGTTAACCACGTGACTATAGAAGAAACGCATATATGGGAGGTAGCGTTTGTCTAATTGATCGCTATTCCTAGTCTATCCCCCATTACTATACGGATCACCCGTTTCTATACTAACTTCTATTAATATACGGACCGCTATTCTCTACTCTATTCACTGTAATATGTCTCTAGTTATTTTGATGGGCGGTAAGGGTTTTGCATTATTCCGAGGGATATTGAGCTGAAATAATTGCGGGACTGCAGTTTAATTTAAAACAAATAAAACAAATTGTAACTGTGAGAGGTATCTACAGAAACTTGTCTGTGATAAAGATGCCAATCGAGCTATTAATGGAGAACTTCAGTTTGAAGATAATGTGGAACAAAGCCCTTCTGCATTACTAAGAGTATCACTAGATGAAAATATATCAATCCAGAAGATCCGCAGATATTTTGATCTAGATCGTTGGGAAGCCGTGTAACATTTTTTTACAGAGCCTTAGATTGTCAGCGCAGTTGTTATGTGAGCTGTGTAGTCAGGACTTGAACAACATGGATTCTGTTTTCTGTGCCTGATATCATCAGTTGGTGTACCTGAAATGTATTGACAAGAGAACCATACCTAATAGCATGTTTGGGATTTGCAGAGAATGTTATGCCTGAAGTGCTTAAAATATTCAGAGATTTCTGTATTTATTTAATAAATGATGATGATCAATAAATGATTTTAACTTTTGTTTTAATAATTGAGAGTGGAATATATTTTAAATTGTTTTAACAGTTGCTAGTGAAAATAAGTAAACTTCTGTGTTAAATCTGTGTTGTTAGTTTTAACATTACCTGTCTACATAATAATAAAAAATATTTACCAGCAAAATATCTTTGGGGTTTTATTATACCTGAGACCTTTAAAGTAGCCACTTCCACACAATAAAAGAAACATAAACATGTTCGAACCTAATAAATATGTCATTATTTGTTGATTTTATCACTTCTTACCCGTAGCAATTAACTGATATAGATTGAGTACATGCCCTTGTTTTAAAGTCCCCCATCGCGCCAAATACCTTATTGACTTGCTTTAAAAGCGCAGTAGCAGCGAGAATTATGCTTGGCGTATGGAACCTGAAGTAAAAATATATATCAAAAATATAATTTTAATTAAAGTTCGACTCGTACGAAATGCGACTTCCAACGGATTTCCCATTTAAGTTCGAGAAATTTTCTAAATTTTTTCATCGCTTATATTTTTGGTATTTTTTTCCTTTCCATCTGTACAATTCAAAAGGCGCTGACATCAAAGATTCATCCTACAAAGACATTTATTGAAAATAAAAATGATATATATATATATATATATAGTAAAGTGAAACATGTTACATTAAGATCTCTTTCCTACTTCTCCTTTATCCTATCCTATTATATATATATATATATATATATATATATATATATATATATATAACATTGAAGTCAACATTAGAGGCGACAGGCTGACGATTGCGCGTAGCATGTGGGGCACCATTTACGAGGCAGAGAAAGGAAGAGAAAGAAAAAGAAGGCAGAAAGAAATGCGAGACGATTCATAGGGTGATAAGACACAATGACACGGCTAAGAGACAATGAAAATATTGATAAGTAACAAATGAAAAAGGTGTGTCATAATGACGGGAATTTCTGAGTAAAAAGAAAAGGAAAAGACAGAAGGAACCAGATGTGTTTTGATAACGGCTGTGTTATCTAGACCACTGGCCAGGGAAAAATTCAAGTGAAAATGCTATTTCGATAAGTGACGACAAACAGGCCACTAAGAGGACTTTGGACAGATATGAAAATTAAATCCCACACAAGCAGTGCGCTGACCGAATTCTTTTCGACGAAACAACTTTGGCCACTAATAAAATTATGGGGAACCAGAAGTGTTTTTCTTTCTTCCTTGGAGGCGACAGACTGACTGAAAACTTTGGGGATATTTCTTTTTGAAGCCATTTAAGAATGCCACCCATCTTGATGAATTATAAGATACCTGACAAACACCACGTGTAAACCAAGAGTTGTCATATTGTCCGTGGCTAGAGAAATGATAACGGCGATTTAAGCGAAAAAGAAGAGATAATTTTTTTAGTTAAGCAAGATATTTTTTTTCCCGAAACAAAACCATTGTTCACGCCCGACTAAGACATCATTGGTCAAGTGGTGATCACGTGACGCACGAAGGAGGAGGAAAGATACCCGACCAAGACCTCATTGGCCGAGAGGATCACGTGACGCACGAAGAAGGTGTCGACGCCCCATGTATAAGTGCTACGAAGAAATGGGAGGACAGTTCACGCCCCTCAGAGGTATGGTGAGAAAGTAGGAGTTCCCAAAATGGAAAAGAGGAAAATACCTAACCAGAAATAAAAGAGGTGGATATGTATTTAGAATTATCGAGGAACCCCCGACGCCAACAGAACCACCCCGGTTTTGATCGGCGTCAATAAAACGAGGCCCCAACAGGCAGAAATTGGAGTTTCCAGAGTTGAGTTCCCAGAGTCAGTCTCCAGTTTTTCCTCGAGATAGCTGACCAAGATTCACGCAAAATTCAGGACTCCTCTTCAACCCAAGAACAATTAAAATTACCACCGAAATAAAGTTTTTTCGACTTTCGTCCAAAGACACACCGAAACACCAATTTCTTAGAGAGCAAACAACTTGAACCAAAAAATCCACAAAAATCGGGGATAATTCCTTTTCGAACAACTAGACAAAAGTTTGTTACCTTTTTCTTTGATACTTTGAATTTTGAGTTTTCATTTTATTTTCTTTTATGCATATTTGTGTAGTATCACCCCGAGACGGTCCCAACCACTGTTTGATCTCGTCTGTCTAAGATCAATTCACAACATGGGTAGGCAACTCAGATCAATGCAGCTCTGGTTGTTTGGAAGTGAGTTAGGAACGACGGGCGATATCAAATCTTTAAATCACCAAAAGGTTAGAACGTCACATTTGGGTGCCGCGACCGATACCAAGCCAGTTGGTCGTCACAGGGCGAGACAACATGACTTTCACGTTTGGAGCAGCGACACCCGGACGGAAGCAGCGAACAGCTAGCGCCGCGGCGAGGACATCACTTGGTGCTTTTTGGGGACGTCACAACTTGCGCCGTGGTAGATCAGGATAGAACGTCACAGTCGGCGCTGCGACCGGGGGGACAGCGTCTGATGAAACAGTCTGTCGCCTCTGAGTGTTGACTTCAATGTTCACTTTATTTACATACGTTCTATCTCTGATATTGAGCAATTTATCCCATAAATATAGCACGCCCTTTTTTCTTCATCTTCATAAAAACGCAGATTTGTGTGTGTGTGTGTGTGTGTGTGTGTGTGTGTGTGTGTGTGTGTGTAACGTTTATATATTGGATCGTTTCCATTTTCAACCGATTTCAACAAAACTTCACATGACTACATAAAATTATATTCAACAGCGCCAAAAATGGGAAAATACCATTGATTTTGCACAAAATCAAAAACGATTAAGAACATCAAAAATAGTTTTGTTTTGATTTGGGGTTCCTTTAAATATGAGATCAATTTCCTATATTTTCAAAAAAAAAGATTCACTTTTTTTTTTGCAGGTAGTGTTTCTTATTCTCTTGCACACTTTTTTCTTTATTTTTAATATTCAGAATGCTTTAAAAGTTCCATTTACAAGACAATTATTTATAATAAAATTCTATTCAATCGAGACTCATAACGATTGAAAACAATGTTTTGTTTGATCGGACCAATTCGTAAAAAAAAACAAACTAATTAAGACATGCGAGTCCGTCAACCTTTAATCTAACGATCTCTACTGATTGTAGGAATACAAACATCGGATAATTTTTATCTTTAAGGAAAGATAATGAAATCTAAACATACACAAGTACTAACTAAAAATAATAACCAGAAACTATTTTAAATACACATGGTGTCCAATTTTTTCACTGTATTCAATAAGTAAAAATCATAAATTGTAAAAAGATTATTATTACAGAAAGGCTACTAAATGAATAAGATTTGTTAGATCATAATTAATAAACCCAAATAAAGTTAATATTTTTTTGTATTAGAAACAACGAGTGGAAAATATATTCAAATCAGAATTCTAATTATGAATCACCACAAGCAAAATATGCAATTTTTTTTTTACTGTATTTAATAAGTAAAAATCATAAATTGTAAAACTAAAAGATTACAGAAAGGCTACCTACATTTTTCAACCGATTTCAACGAAACTTCACTTTTTTTTTTGGCAGGTAGTGTTTTTATTGTCTTGCACACATTTTCTTTATTTTTACATTCAGAATGCTATAAAAATTCCATTTATAAGACAATTGTTTATAATAAAATTCTATTCAATCGGTAGAGACTCATAACGATTGAAAACAATGTTTTTGTTTGAGTTTGGGTTTGAACAATTCGTAAAAATCCCCCAAAAAATAACAAAAAAAAATCTAATTAAGACATGCGTGTCCGTCAACCTTAAACAATAATCTTTTGTGGCACCATGCATAATTGGAAAACTGAAAAGAGATATTCATAAATATATGATTTATTTTTTTCGGTTTGTTAACCATTTGATAGTTATTTAGAGATGAGAAATATTTGGGTTTTGAGAATAATTTCAATTGCATTTAGGCGATCCGAGAGAAAGAAAGGAGGAGGAGGAAGGAAAAGAAAGAGAAATAGATGGTACAAAACCCGGTCATAAGGCAGCTGACACATAACAGGTGTCAAAAAAGATATCTAGGTCAAAGTACCTACCGAAATCCACGAAAAAATGGATTGTTATAATTGGTTGAAGAAATAGAGTTTAGATAATGGAAAAATAAAAGAAAAAAAAAAATACGAAACCAGGTCGTAAGCAAAACACACACGCTCGACTGGCACATATCAGATGTCAAAAATATCAGGTCAAACACTTGATCTAATTCCGTGTCCACGGAAGAGGAAGTTTGTTAAATTTGGCTGAAGAAATAAAATTTTAGGAACAATGAAAAATATTGATAAGTAACAAACGAAAAGGGTGTCATTGATATGATAGGTAACAGATGGGGAACTGTATCTGGATAAGAACAAAACAAATACACGAACGCCAGGCGGTTTTTGAAGTTGAGGGGGCCGCCCAATATCGCTTTTGAGATAATTAAGATTTTGTTAGCAAGCTCCGAGCGAAATAAAAGGTGGAATATTTGTATTAGAGCGCGACGCCGCCACGCAGTCTGGGAAAATTCCTTTCTTAGATCCTCCAATTAGCGGTAGGCTGTTGACAGATGCCACGTGTGGAAGGGACCGATAGCGTCATTCGATCACATACGAAAAGGGCAAATTTAAACTTTTCTTTTTTAGCAAGGTGTTTTCTTCCCCAGAACAAAGCCACGGATTGTATAAATTATTACGTCACGAAGGAAGGAGGGAAGATTTTCCAGAGTCTCATTGGCCGAGGACAATATACATGAAGGAGAGACACCCGACCAGAGTCTCATTGGCCGAGAGCGGTCACGTGATGTGCGGAGGGAGGGAAGATGCCCGACCAGGACCCCATTGGTCGAGAGCGGTCACCTGACATACGAGGGACCAGGGGAAGCGGGTACTCCCCCCAGAGGCACAGTAAGGAAGTAGGAGTTAAGAGCGATAATGGAAAATCCTAATCAGAAATAATACGTCTTTTTATCAAGAAAACCCTAGCGTCGACAGATAACCCCAGTTTTTGACTGCCTCAATAAAAGCAGGACCCCAATCGACCGAAATCAGTTGGATACATAGGGAGCTTCGCAGGCTGCGGGCCCGGTTCATTCGCCCCTTGCGGGCAAAGACAAGCCGAAGTGAAGAAAATCCAAAGCCGAAGAGAAATTTGGTGTTGCGCCTCGGACGAAGAAGAAGTTAAGTTGCAGTTGCGCCTCGGAGAAGTTGGAATGAAACCAACCCTAAGAAGAGAAATTCGTCCAACCCAAGTCGAAGTGAAGAAATTCGCCCAACTCAAGCCGAAGTGAATAAGCTTCCAACCGAAGAAACAGAGAAGAAGTCAATTCGCGCACTGACGGCGAGAAAAATCAGCCGTGAACGACAGGTTCAGCGCCCAGTGTCGAAACCAATCCACACCCCGAAATGCAAATTTCTAGAGGCAGGCAACTCAAGCCTTAAAGTTGTATGGTAGAAGCTTGGTGCCACAGTCCACAAAACGGGTCAGGAGGTAGGAATAATCTTGTGTAACGAACATTTAGATATAAAAAGTTGTTACCTTTTTTCTTCAATAATTTTTGACCTTGTGAGTTTTTCTTTTCTTGTGTGTTATCCCCCGTTGAACTCAAGCTTGCATACGGCCCCAATCCCTGTTTTATTCCGTCTGTCTAAGATCTAATCACAACGTGGGTAGGCAGACCGGAGATCAGTGCAGTTACCCTAGTAACCAGGCGTTGGAAGCAAGTTGGGAACGGCGAGGCTGGTATCCATCTAACCAAAGGGTTAGAACGTCACACTTGAATAGCGAGGGCGAACAGCTGACGCCGCGGCAAAGACGTCAATCTGGTGTCGTGACCATAGGACCAGAGCCCTGGACCACGCCACGTCACAGTTGGCGCCGCGAACGAGATCGAACGACAGAGTCGACGCTGCGACCAGGTGGGGTGGGCGACGTCACACTTTTGTCAATTTTATTTTCAGTCTTTATGATGGTGGATACTTGATCTATCTCTTACTGTTATATCCCCAGGCAACGCCGGGCTCTACTGCTAGTATATATATATATATATATATATATATATATATATATATATATATATATATAAATTAAATTGGAAGAATACTGGATTCCATATGCGTATGAAGATACAACCTCCAAATGTAATGTCCAGCACAATATGATTCTAATTTCCCTAATATTTCAATATTTTATAACAATACCCTACTGGAAAGAATAAAACACCCGCTACCAAAAATAAACTGATTGAAACAACAAATACCGAAATAGTATCAGACAAAATAATCTTATCCTTTAAAAAAACAGTGTACGTTCGTTGACTAAACTCTTCGTTTTTTAGGTTGAAATTTATAAATATTATTTAAAGCAGATTTTCAGGAAAAATATTCTCAAATTTACAGTTGCCACGCTTTCTAATACTGATGGAAGTTTCCTTCCTAACCTTTTGTTTTAGGCAGTGGGGTTTGTCAATACCTTGATTATATACATATTTCCTCTTCCAGTTGTATATGGCATCCATTTTGTTGTTCGTATTGTTACTCTTGATTTCAACAAGTGCTGTGGTTTCTACTATTTCCCGAAACACTTCTTTTGTGATTTTCTAGCGCCAGTTTATAAGGCATGTTTTCTTTATGATTTACAGGCGTAATAGGTTTGAAGCCATTCAAAATACTATTTTTGCAACACGCTGACACGTGTTCAAATCCACACATTATTTAGTATTGTTGAAGTTTTCACTTACATTTTTTATCAAGCTTTACAAACTCTACGTTTTGTTCAATTTCGCAAGCCAATCAATGAAATTTGAATAAAGCTAATTTACTTGGAAAAAAATACTTTGACAAAAACCCTATGTCGCGTTTTAATAATTTCTTTAATTTTATAGGATTTCATGGCAAACAATATTTGTAAGAAAATTTGTTTTGTTTTTCATTTTTCCTTTTAACAACCAAGAATAAATTCTTACGAACATCGTATATTAAATCTAATTACAGTAACGATGGTCATAATTTAAATCTATTAATGATCATCATATTTTAAATCTATGATGATCGTTAATTGATCATCATATTTTAAATTTATTTACATTAACGAAAATAGTATATATAGTGCTGTTCGATAAAAGTGACTCACAACTTTTTTCGCCTATTGTTTTTGGGGTTAAAATAGGTTTTAATCTTACTATTATAATATAAAGACCCCTTCCCGACCACCTAGTAAAAGTTTACTCACTCTAAGGTATTCTATTGATAATTATAATTTTGGATATAAATGAGATTTAAGGAAAACCTCTGTGTAAAAAAAGTGACTCACTTATTTCCTGCAACTTGTAATCAATAGAAACATAACCAAACAGCTTTAAATAAAGAATAATAGAGGTACAATTTATTTATAATAGGTAATATAGTTCGAAATATTTAATAATCTATGGGTCCTCCTTTATTTTGAATAACCTTCAAATCCTCTTTGTTGCTCAACTGCTTTCTCGAGAGCCTGTACTTTATAATGCTCCATAAGTTTTCTATGGCGTTGAGGTCAGGAGATTTGGGTAGCCATGTCATAACACTCACCTGCTTCTCATCAAAGTATTCCTTCATCAATTTTGATTTGTGACAAGGAGCATTATCCTGCATAAAAATGAGCTTGCTGGGGTCGATTTGCATCCTAAAATTCTCTTGTACTGCTCGCTCCTGAGGGTTTTTTCAATAGGTTTTAAGAAACCAGTTCCAGGAAAAGAAAAGCATCCCCAGAACATTATACTGAACGGATGTTTGATAGTACTTACTGCTAAATTAAAAGAGCTTTCAAAGCTTCTTCGGATTTTAAATCGCTCATCCTTTGAATTTAGCTCAACTTTCGGTTCATCGGAGATGAGAACATTTAGTAAAAAAAATCAGGTGAGTCACTTTTATCGAACATAACTGTACATCTGTTTATATGTACCGCCATCGTTTTTTTTTTTTTAATATGATGTTCATTAATATTCTAATTTAGCAATGAATGCTGGACATTTTCCTCCAGAGATACACATCATACGATCATTAACAATCATCATATTTTAAATCTGTATAAACATTTATATAGATTTTTTTTTAAATTTAAATTTCTTGTTGAAAATTTCAATCGTTTTGTGAATGAAATTTTGTAATGAAGTTATTATTAAACTTTATATATTTTTCTTACGTTCCCTGTCGTGATAGTAATTAAAATCGATTGCCATTTCAAATATTTAGTAACGAAGAATGATCGTCTGAAAGGCTAATATAAGATATTAGTTTTGAATTATTGCGCAAATTTTGCTTCAATAGATTAATTGAATTTCGACAAACTTCGCATATTATTAAACCGGTTAGCTATCTAAATATAACTTTTCGATAGTTCCCAAGTTTAGATTCAATCTCTTGTGCGCCAAACATTGTGCGACGACATTCGTATCAGGATTGTTCATTCTTAAACTCTTTAAAAGACATTTGATTTGCTTCCGAAACAATTATGGAGATGTCATTTTAGTAGCAAAGAAATACAAATGTTTATGTTATTATTAAGAGGAAAAGACCAATGTATTGTTTATTATTTTATTTAATTTTTGAACCCTTTTCCAGCACGTTTGAAATCTATAGTTTTTTTTCTTACGCCAGCGGGGACAGCCATGATTAGTGTTAGGAAATTTACCTTTTTTTTTTCAGTAAAAACGCATTGATTTAGAAATTCATGCAAAAATGAAATAATTCTCGGTCTTTACTTAAACTTCCGGGACTCATTCACAGATGAATTAAATTATTTTAGTATATTTTTAAGAAAATCTGGGTAGAAATATATATTATTTTTATATCTGTTACATACACCTTATTTAATTAATAGTATTTCTAGAAATTAAATTTTGCCTCCGCTTCATATTTTCTATTAGTTACAATCAGAACACTTTGCAGAATGTAAAGCATCATTTTTTTTTTCTTAAAACAGTAATTAATTTACCGAAATCTACTCTGAATCGTAAAATAAAATTTGCAATCAAACGAAGACATTATTTATTTAGAAAAACTTTGAATTGTTTTTTATGGATAAGATATATTATGGCCACTATTGTTTTAAGAAAAAGAGATTTAATGAATAAAGAATTTTTTAATTTTTTCAAATTCTAATTAGAATAATTTATAAAATTTTAAATCATTTAAATTTCTGTCTTAATTTGTACGGGTTACATGATATCGTTATTAATTAAAAACTATACTTACTAATCATAAATTGAAAAACTTAGTAGGAATCAGCAAACATCAATATTTTTAAGGGATTTTGAATTTTTTTATTATACGGCGAAAAGTGCTGATTTTTTTTTTCTCTGTCGAACAAACCTGGCATTATCAGAAAATAAGAGCGATAACTACAATAAAATTGCAGTTAAAATATTCAAAATTCAATAAAGCATTAGATTACGAAGAATATTTTCTTAAATTTTTTAAATTACTGAGTAGTTAAAAATTATATATAAAATGAGCTCACGTTAATTCAATTAATTTTTAACGCCAACCGAAGAATATTACATTGTTAACGCCTATAGACAGCATTAAGTAAATATCAATCTGTTTCAGGTGTTAAACCCGCGTCTTTTTTAAATAAACAGCGCCTGTCTGCTTAAGGAAAGAATAATGATTGTTTCAAATAAGATTAATTATATACTTTAAACCAGTTAATATTCCTCAAATAAAGTTTCAGAAAAGTATATTTTATTTTAGGAAGATTTTTTAATAAAGAGAATTACATTGCAATGAAAGACGAATAAACAAACGGCGAAGATCAGCAAAAAAAAAAAGAAGGTCCCTGTCAATTTATTTTGCTTATTGGAAATATTAAATTTAATCTGTTAGCTAAAAGCTTCAAGTAAGATTTTTCATTTTAAAAAATTCATTTTAAACATTTAGAATGGTTTGTTTTTATTGAGTTTTTAAAATGTTTTTAGAGTTATCTAAATTACACGCATCTAGTAAGTCTGACATGTTCGATAACGTCAAATTGGCAGATGATCTAAAAATGTTGTTAAGTAGAACAAGTAGTGGCTTGTTAATAGTAACGCTTAAAAAACGCAGCTGCTCTTTTTATCATCTGAGAGAAAACCCTTTTATCTTTTTCTCGCCAGAATCTATCTTATATAATTATAAGTCGACCATTCGACTATGCTTTGAATATTGATACCACATCTGGCCTGATGCTCCTGCAATATATTTAATGATTTTTTTTTATAAAATCCAAAGAACAATCTGAAATGTTATTGGTACTGACCTGGCATCTCGTCTTCAGTCCCTTTCCACCGGCGTAACGTAGCTTTTTTTATAAAAAAAATCATGGCAATTTCTCACCTGGATCTTCAGCTCTGGTAGGTACCAGACTTTATGAATTTAAGCAAAGTCCTAGATTGGCGGCAAGGTTTCATCATTTTACATTTGAATTGGATAGATCTAACCATAAATTCTATTCTAACACTTTCTTCTCTCGAGCTTCTCACTTGTTACTTTGATCGCACTTCTCGCTTGTGGAACTCTCTTCTGGTTTTTCGCTCACCAGTCAACTTTGATCGTCAAAAAATTAAATGCAGTGTCAATTGTTATCTTGTGTTCTTTTATTTTTCTCTCTCATTATAGTTGTCGTTTTCATCTTCTCTAACATTCAATAACCCTTTGCGTCTTAGTGGCGTCATTGCTTGATTGATGTGAAAGGATTAAAAAAACATATCCTGAAAACATAATGCAGAAGTGAGTAACCAGCATCCGTTAAACTTTAGATCGAGAAGCAGATATTAATATATAAATAATCACCATAGGAGTTTTCAGACCGTCACTCACCGACCGTAGGAGGAGACTATACATCTCACGTTTCGGATTAAAGAGATGCGACACGCGCCCCCTAAAAAAACTGGCTGAGATCAACTGACGATATATTGGAGTGAATACGATGTTCAAGAATGAAGATTCAAGATTTATGTCCTCATTTAATCGACACAGTCATTTCAGATGTGCAAAGAATAGGGGAAAATACGGCAATGAATTCATTTTTTATGGAAAAGCGTACATTGAACCAGAAGTCATCCAGGATTAGACAATAAATTGCCAAGTAGAGGCGTATGTTTTGTAGTTGGGAAGATGGAAAAAATTATAACTGACGGAAGTTACACAAGTCGATACCCGATCAGTATCGGCTGAGTCACTATGGAGAGGGGGTATGATGTTGAGAGACCCGAAACCCCTAATGAACCTCGGCTAGAAACATCACTGATGATGCATATCAAAGCATCCAATAGATGTATTTCATGATACATATATTTGCTTTATAATACATTTTCTTCCATTATATACCCCGTCTTTTCAGGATGTAGGCGAACACGACACTCCACCACTTCCTGTCTTTTTCTGACTTTAAATAACGTTTGCTACATTGCTATATCCCCTTCCCTTTCTTTTTACCTTCTACTCACACAAAATAATTAAAAATGTTACTCGATGTTTCCCCATATTTTACCTACCTCAGTTGAATCATGTCAGTGTTAGATTCCCCAAGCCTTCTTTTCTCATTATGCGTCCCGTAAATTTGAGCTGTCTCTTACTGTAATTATTGTTTTTTCCAAGTTCCTATTTTCCTTGTGGTTACTTCGCTATCGCTTCTGGATGTATATGATCAAGGCTCTCCACAATTTCCAATGTTTTGTGTCGCTATGTAACTTTTGCCTAATAACCGTCCTTCTTTGCTTACTATACCTTTAAACTTTTTTTGATGTTTGTATTTTGAAATTTAGAACAGTGTATCACAGTTACAATGTTTTGAATTTACAGAAACAGATATAAACTTTCGCAGCCAATTTAACTTCTTGATGATGGTCTCAGATGAGATTGAACGTACTTGGGAAAATAAAAACTATTTGAAAGATAATTTCGGTATCTTTCTTAATCGATTTTCTAAGGCCAACAAAAAAAAATCATCCGTAAACAACAACCAAAATAAATGTTTGAATAAAAATATGCTGCCTAAATACACACACATACATATACATATATATATACATCCATTACATTCACTTACATGCTAATACCCTTGGGAAAGGTGTGAATCCTATTCTTCTCCCTCCAGCTGTGGGTTAAATATCAGGACAGACTGGGTTCTATAACCTTGGATGGCAACTGGTCTAGAAGGACAACTCTGAATTCAAAACCTGAGGGGGGTTGTTTGGGGACCTTGTGGCACTTAGTGCACCAGGTCTCTGTATTCGGCCCTTCAAAAAGTGTGGATGGTCTTGCACGAAGCCTTCACCACTATAATCGCATCTCATGTGCCGGTGTCGGGCTGTCAGTTTCCTGGAAACTGATCGGCTTCACCCTCATACGTCGAACCCGACGGGAGAATCGATTTATATATATATATATATATATATATATATATATATATATATATATATATATATATATATATATATATATATAACCAACTACCTGAAAAAATAAACAAATAAACAAACTAATTAAATAGTAAAACTAGATAGTAAAAAAAATAGTAAACTACATAAACTACTTAATATACTACAAATACACACATAAATACCAGTAAATAAATAAAAAGTAAATAATAAGGAGTAAATAATACATAAGGAATAAATAACGACTAATAAGCTAACAGACATTTTTAAATAGCTACAAATAACTGCATTCGGATCCACAATTATTTCCACTCAATAGCCTCAAGGGTCATTTGATACATAACCTTTACCACCCACACAATAAACGTACGGAATATAATAAACATTGGTATCTAAAATTCACCATTGACCAGCACATTTGAACCAAAAACACAACACACGGCCTGAAGATTGCGTTTAATATAAAATAATAAAGTGTCACTGCTTGGTTTTGAACATTCTCTTCACACACAGACAAACATATATATATATATATATATATATATATATATATATATATATATATATATATATATATATATATTAAGAAATGGACAAGGTCCGACAATGTCTTTAATAAATATATATATATATATATATAGATAGATAGATACACCTAGTGAGCCAGACAAACCTACCTAGGTTTGTCTGGTTCACTAGGTGTATCTAGGTCTGCTCTACGGTTGTATTGAGCTCTTTTGTTAGTTAGTTGTTACTCGTATCAGGGTTTTTTTTCTTTCGGCTTCAGACCTGCATCTGTGCGATTTTTTTGTCGGCAGAAGTTCATGTTTGTAGCTCTTTCTTTTTAAAACCTTTTTTTCCCTCGAGATTGATTTGATTAGCAAATCAAAAATTCGACGGTTTTTCGAAACGAGTCTAGTTATCTATCTATCTATCTATATATATATATATATATATATATATATATATATATATATTGCGTGTGTGTTTTATAAACTTCGTATAATGTTCATAGTTCCTGGTTAATAACACTATAAGGAAACACTAGAACCAAAAGATGAGTGAAGAGTTTAATCATATGTGAATTTGGACTGTGAATGCACTATTTCATTGCGACCTGCCTACGACTGAAAAGTGCTACACCTTTGCGACCAACCTTTTGCCCCTGTTCTATGAGCAGACGTTCAACATATTGTAGATGAATGAGTCCATGTTTCAATAAGTGCAGAGAAGGTTATTCAGTCTTTCCACACAACACCTCTATTTTTAATTTAAACATTCACTTTCGAAATTGTATTTTATTTTTTTCTTTTCTGGTTCAATTTCAACAATTTTCGAAGATATCTTTTTCTTTTACAAACACAGCGCGTTTGAGTATTTATTATTGCAGCTGACAATTCGAAAATATCGTACCTCCCATAGACAAATCTTTGTTATGCCTTTACTTTCACGGTGTATATTGGTTTTAAATGATTTAAATGTCTTATATGTTGCCAATTTCGAGCTTGTCTCATGTACAGCATTCTGCTCACCCGATTTAATATCTCCAGCTTTAGGAAATGTTACTTTTAATTCCATGCAACATTTTATGTTTCCTTCCAGGTAGTAATTTGTCAAATAGCGATTTAATTATCCTGACAAACGTTAGTTCCGCTGGTGAAATCATACTTATTATAAAACCCAGGTTGTGTGTGTGTGTGTGTGTGTGTGTGTGTGTGTGTGTGTTTTTGTGTGTGTGTGTGTGTGTGTTCGTTTTTATATTGGATCGGATTTCCTACATTTTACAACCGATTTCAACAAAACTTCACAGGACTACGTAAACTTACCTTGTGGTGGTTCTGACAGCGCCAAAAATTGGAAAAACAATTGTTTTTGCACGAAATCAATTTGAAAACACGATTAAGAGGCATCTCGAGAATGAAAGGGGGGACAACTCATATCGAGTTATACTTATTATAAAACCCAGGATGTGTGTGTGTGTGTGTGTGTGTGTGTGTGTGTTCGTTTATTTATGGGATCGGATTTCCTACATTTTTCAACCGATTTCAACAAAACTTCACATTTTTTTTTGGCAGGTAGTGTTTCTTATTGTCTTGCACACTTTTTTCTTTATTTTTACATTCAGAATGCTTTAGAAATTCCATTTACAAAACAATTGTTTATAGTAAAATTACATTAAATCGGTAGACTCATACCGACTGAAAACAATGTTTTTGTTTGAGTTTGGGTTTGACCAATTCGTAAAAAAACAAAACAAAACAAAACAAAAAATAAAACTAATTATGACATGCGTGTCTGTCAACCTTAAACAATACTCTTTGTCAATTTTATTTTTCAGTCTTTATGATGGTCGATACTTGATCTATCTCTTACTGTTACATCCCCGGGCAACGCTGGGCCCTACTGCTAGTCCTCTATATAACATTAGGTTGAGCGGTTCGTCTATACATTCTTAAAAAGTATTGGAGCATTACTTCTTCTGTCCTCTCCCCTATTGATTTTTTAAATGCCTTTTTTTAAACTATCAACAAAACGTTCAGCCTGACCATGCTATAATGGGTGGTATGACGGCGTTATTATATATATATTCTGTTGCACAGTAATTGCAAAGATTTTGAAAGCCAGTCGAACTAAACTGCTTGCTATTATCAGTCACTACAGTATCGGGAATTCTGAATCTGGCAAACAGTTCAAGAAGTTACAATAGATGTACGTCTTCTGCACTTAAATATTTCTGGCTATTTGAAAAAACTGCCGGCGACTATCAAGTAATACACACCATTAAAATGTTCTGCGTAATCAACAGGCAACCTAGACGAAGGGATATCAGTGTTAGGCCAGGGTTGATATCTTACAGGTGGGAAGTTTACCGATAGAGCACAATGTCTATCACATTTTGAATATTCTTGTCAATTTCAAATCAATATACATAACATCTCATAAGTGATTTCATTCTTGGCTTTTCCACATGTCTTACATAAAACAGCTTTAGAATTATTTCTTAAAGAAACAAGAACTACTATTCTTTCAGCCTACATAAGTACTTCATTACAAATGGAAAAATAATTTGCAGTAACAGCTCGTTTATTTTCTTTCTTTCTTTCCATCTTACTTTTATGCTGTTCAGCGTTTTTAAAATATAGTAATTCTTTCGGGATTGTATCTTAATTTCGTCCAAAATCACAAGTAATTCTCCTATTGTGTTGAATGAAACATTTTTTTTATGTCAGAAATTAAAGAAGCAATACTTTTATCCTCACATATTCCTTAAATTTTGGAATTAACCGAGATAAACCATATGGGTGTCACACTTTCGTCAATGCTGAATACTCCATCTTAAAATTCTAGCCTTATAAATTGTTCCCCAATGTTGCAACTTACTGACAATATGCGTCGGAATGTCTTTTTAAAACAAAAAATAGCCAATAATGGCAGGTGATATGTTTACAGAATAAATTTCCTACCGTATAAGCTTTTGTGAAATGTTTTCACTGCAAAAATAAGAGCTACTTTTTTTTTTCGATTTCACTATAATTTCTCTCAGCATTCGAGATGCATGGGCGACTGTTTTCATTTTAATATCCTTGCATTTATAACAAATAACTCTTCCTATGACAAAATCGCTACCATCTGATGCTACTGTTATTTCTTTCTACTCATAGAAGATGGATGAGTCAGTGTTTCAATAATAAGTATAAAGAAAGTTTGTCAAACTTTCTACGCAACCATATATATATATATATATATATATATATATATATATATATATATATATATATATCATGAATCATTCATACAAAAAACAGATATAGAAGTCAATGATATAAATGGCGAGAATACATATTCGCAAACAAATTTAATAAAGTACATTAACCCCGAACCTGTATATGAATGTTATGATCCCTGTTTATAAATTCCAGTTGCATAAGGTCTTTTTTTTAGTTTTTTACAAGCTTTCATCTGTTCCTACAGACATCATCAGGTATGGAAATAGATTTGTTTTTGTTTTTTACTTCCCGGTAATAACAGGACAACGAAAGAATAGATGTAATCCGAAATATGTTTTTAGAAATTGTTATTGTTAATTGTAAGAAATTTTTGGGGAGCGTGCGGTCGCAACGCTGAGGTTGAATTTTTAAATATTAAGATTGTGCGTTTTTGTACTAATATGGTAATAGGAGAATTCTTTTGTGCTGCTAGGTTTTTCAATCAATGTGGCATGAACTAAATTGTTCAATAAATACAGGAATCTCACAGTTATTATCCGAAAGTTGCACGTCGGATCAGTTATTTTAATATCAAGTATATGGTGCAGTTCAATTTACGTTACATGAATGATTCATACAAAAAAACAGATATAGAAGTTAATGATATAAATGGCGAGAATACATCTTCGCAAACAAATATAATAAAGTACATTAACCCCGAATCTGTAGATGAATGTTATGATCCCTGTTTATAAATTATAATTTCTAATTTCTAAATGTCTTATAAATTTACAAATACACAATTATATATATATATATATATATATATATATATATATATATATATATATATATATATATATATGAAAAGTGTATATAAATGTAAATAAATATATATATATGTATAATTATTTATATATTATATGCATGGTACTTATATGTATATAATATATATAGTATGTATATGTGTCTGCATACATCGATGTTTGCGTTAGTACGATGAATGACAAAACGACGAAATTTCCCCCACCACTTCCACAATAACACCAATACACGCAATCTACATAAACCCAATTTTTTTAAAACATTAATCAGTTTGTCTGACGATCGCTAAAGCGTGAAACCCAGGGTCACAAACTCACATCTATCCAACCAAATATATATATATATATATATATATATATATATATATATATATATATATATATGGCCTGTTCATTTATTGTCCTTTTCCTCACTTCTACTCACTTTCACTCCCAGTACACCCTTGCATCTTAAAGGCATTATCGCCATATTCTGTCTTTCTGAAACCTGTTCTTTTATTGTCCTTTTCCTCTCTTCTGACTAAAGTCTTCTTATTCTCTTTCACTCCCAGTAAACCCTTGCGTCTTAGTGGCATTATCGCCATTTTTTGTCTTCCTGAATCCTGTTCTATATATGCGAGCGCTTTCGACTATTCTATTAAACATCATCAATGACTATGTTTGTTTTTAACTTGATGTATAGTTATATATATATATATTATAACAGTGATGGAATTTTTTTTTTATTTTCGATAGGGCGACAACACGTTATAGGCGTGTTCATAGTCAGAGAGGTGTAACGTGGATCTTCTTGATAGGCATGTAGTCGTATGTCCAGTATACTTACTTATACATGAATTTTTGTTTGATCAGAAACGCAGGAACTAGGTTTTATTATAGGCGTCAGTATAGGCTTGGTTATATATAAGGCACTATAAAAACACATAAACGTGACTATACTCTCCGTCCTATTATATTGCAAATACCTACTCTTGTATATCAGTTAACAAAAAATCATAAACCAATTCATCACACCATACATTCCTAGTAAATACAACATAAAATTCACTCTCGAAGTAATTCAAATTATTAAAAATAAAAAAAAAACAACCTTATAATGAATTCATAGCCTCACATGGCGTCGAAAATTTATTCACCAACGTCCCTGTTAGCGAAACTATTGACATAATTATAAGAATATATATTATAAGTCATCTCTATCTTCATTTAAAATTAGACCTAGCATTTTACGAAAACCTACTTACACTACCAAAGTCCCGTTCATAGACCATAAGAATAAAATATATATATATATATATATATATATATATATATATATATATATATATATATATATATACATTGTGTATATTTAGGCAGTATTTTTCATTCTGACATGTTTCATTAAATGATATAGACAAGTGTTGTCTATTTATTTTATGTAAGTTCTTTTCATAACGTCTGATAAGCTTAATAACAATATCATTAAACGAAGAAAGAAAATCACAATATTGATACATATTTTTTAATCCAATCTAAGCTTTCGGCTTACATAAGCCATTATCAAAGATGACAATTCATGTACAATATATTAAGCAATACACTGACAAGAATGTGATGATAGTCTGTTTCTGTTTACATGGATGATTTCCAAACAACGAGATATATATAAACAACGAGACGGCGTCTCCATGGCTTGTTCTGGATTCGACTTTTAGTAATTTCTAAATGTCTATTCTCGAAAATAAAACATTTAGTAATTAAAAAAAAAACACTTGGCTAAGATACGTCAATAATATGCTTATATTAGCAACGAAGATGGAAGAAATACGTCAACTCCTAAAACAATTCCAAAACAATTATGTCCTTAAATTTACACACGATCTTTTAAGAGTAATAAAATTCAATTTCTAGATTTATTGATAAAAACTAATCATAATAAATTCACTATATCCCCATATAAAACCCCCACCCGTATAAATTCGTGATCCTTATAATATAAGAGTGAATGTCTAAATTATTATAAAATTGCAATTATGAAAAAACTAATCAGCCATGCAAAACTAATCCTTCCACAAAACAGATTTTCTACAGTAAACTAAAAAGACATGAAAGAAACTCTTATTAATAATTTTCCTAATTATATTGTTGGTGAACAAATATGATGCTCTATTAGTATTGCTACTATAAAACAAATTGAATATAATTTTGCTTGAGTTAACCCCAAACATGTCAATGTTCTGTATCGTAACCAAATGCATTGTAATTATAAAGAAGCCGAAAATATCCTAAAATAATTAATAAATACCAACATATCCACCGCAGACGCTAGTAACAAAATTAAATTAATTATATGCTACATTAAATCCATTATCTCTTATTTAATCATTCGTAATGACACTTCACTACGAACAAATGACTATCGGAAAACCAACATGTATATAAATTTAAATGTCCTCTGGGTGGCTGTATCTCCAACGGAAAAATAATATTTATGTTAGCCATACTACGATCACGTTTTCTCGATGGTTGACTTTTCATTTGAATGATATGCTTAACATTTCTAAATATTCGCAACAAAATGCTTGTCCACATTCGCAATGTAGAAACGTTCTTGTCTAAAATACATCCATATTAACATTAAACATAAACTAAAAATCCTTGAAGCTATCTATATTAAAACCAAATCTTAAAATTAATTATAAATACACAAATGTTCTAAAATGTTTGTTTTCTCTTGTCTTGTAAAGGCATTCACCCGGGGTGGGTTGAACCGGCTCCAATTGAATTAAACCGCATCGGGCGTCAAGGCCATCCACCCCCGTCGATCAGCAGCAGAATCGACGGCATGATCCAGCCATTCGGGATTCCAGCGTCGGACCCCGAAAACGCGAGGACCGGACATGAGTTCCATATCTGCTTTGACCGTTGCGAGCCGTGTCTTGAGTTGACGACCTCGGCGCTTCCCCCAACCAGCGGGTGCGTTTGGCGCCACCAGTTTACGGACGAACTCATCACCAGGACGCCGCAGCACGTGGCTGAACCACCTCCGGTTCTAAAATGTTTACACTATCTTACTTATTATAAAACGCAGATTGTGTGTGTGTGTGTGTCTGTAACGTTTATATATTGGATCAGATTTCCTACATTTTTCAACCGATTTCAACAAAACTTCACAGGACTACATAAAAATTACCTTGTGGTGGTTCTAACAGCACCAAAATGGGAAAAATATATTTGTTTTGCACAAAATCAATTTGAAAACACGATTAAGAGACATCGTGAAAATGGAAGGGGGGCAACTCACTTCGGTTTGTTTGTGTGTGTGGGTTACTTTAAATATGGGAGCGGATTTCCTATATTTTTCAGCCGATAAAACAAAACTTCACATTTTTTTGACAGGTAGTGTTTCTTATTCTCTTGCACACTTTTTTCTTTATTTTTAACATTCAGAATGCTTTAAAAATTCCATTTACAAGACAATTATTTATAATAAAATTCTATTCAATCGGGAGACTCATAACGATTGAAAACAATGTTTTTGTTTGAGTTTGGGTTTGACCAATTCGTAAAAAATAAAAATAAAAATAAAAATAATTAAGACATGCGTGTCCGTCAACCTTAAACAATAATCTAACGATCTCTACTGATTGTACGGATATAAACATAAATTCTTTATCTTTAAGGAAAGATAATGAAATCTAAACATACACAAGTCCTAACTAAAAATAATAACCAAAAGGGGAAACTACTTTAAATACACGTGGTGTCCAATTTTTTTACTGTATTCAATAAGTAAAAAGCATAAATTGTAAAAGATTATTATATATTACAGAGAAGGCTACTAAATGAATAAGATTTATTAGATCATAATTAATAAACCCAAATAAAGTTAATATTTTTTGTATTAAAAACAACGAGTGAAAAATATATTCAAATCAGAATTCTCATTACGAATCACCACAAGCAAAATATGCAATTTTTTTACTGTATTCAATAAGTAAAAATCATAAATTGTAAAACTAAAAGATTACACAAATGCTACCTACATTTTTCAACAGATTTCAACAAAACCTCACTTTTTTTTTGGCATGTAGTGTTTCTTATTGTCTTGCACACTTTTTTCTTTATTTTTACATTCAGAATTCTTTAAAAATTCCATTTACAAGACAATTATTTATAATAAAATTCTATTCAATCAGTAGACTCATAACGATTGAAAACAATGTTTTTGTTTGAGTTTGACCAATTCGTAAAAAAAAAAAAAAAAAAAAAAACTATTCACACATGCGTGTCCGTCAACCTTAAACAATAATCTTTGTCAATTTTATTTTTCAGTCTTTATGATGGTGGATACTTGATCTATCTCTTACTGTTATATCCCCGGGCAACGCCGGGCTCTACTGCTAGTATTGACTAAAATGTCAAGGTCAATATTAATATTTTTTAATATTATTTCTTCTTTGTCAAAAAAATCACAATTAGTTACCTCCCCTAGAACGTAAACATACACTGCATGACACAATGCGGTCCTCACTCCACACGTAAAATTATAACTTTCAGATGAACATATCAATTTTGTAATTAGAAATAATGTATACTACATTTTTGTCTTAAAAACACATTCTGAAGATGACGTTGCGTTAATGTCGAAAGTACGCGACATAAAAGAATATGTATCGACACGGTAATTTTCTATCTTCTTTTAATACCGCCATCAAAATCCTCATCGGAGAATACGAACGGATCCTATTAAAAATAAGCAGACAAAACTTGCCTAAATTATTCAATGAAACTTGCCTTAATAAAAACATGCTGCCAAAATACAGACCATATATATATATATATATTTGATGAACAAATAAGATGCTTTCTTAGAAATCTCAATGCTAAGAAAATTGTACATAATACTGCTTCTACTGATTTCAAACATATTAATCTCTTTTATCGTCATCAAATGCATACTAATTATAAACAAGATGAAAATATACTAAAAAATTTAGTATATTCTAATATATCAACTACAGATCTTAGCAAAAAATTAAATTAATCTAGTATAAATGTCCATAATTGGTAATAGAATCCATTGGTTTATACCAACGGCGTTCCATATTTCATACTTCTCCAATTCACTCTCGTGTGGTCATGTGTGACGTCATGAGATGCGGTGCGATTTTCGCTTCTAGCGTCTTATATGCGCGTGTTTATCGTTGCTTAGAAATCATCTATGTAAACATTGACAGACTATCATCACTGTCTTGTCCGTATATTGTTTAATATGTTGTAATTGACATCTTTGATAATGGCTTAAGTAAGCCGAAAGCTTAGATTGTATTAATAAAAAAATATGGATCATTATTGTGAATTTCTTTCTTCGTTCAACGATAATGTTATTAAACTTATCAGATGTTACGAAAAAAATTTGCATAAAATAAATGGGATCATATTTTATTCATAAAAAAGGATAGAAAAGTATCACGGCAATGAAAATTTTAGACACCTTTCGACCGACACATCTTCAGAAAAAAATAATATCGTCGTCAAATATAACTAAACGGTTGAAAAGAAATATTATTTTCAACAACTGGTGTTAAAATATACCAAAACTAGTGGAAGGAACAAAAAAAAAATAATATTTTCCTATTTAGGCGTTGAATTAGCGACCGACTCCCCCAACAAGGCCAGTTTATGTTCTAATTCTCTCTGCCTACATGTGGCAGGAACTTGTATATTAATAACAACAGACTCCAAGATGTCATCACCGTAAGAATGCCGGAGCGTACAACGACGGAAACTTTGTAAATATATCAATGAAGATGAGTATCTGTCTATATTTCTGAGATGAGGTATTATGTACATTATTTACATTATTCGGACTATTGTCCTTATCTTTGTCGGCATATTTATTACAACGTTTCGGCCGTTGTACGCTCCGGCCTTCTTCAGGTGGTTGGAATGTCGAACTGAACCCTTTATTTCACTCACTGGGGTAGACTGTTCTAGCTCAACGTGCCATGTTTAATGGATGCCAGTTATCAGTTATCTCCTGTTAATTCCCCTCTCCAAGTTCTCCACCGCCTTAACTAGGTATTGAACTCACACTCTTTGGGTCCTGTCACTGGATCTAACCAACAACTTTATCCACTGTGCCATGTGTCCTAGAGGAGAGGGGATTTAACAGGAGATAACTGATAACTGACATCCGTTTGATGAGGACAATAGTCCGAATAATGTAAACAGTGAAAATGAGGATAATAGTCTGAATATTGTAAATAATCATAATACCTCATCTCAGGGATATAGACAGATATAGTAAAAAGTTCCTTTTAGGATGGAATCGTATTCGTCTATCTTCATAATATACTGTGTGCGTGTGTACTTACTTACCTAGTTTGTGATGGGATTCTAATTAGCAATCAGGTGTCTCTCTAAAACCGACATAACTTTGGTCTGTGCTCGGCTCAGGTTATTATATATTGATTAATTTGAATTAGTTTCTTCGTCTTTGTCGTATTTGTCACGATATATCCGCTGGCTTTGCTCAGGTATCTGTCACATTCGGAAACCTTTGGAACAATGACTCAATGTTTGGGGAGTCGCTATGCATACATATATGTTTAACGAGAACTTCCTATCAACAACTTGTCAATTTTCCAATCATTTGATAAGCTCTCCGAATTCTATACGGACCATTTTCTTATATGTGCTGAGTCCATTCAAGATGTGGGCGATATTGGCACTGGAAAACCACTTAACTTTTTTTTTAATTTTATATCTCTACGTGAAGTGTGTTGCTTTAATATCTCACCTTGTCCTATTTTGCCATCCATTAACTTAAACTCGTTGGCAGTTACTCATTGTCTTTCTTTGCATATCTTGATTTCAGCGCATCTTGTGAATGTCAAATTCGTCAAACTTTCTTTTCTCCTTATGTGTCCTAGCAATTTTAACTCTAAGTCACAGATATGTCTATATGATAATGCATATCTTATAATGTTTTGACATGTATGTTTTCCATTTCAATTTGTTTTGTATCACAAAAACAACTTAGACCCTAATTCTAAGGACATTAGAAAGAGGCTTTGATCAGGAAATAAAAACGATATTTCGACGTGATGCAAAATCGCATCTAATTAGTTATACCGGACCGGTTCTCATTTCTTAAGAATAAAATTTACAAAAATGATTCTGTTTGTTTAGGTAAATAAAATATATCAATATTTCAGAAGGAAAAATAATGAATAAGATGGTATTTTTGATAGTTTTGAAATTCGGCAAATGATCAAAGAAAACAGTAGATAGTTGCGTTTTCGAATTATAAATCTTTACTTTGGGTGCACGGTAATAAAGATTTTAGAATTACAATGTAACAGCCCAGAATATAACTGACCTATTAGTGGGCGCCATGTTATCCCGTTTTATAATCGAAGTGTCAGTAACTTTAGACCAATTTATATGCTTAGCTAGAATATACCTCTTCAGGGTAGAATTACCCCAATGCTATTTCCACGTATTAAGATATTAATTATTTTACTGACGGGAGAGAATGGCTCATGTACCTTCACTCGTCCTCTGACTTAGCTTGACTGCGTGCCCGGAAATCATGAGAAAACAAAATTTCAGCGTCCCAACGTCTGCCACGTTTCCTGTCAGGGACTAATTATAATCAACGTTTCCGACTCACCTACCGACATATATATAATTCCATCAGCAAAAACGTTACTTTACTCTGAAGAAATCCTTCTACAGGACGAAACACGTTGGACAGAATTTTTTGTCCTTTGCCTAGCATGTGATATTTAAAGGAGGCTTCACAATGTTTACAGAACATTACAAGGTCCCGTTCGCTAAATCAGGATATATATATATATATATATATATATAAAATTAAATTAATCATATACTACACTAAATCTAGTATATCCAACTTAATACTTCGCAATGATTCTTCTCCCCCGGTTAGCGATTTGCATAAAACCAACATAGTTTATAAATTCAAGTGCCCTTTGGGAGAGTGTATCTCCAACGAATTAAATAATATTTATGTTGGTCACACCACAAACTCGCTTTCACGACGCTTGACACTACATTTTAATGAAAACTCTAACATTTTTAGGCATTTAAAACAACATGCCTGCCCGCACACACAATTCCGTAAAATATTTGTCGAAAACACAACTATACTTCGACATGAAAACAATAGACAAAAACTAAAAATACTTGAAGCATTATACATCAAACAGTTAAAACCCAACCTAAACAAAATCAACTATGGAATCTCTACAAATATTCTTAAATGTCTATAATTTCTATAATTGGTAACAGAAGCCATTGGTTTATACCAACGGCTTTCCTTATTTCATTCTCCAATTCACTCTCGTGTAGTCATGTGTGACGTCATGAGATGCGGTGCGATTTTCGCTTCTAGCGTCTTATATGCGCGTTTTCATCGTTGCTTAGTGATTCACTATGTAAACTAAACAATGACAGACTATCATCACTGTCGTGTCCGTATATTGTTTGATATGTTTGTAATTACATCTTTGATAATGGCTTGAGTAAGTCGAAAGCTTAGATTATATTAAAAAATAATGGATAAATATTGTGAATTTCTTTTTTCGGTTAATGATAATGTTATCAAACTTATCAGAAGATACGAAAAAATTTTACATAAAATAAATAGACAACACTTGTCTATATTATTTAATGAAACGTGTATAAATGAAAATATGCTGCCTAAATACACACAATATATATATATATATAGACACACACACATATATATATATATATATATATAATTTTCACCCTGAATAATGCCCAAGAGCCACACAAGGTAGAGGGATACAAAGAAAGAAAATAGGGCGGATTTTATCAGGATATGTCGAGAAAGTAACCGTTAACCCTAGGCTTGAAGAGATTAAGAATGTAGTGTTAATAGAAAAGAAGCTCTTTCACTGTATATAAAAAGCAAGCTTCTAGTACAGCTGAACAGTAAACAAATGGCGAAATATTGATGACAACATCTACTACAATCTCAAAAAACAAAAGATACAAGCCCTGAAATATAGTCGAACCTGTACCGATTCTTAATAAAACTGAGAAAATCTTGAGTCGCCCCCTCATTTTTTATATTCGCAAATGAGCTCGTGGGGGAGTGGTAAGAACGGATGCCATCATGGTCGATTTATCAGGAAGGTGTCATCTTGATGTTATCGGTCAGGGATGGCGATTCCAATGTGTGACACCTTTGGAAAGTCTCTGAAAATCTTTACACGGGTTGACAGACGCCTTGGGAGCGATATTGGATAGACGGAAATATTTGGGAACCGTCGATGATTGAGCTAAAACGAATTCACAAGTCATTGTGACCGAGATTTTAAACGAACTCGTCTTATTCAGACTGTTGGAACTATTTGGGAGCCGTCGATGTTTGTGTTAGCAAGGATTCGCAAGTCATCGTGATCGAGGATCTCAGCGTACCTGCCTTGTTTACACTGTTGGAAGAATTTGTCAGCCGTCGATGGTTGTGGTAACACGATCTCAAAAGTCATCGTGACCAAGCGTTTGAGTATACTGGCCTTGTTCAGACTGTTGGAACTATTTGGGAGCCGTCGGTGGTTGTGCTAGCACGGACTCACAAGTCATCGTGACCGAGGGTTTGGGCCTACTGCCCTTATTTAGACTGTTGAAGACGCCAGATAAAGCGATCTCCTCCAGAAACTGCACCTCTATTCGGGTCACTCTGCATAATCGCAGTATAAATTAAATGTGGCATCCATTAGTTTTGAACAAACACAAATCTGGCTGAGCAGACGCCTGCATCAGGGATTGGCTATTAGACAGGTATACTTAAACACGAGCAGCCAACCGTTCTATAGGCGAATTTACACTTGAGGAAATCTCTCTAATTTCCCTTTCAAGGTAGACGTTAAAAGCTGTTACGTTCTTTATGATCCTTGACAGAAAATATCATATTATATTTGTATAAAAGCGCTTCCTATCTGATTGTTTTCTGTTTTGGAGCTTTTAAGAAAATGAAGATTTTTTTTTATTTTTGTTTATTCTTTTGCAAAAAAAGAAACGAAAAATTTTATTCTCGAGTAAAAAAGATAATGATATTATTACCACTCGAGGCGTGATTATTTTAATTAAATTGCAATTAACGAAGCAATCAACTGGAACTGTTAATTATCCTGAGGAAGGATCCGGCTAGATGTCGAAGTGATAGCAACAAAATATCAGGAAATAAATTCCCAATCATTCTTCTCTATCGAAATTCTGTGAAATTCTGATTTCGATTTCGAAATAATTATTGTAAAAATGTCTCTGTCATAACGGCTTTAAGATTGTGCCTATGTATTCGTGGTGATCGATATTTTGTGATCACGGGATAGTTTGGTTTCGTGAGATGTGTAGGGTTCCCAATGAGGATCGACCTAAACTTCAGTATTAATGATCAAGTCACATCAGAGATTTACAGACATCAGGGCCACAATTAATGGACAGAGAAGTTGTTAAATTATTCTTCTATATGCCGAGTCCCTTCAGCACGTTGGCGATTATGGCCCCCCACAATGTTTTCTTTTTGTTATTTCTCCTAAACACTGTTATGCCATTCATTTACTCAAGTTTGTTAGGTAGATTATACGTTGTTTACCTCTGCCTCTCTTGCCTTCAATCCGACCTGTGAGTATCAAATTCTCCAAGCCTTCTTCTTACTTAGGTTCCCCAGAAACTGCAACTGTCTCTTCCTGGTATTAAGCATAAAATTGTTACCTTTTTTTCCCATTTTGGCTAAAACAGCGTCGTTGTTCAGTTATATGGTATTCTCAGCATACTTCTGTAGAACCATATTTTTATTGCTTCAAGATATATATATATATATATATATATATATATATATATATATATATATATATATATTTCATACTGGACGCAATCGATTTTGATGTGACAGGAAAAAAGTACCTGTGGTGGTGGAAGGCTGGTAGTCGTGCGGGGCCTCAGGGCACATGTCGAAAGTCTGTCCCGGTAAGAAAATGTCGCCACAACCTCGCCCAACATGAACGGCTAAAGACGGGAAGAGTCTAACAAGGCTGCCGATGTTCCTGCTGTTTGGAACGAGATGGTGACAAGCAAATGGAAGACGGCAAACCCACCTCACAAGCAGGATGTCCCACGACAACTCCAGGAGCAGCCAGATAAGGAAAAACAGTTTCAACCACAGCAACAAGAATAAAGCAAAAAATAAAAAGAGCATCAAGATCAAAAACAACGTCAACAAAAAAAAGTGACAACAGCTAAAGCAAAAGAAGCAACATTGAGAAAAGCAACAACAAAATGAAAAATAACAGCAAACGCAGCGACTTGCTGACTCTGATATGGAGGCAGGAGAAATGCCTCCACCTCGGGCCTCCTCTTTGAAGATAGGGAGAAAGGAAGAAGAGGATTAAAAAAAAAACTACCCATATGGAGAAGCGAATGAAACAAAGCAGGGTCAGGAAGAACATGTAGCCTTCCCCTTCCACTTCTAGGGCTCCGTTCACATCCACATCTTCCCCCCAAAAAAAAAGAAAACAAAGAAAAAAGAAAAAGAGACATCCCCAGAGAGGAAAGGTCTGTCAGATAGGAAGCCAGGTACTGGAAAGGGACCTTTCCACTCAGAAAAATGCCTTCTTGCGTCCATTATTTAAATAGCCACTGTCGACGGGAAGTTGGGGGAGGACCCCCTAATTTCCCTAAACCTCCAGGTGTAGTAACACAGATAAGGGAGACGGGGGGTATTTAAATCACCTTTACGTGGCAAAAAAAACCGCCTTCCCCCAAATTGGAATGGCCCTGGTGGGAAACCCAGAATCGAAAAAAAAAATATCAAAATCCGGTGCCGTAATTCTGTAATTTTCCATCCCTCTTCATACAGGGTTCTTAAGCTAACATATTCCACAGACGTCGACGGCATTGTCTTTGTCTTAGATGGACTGATGACGTCAAAGATGGATACAGAGAGTCTAGGATAATCCGTCGGAGTCCTTGCCCCAACACATTTGAAATATGTCTCACAAGATAGCCATCTTGAATGTGAGTGAGCGAGGGATTGGAATAAGGCTGCCCATCTGCTTCGTGAACTTTTTTCCTCGGAGGTAGATGTCGCTTCGATTGAGAAGACACTGCGAGATCGTTGCTCGTCTGCTATCTAGCGACTTTGTTTTCTATTCAGCATACGGGGACCGGCTGACCAGAGGTGTTTTCCTGCTGATTAGACGTAACTTAGGTGCGAGGGTGGGCCTTGCACATATCGATGCGTGGGGCTGGTTGATCAGAGCCGATACCGCTGTGAACAGTAGTCCGTTTCGGATCGTTGTGGTTTATGTGCAACAAGACCAGACGGAGCGTATCTCGTTCTTCCGTCAGTTAGAACTGTTTCTGGGGGATTCGCTGCGCTTAGTCGTAATGGGAGACTGAAATGGTATACTGGAACCCGACATAGACAGGGGGGGCGGAAGCTAGCGGGAGGATGTGCCGTCGAAGCTTGATTGATCTGATCGGTGAGTTTAGTCCTTCGATAAATACCAGGTCGATCACGTGGTCGTGGGCACATAGGAAGCCGTCTACAATTGTTTATAATAAAATTCTATTCAATCGGTAGACTCAAAACGATTGAAAACAATGTTTTGTTTGAGTTTGGGTTTGAACAATTCAAAAAAAAAAAAACTAATTAAGACATGCGTGTCCGTCAACCTTAAACAATAATCTTTGTCAATTTTATTTTTCAGTCTTTATGATGGTAGATACTTGATCTATCTCTTACTGTTACATCCCCGGGAAACGCCGGGCTCTACTGCTAGTATATATATATATATATATATATATATATATATATATATATATATATTACTATGAACACTTGTATATAAGAGATTTTATGTCATGAAGCTTTTTTATATGTTCCCTGTGAATATGGGGTATTGTGGTTAATGGTGAAGGATGACATCTTTTGGTGAATGAGTAAATTGTAATGTATGAATTGGTCGTTAATCTGATTAGATAGATATTTCATAGTTAATGTTGACCAGGCTCACCCCATTTCCCACCCTTTTGGCATTGTGCCATAATTATTATTTTTTTAACAATAATAAATAATGAGTTATCTTCCCTTGGCGAGAGTTCATCCGTCAGAGAGTTTACTTATCATAACAATATGTCATCGCCAATCAGATGGAGGATCAGGAATATGTGGAAACTTTGTCTTTTGCAGCGTTGGCGAGTGTTAAAAACTTAAAAGTCACCAAAGCTCGTGCATGAGGCCATAAAAATAATCTCCATCATGGTCTATCCCAGTATTGAAAGACTTAGCCTATGAGGAAATTTCGGGCATCATAAAAGCAAATGTACGACCGCCAAAAAAAAAAAATTGGTTGGAGCTGAAAGAACCAAATTTCTCGAAAGTAGAAAGACGAAATTATTATGGAATATGTACAGACATTGAAAGAAGCGTAGAGATATTGTGAGTTTGAAAGAATCGGTTCAGAACAAATGTCTATCAAAGACGAGCTAATTGTGTTAAGACTGATTAGAGGAATGTTTGACATTGCGTACAAGCTTAAAATTCTAGAGCGTTTTCAAGCTCATAATATAAATCTGGAAGCATATGTTGACATCTTGCAATAATCGGAATTAATGCAAAAAAATGTAATTCCTCCGAAGAGACCATGGAGATGTATTGCTACTAAAAGCTTATATGCAGATATTGTAATAAGAACATGAAAAGAACAAGAATAAGTGCCCGGCCTTTGGGAAATTCTGTTTCAAGTGTAAAAAGAGGGATCTTTTCCAGACGGTATGGGCGAATAAAAAGCGAGTGAAAAATATCGATCCTCCGATTGAACGTACAGAAGTATTTGAGATAAAAGCACATAAAAGTAGGGAAATAGTGACGTCGAACGGAGTAAGTTTAATCCTGCCTGTGGATAATGGAAGTGATGTTACGATGAATTTTGAGGAAAGAATAGGTATGAAAATGTTAGAGATAATTAATCTCCAAGTGAAAGAGTTCGATGGGTCCTTTATCCGAATTTTAGGATGCTTTGAAAGCACGTTTGAAACAAAAAATAGATACGAGATAATACGCATCATAGTAGTGGAAAGCATCAAAAAGCCACGGACTTTTAAGAATTGACGTGTTAAGAGGGGATACATCGATTCTGTAATCTCGTAAAACAGGATATTGGATTATTAAGGGCATACTAGGTGAATATTCGTCTTAAAGAAAGCAGTAAACCCATATATTTTCAAGCGCGAAATATTCCTTTTCTCATGCTATCCTCGGGTGTCGGCAAGCTGAACAAAATCGTAGATCAAGGAATATTAGAAAAAGACAGCTATGCTTGTAGGAATTAGGCTTCAATCATTGTGGCGATACCCACGCCTAATCGAAATTTAAGAATTTGTAGCGATTATAATGTGGGCGAAATCTGTTCGGATTCATTCCCATTGCCAAACATTGCAAAAGGGTGGGTTTGCTGGTATGAAATACTTTGCAATATAATCAGATAAAAATTGATATGTTTCAAGAACCAAAATGAACACCCCTATTGTATTACTAAAAAGGACTATTCAGCTGTTTGGAGTAAAACACTTTCCTAAAAACTATCGAAAAAAGTCTTAGAGAGGATTAAAATATAATTGTATATCAGGAAGACATTGGTGCACAAAGTACAGAAAAGCCTAAAAGTAAAACGGAGTAAGATTTTTTTAAAAATTAAATAGCACAGGTATGACAATTAATCGCGATAAATGCCAGTTTAATTGTGAAAGAATTTCATACTTAGGATATGAAATATCCGAAGACGTTATGTCACCGGGTGATCAACTGATTAATAAGATATTAGAGATAGCTGCACACAGGAATAAAAAAAATAGTTAAAATCCGTTTTTAAGATCAACCAGTTCCTATAACAGATATCTACCATGATATAGTGACCGTGTGGAGCCATTTAACGAAATAAGGAAGAAGAATACCGCGTTTCAATAGACAAAAAGACAGGAGATGGCTTTTGAGAAATAAAAAAAAATCATATACAAACCAATTGTAAAAATATTCGACCCAGCGAAAGAACTGGCGTTAAGTACGGATGCTAGTGACTGCGCTATAACAGTAATATTGTCGCAGGAGGATCATCCTGTTATATCCTTATCTAGAAAAGTAACATCGGCGTAGGCGAATAATTCGGATATTGAGAAGGAGGCATTGACGATTGTGTTGAGCTTGAAAACAGAATTCTCTTGCTGGGAAAGAAATTTCCATTAAAATCTGATCATATGCTTTTGGAATTTACATTGAACCCCAGAAGAGAGTTGCCAATATTCACATCTGCCAGGATATTAAGATAGTCGATTAAGCTTATGTCGTTCGACTTTGACATTGTATATATTAAATGAAATGTTATTCCGCGTGTGGATGCATTATCTCGGTTAAATTTTGAGAGTTAAAACATGGAAGCAAGTGAAAATTGTGAGGATAGAATTTTGCCCTACATAGAAACGGACATATTAGTCTTTAATCGGCTTAAGTCGGGAACTAAGCAGGATTCAGTGTTGAAGAGAATTATGGGGAGAAATAAAGATAAACATATGGAGTAATTGCTCTGTGGCCGAGAGGCCTTATCAAAAATCAAGACACAAATTAACAAAAGCAAAAGGGATTATATGTAATGGAGATACCATAGTGTCTCCACAGTTTCTGAGAAAAGAAATAATTAAAATAATGCACGATGATATATATGGAGGTATATTGGATATGCAAATGTGGTTAAAGCTGCAAGCATAGCCGCTTTGCTATTCGACAGACGTGGAAGAGTAAAAGTTAAAAATATCCAAAATGTACCGAAATAAAGACATTTAAGCGAACTAAAATTTACTCTTGGCCAAAGGAAATGGAACCTTGTACATAAGTACATATGGATCATGCTTACATTAAAGCTATAGGATTATTTCTGATAATAGTCGACATGTATTCAGGCTGGCATGAAGTCATTAAAATCGAGGATAGTAAAGCTCTACAGGGAAGCCAGTGTTGATGATAGTGTTTTCGAGAAATGAAGTTTTAAAAACATTGGTCTTTTTAAAGATAGTTTATGTGAATGGTTAAAACATATTGGCTGCATTCCATACAAGACATCATCTTACCAACCACAGTCAAATTGAAATCCGCGGAGAATGTTTCAAACGGTAAAAATGGGATTAAAAGCTTTCTCTCCAGTAGATTGTGATACTGAGTTATTTAATCAGACTTCTCCAAAGTTATAGAGCTATTCTGCCTGCAGGCAGAAGACAAAGACAATCAGCATTAATGGGAAGCCAAATAAGAGCTAGGAGTACCCTGTCATTTGCAACTAATGAAAGTGTGTGGTACAAAAAGAACAATGATTTAAGTCTTGTGGTTCAGAAAGAGTTTAACACAGCTGTGTTAATAAAGAAGAGACAGAGCACACTGGGCCACGATGACATATTTAAAAACTCAAGAGAGGACGAAGCTTTGGAACAGGAGGTGGAAGAGGAAGCAGAAAAACAGACGACACAAAAAAAAAGGAACGTATCCAGTACTGAGAGTGATCAGGAAGACCACAAAAGATATGAAAGTGAAAAAGAAGAGAGGGAGGAGAGAATGGGCGTATCTAGTAGTAGTAAAGAAAAAGCTGGAAACGAGAGTAACCGGAAGTATTATGATGATTCAAATGAGGAGAAACAGTTAAGACCTAGATCTCCTATAAAAAGAAATAAACTTACTCCGAGAGACGGATTATGTCACCCAGGTTTGTTCGTAGAAGTCAAAGATCAACTAAAGGTATAAAGGTATAAAGGTTCAGCAAGGTGTAGTGATATGTAAATTAGTTACTGTATAAAATGCAGTATGGCGTACCTACAGGAGAGTTATCTTCACTTGACAAGACTACATCTTTCAGAGAAGATACATATGGTCACACTTAGATCACTGCATGATTTCTTCACTGAAATATAAGTTTCGCTGGTGAACAAAAAGGGTAACAGAATCAGAGCTTATCACTAATGTATCGTGAGGTTAATAAAAACCTTAGGTGTGTATGGGACTTTTGCAACCTTTACTTATAGTCTGTTTATGGCAGCGCCATCTAGCGCTGGTTAACAGGAGTTAGACAAGTGGGGTAATCACAGAGGTAGACGTTTCTACTCACAAATTTAGTAAATAGTTCATAGTAACCAAAAAAAAAAATGATGCAGCAATTTTGCTCCAGGTCAAATGCGAAAGGAAAAAAAATATTACCATTAGAGAACGAAAAAATAGGAAGAAAGAAATGCAGTTAAGACGTTTAAATTAAATAAAGTATAATATCAGACCTGCATGTGTATCGCAAATTGAGTATTTGGTTAAGTTTCTGGGATTATCTTTAATGAGTCGATTGTCACAATGGAGAGTATCTGGTGTCATAGAGGAAGATATGCTTCTTGATTTTTTGTCTCCGGTTTACTTGTTGTAGAACTCAGTGCTTCAGCTTTCAGGGACGAAACTTTCAAACAAAAACAACATTTTGTAATATTTTCATTGGTCAGCCGAACATAGGGGTATAATTTACGCAAGACGGAAAAACCAATTCTAAATCTCTGATTTTATTTATTACATTACTGGCCGACCAATAATTATTTAGATGCGATGAACCAAAAACAAAATAAATCTCCTATATGATTGCACCTGGCATTTGACCTTTAAGCCTGAAGTTGGCCACGATGCTGTAAGTGGGTCAAATGCAACTCATATAGGTGCTGTGAAGTTTGAAAATCTTTGAACTCATTAACTCGCAGTGCCCTTTCAATATCCCGACTACTGAAGCAATTAATAAAGTTTCTTCAATTTTGACAGAGTCGAACTTGTTAAACCCAGTGACCTTTAAAATAACCAAGTCATAGGAAAATTCATTGAAACCTCGTTTCACGAATTTCATTCGTTCTTGAAGCCTGTTCGTAACCTGAAATGTTCGTAAACCGAAACTATATTTTCAAATAGGAATCAATGTAAAATGGATTAATCCGTTCCTGGTCCCAAGATGACTGCTTATTTAAACTTTTACAACAGTACTTTGTGCACAAGTTTATACAAAAAAGACTAATGAAAATCGTTAAATCTAAGGGAAAATAAATATACCCCATACTAAATAGATAAAATATAGATGGACACTGTAATTATAACCTGCCTATAAGTAGTAGAGTTAATGGCGTCAGGGGAAGAGGAAGGAAAGAGAAGTTATTTTTTGGAAAGGGGAAAAAAAAGATATGATCGTCTCTTTATTTATAAGAATAGTATAAATCGTTGATTTTGCCATATGAAACTGAGTAGCAAGGGACAATATCATCAACAATTGTTTTTTTCACTTAACTTTTCTTTTTCCTTTAAAATTATCACTGCTAACTTTCCTTGGGGCCATGACTGACGGTTAATGAAGAGAAAAAAAAAGGAGAGTAAATAAAATTGAAAAATAAAAGCATGGCACGAATATATATATATATATATATATATATATATATATATATATATATATATATATAACGCGACGGTCCACTCAGAAATAAGTCCGTTCAGGTTAACTAGGTTCGGTTCGATTGGGCAAAAATGTTCGGGAACCGAAATTGTGTTATAACCGAGGTATTTTCATCTTGAATTTTCTGTTCGAAAAACGATTTGTTTGACATGTGAGACGTTCGAGAACCGAGGTTGCCCTGTACTTTTCAGTAAGATCCTATTCTTGATAGAATGTTCTTAAATAGAACGAAAATATTTTTTCTTACTAAATTTTAAGTACCACTTAACAAAGTCATCGTGTCGCAAATCTAAGGCAGTAACAGATTAAAAAAAGGATTTTTCTCAGAAAATGAGGCCAAAAAGAACTTAAATTGCCAAAAAAGTGTTCGAAAACAATGAAGATGGATTATTCCGAGATAAATCGACGTATTCTTATATTTTATTTTCATATTATTATTTACAAATACAAGGCCTAAGAGCCACTCAATATAGGTGGTTTACTGAAGATGGTTGTTGCGAGGACGTAGGAAGTTAGAACTGCATATTATGAAGATATCTAACATAAATAACTATTGACCCTAGACTCAAAAATTTAAGACCATACGAATCGGTAAATCATCCCATTGGGAATCTGTCGGAAAAAGTAAGAAATCTTGATCAGATGTCTCAGTTGAATTTCCTATTTTTCAGTGAAATACGAATGGAAAAACGATACGATGGTCAGCTGAAAGATTTATAGACTGACCAAGATATTCCCATGGAATATGACCAAATAAGTTATATTTTTCAACATTGCGGTTCATCGATCTGGCAGTACTTCTTATGAACTTTTAAGTCTACCCGCGTACCTGGAAAGAAATACTACAGGTATTAATAAGAAGAGTTGAAATGAAAGCATGCAAGAAAGCATGCATCAATTCTTCAAACTCAACATATGAACATTTCAGGCTCCACACGTAACTTGAAAGAAACAATGCAGGTCTTAATAAGAAGATTTGAAATTAATGCATCCAAAATTTTACTGTTCTAGTATCGCTCCTTCATAATCAGCCTATGGACTTTTAAACCCACCCTCGTACAAAACAATGCGATCATTAAGAACGGCTGAGATTAAATGCAAGCAAGATTTCAAGGCTGTCGCCTTACTTCTTCATAGACAATATATGAGCTTTTCAGGCAACCCTCGTACCTTGAAAGAAACAACGCAGTTATTAATAAGAAGAGTTGAAATTAATGCATACAAGATTTCACACTATATTATCACTCCTTTATAGTCTGCTTATAAACTTTGTAGCTCACCACTCGTAAGTCGTTCATTTACGTCTAGATGAGCAAGTCCGAGCTGTGAAAGCCTGTACTGTCTGAACATGGCTAGTTTGACAATTTGACATGTAAACAGCGACTGATTAGTGAGAAACTAAAGGCGTTTCGTCATCCTGATCTACTCCGTCTATTATAGAGTTATTTGATTTTGAAAAAACTAGACAAGCAAGAACAAGTACATCATGAAAAACATCTTAGATTTAATGATTTTCATTAGTTTTGTGTATAAACTTGTGCACAAAGTACGGTTGTAAAAGTTTAAATAAGCAGTAATCTTGTGACCAGGGACGGATTAATCCATTTTACATTGATTCCTATAAAAAAAATAGTTCTGGTTTACGAACATTTCGGGTCACGAACAGGCTTCAGAAACGAATTAAATTCGTGAACCAAGGCCCCACAGTAATTTCAGGATTTGGTTATTTTAAAGGTCACTGGGTTTAATAAATTTCACTTTCAAAATCCAAGACACCTTTTGCTTATTAATTGCTTCAGTGTGTCGGAATATTGAAACGTCACTGCGAGTTAATGAGTTCAAAGACTGTCAAAATTCACAACACCTGTATCAGCTGCATTTAACCTCAAAATCTCAACTTGTGTTTCACCATTCACAGAACTGATCCTCCTATGTCCAACCTTGCCTAGATCCTTCGTGGGTAGGTCAAGGGAAGATAACTCTCCCGTAGGTATGGCGATATTGCATTTTATACAGTAACTAATTTACATATCACTACACTTCACTGAACCTTTATACCTTTAGTTGATCTTTGACTTCTACGAACAACCGTAGGTGACATAATTTATTTATTTTGATAGGAGGTCTGTGTCTTAATTTTTTTTTTTGGCTTTGATTCGAAGAACTCACTAATGTCAGTTTTAACCTCTTCCTCTGTTACAAAAGCTGTTTCTTCCAAATGATTCTGTAAGCTACAAAATAAATGGTAGCCTGAAGTTCAAATGCTCTAATTGCTGACAGTATATTTGATCATTAATTGTTGCATTAGATGGTAAGAATTCAAAGTGGATTATTCCTTGGCGATCCCACCAGATTGAAAGAAGAACCTTTTGCCCATGAAGTTCCCTTCTCGCCTGTGGGTGGGGTCCTTCCCCTTTACCAAGTCACTGTCTACGACGCTTAACATTTCGATAAAAGATCCATTTTTCGTCGCCAGTCCCAAGTCTATCCAAAAAAAGTTGAAACAAGTTGGCGAGAATGAAGAGAAGAGCAAATGTCAACTCGGGATTTGAAGTTGTTTTCAGACAATTCATGAGGCACATATTTTCCAAGTTTAGGAATTTTTCCAAGTTGTTGAAGATGACGATAAACAGTTGTATGTTTTGAACTGAGAACCACTGCCAATTCCTCAACTGATAAAGCAGGATTTTCTTCAAGGGTTGCTTCAAGAAGCTTTTCATCAAACTCAACTGGACGTCCGGTTCGATCTTCATCTTCAAGGGTGAAATCTCCACCTCTGAATTTTGCAAACCATCTTCTGCAAGTTCTTTCATTCACACATTCCTCTCCATAAACTGAGTGAATGTTTCTAACTGCTTCGGCTGCTGAGTTTCCTTTCTTCAACTCATAAAGCATTATGTGCCTCAAATGATTCTTGGGTACTTCCATGTTAGCAGGGTTTTAATCAAACAAAATTCAATTTTATTGTTCTCTGAAATAAAATTTGATCAGTTTAAATGCATCTAAACATAAAAATAATATTCAGCTCCATTAGACATTATAAAATACTCTTTAAATTTCGTTCATTTTAACAAAAAGTTAAAATTCGGACAGAACTTATGGGATGACCTGATATAATCTTCAAATATGTTTGCGATAAAAGGTTTTAAAAGAAATTGTTGTAGCAAAATTTTAAATCACCCTAATATATAAAACAGATAAATAGCAATTTACTAAGCATATCTAAGATGTGGCACACGGCCGAAAATATCAAAAACCCAGTGAGGATCGAATTCACTATTAATTGATCTATCAGGTGAAGCATGCTAACCATTACACTACTACGTAGTTCCGTAAATGATTTTCTAAGCATAGCTTAGATGAGATACAAGGCCGAATGTGTGGGGCACCCAGGGAGAATCGAACTCATTACTCAGTTGATCTAGCGAGACATGTTTGCTAACAATAACAACACGTTGAAACGCCCTAGTGATTTAGATGTGTTCCAAGGCTGAAAGTATGGACCACCTAGTGAGGATCGAATTCAATGCACAAACATAATTGATCTAGCAAGACAAGATTACTTACCATTAGACCTCGTCGAAGAGCACTAAATCATTTTCTATTCGTAGCTTCGTTGTGACAGAAGGCCGAAAATATAGGACACCCAGTGAGAATCGAACTCACTATTCAGTTATAATTGACCTAGAGAGGCAATCTTGCTAACAATTACACCACGTCGAAGTGACCTAGTGAATTACTAAGGAAATTTTAGCTGTGGCACAAGTCTGAATGTCTGGAGCACTTACTGAGGACCGATCTCACTATTCAGTCGTAATTGATCTAGCAAGGTTGCTAATACTAAAACCACGTCGAAGAGATTTAGTGAGTTTAATAAGCGAAGTTAGGTGTGGCACAAGGTCGAAAGTATAGGGCATCCGGTAAGGATCGAACGCACTACTGAGTCTTGATCCAGCAAGACAAGATTGCTGAAAATTACATCACATAGAGGTGCCCTGATTTTTTAAGTGTAGCTTAGATGAGACAAAAAGGCGAAGGTGTGACGCACCAAGAGCGAATCGAACTCCTGAATGTTAATTGATTTGGTGGGACAAGCTTGCTAACAATTACACCACGTCTAAATTTCTAGTGATTTACAAACGAAAGTGGATGAAAGTATGGTGCACCTATTAAGGATCGAACTCGCTATTCCCTAGTAAATGATAGCGCGAGACAGACTTGCAAATCATTGAAACCTATTGACGGGTTCAGATGAATAGAAACGGGCAAACATGATCTTCTATATATTTATAAGTAGGAATTTTTTTGTGGGGTTGTAGGTATAGTCTAGATTAAAGGTTTTCAGGTACGTTATGTGTTTTTTTTTTTATCTGCACTGAACTCGGCCGAAACTTTCATTTCTGCGGGCATCCTTTTCCCACCGAGTATTTGAAGACTGGATTAATCATCCATCTTTATCTTTCAATTTTTCAAATATATTTATTTCTGTTGGCAGTTCATTCGCTATCTAACGAGATGCAGCCATGTTCACTGTTTGATTGGATCTGTTCTGTCCTCGCTGACTTTTTTGGCAATCTCGCAATCTACCGAAAGTGAAGAACGAGATAAACCATGAAAGGATTTATTTCTAAAGTATTCGATATTCCTCATGTCTTTAGTGCTAATCGTTGAATTATCCTCTGACTATCTCGACTTTCTTTTCAAAATATATCCAGTCTATTTAATGTTAGTAAAAATGAAGTCTCCCTGTCTTTTTTCCACAAAAGCTGAAACGATTTTATTTCTTGTGTATATGCTGTATTCAAACAAAAGAAACATACTTCTCCCTCTCTCTCTCTCTCTCTCTCTCCCCCTCTATATCTATCTATCTATCTATCTATCTATCTATATATATATATATATATATATATATATATATATATATATATATATGTAGCAGCAAAATTGTCCAAATAGTGTAAAAGCAAAATTGTCCAATTCTTAGATTAAGATCTGAACCGTTGTATCTTGGAAATTATTGAAGATATCCTACTGGAATTCTCAGATATTTTTATGAAATTATTGGAATCTACTGTAAGAAATAAGAATGTGTAATTGCTATTCAGGATATGCAGAAGAATCTTGATGAAATCGATCATAAACGAAATTGACATGTTAATCATAAATTAATCATAGGTAAGGATCGGAAGCTCAAGAAGGATTGAAATGCAGTTCAAAGATATATATATATATATATATATATATATATATATATATATATATATATATTTCTCGATTTAACTAGTAGAGAAGACAATATTTATGAATAAAAATGACAATAGGAAAACTGGTAATTGCTGACGCGTTTCGTCCAATGTGGACTTTATCAAAGCAAAATAGGAAAATGAAATTAATTGAACAAGGTAATTAATAAAAACAAAAACAGAATGTTCCTAGCAACTGGAATGTAGAGAAACGCCATTTTCATATTTTTAACTGAAAATAACGTCAGTGTTTGACACGTGTGGAGCCCGGGGTTGTTTTTTCTGTTTTCTTTTTGAATTTGTAGGTTTGATGAATTGGATCGTATTGAAGATTCCAATGGAATAAATTATGACCATGGAATATTAGTGTTTAAGCCTTTTTATTATATCTTTACTCTGTCATGGACATTGAGTTCTACCTGGATTCTCTACTCTTGGAATTATTTTTTATATAAATATATAAGTATGTCTATGTATGTATGCATATATATTTATACATTTTTGATATATGATTGCATATTTATGTGTATATTTATCACTAATATTATCTATATATATATATATATATATATATATATATATATATATATATATATATATATATATATTACGTCTGAATAATTTTCCAAATTATTCAAGATTACCTTATATGTGTGCGTGTGTGTGTCTGCATATATATATATATATATATATATATATATATATATATATTCCGGTAGTTTTATCTCGTCAACTCCGGAGAGTATTTCATCTAAGATAAGGAAAAATAAGGTTAAACCTCCGCTGCCTTGCGGTCATCCTCAAGCCGTTTCTTCCCGCCAGTTAACAACAGATTAAGGGTCTTTTTCGAGATCACCAATCAATTTGATTTTATCGAACTTATCATACCTTTTGTTAAGACCGGAATGAATAGTTTTATCATACATATAGATACCGAATCGGGAAGTGATGACATGAAGAAGTTTTTTGATAAAAATAAGGAACAAATTAGCTCCAAGCATAGATCACTTGGGAGACGCGAGTCGTTTCATTCGTCAGAAAAGTGGTTGTATGGTGGAAAATAATTTGTCACCCACAGGGACGCAGAGAAAGTTTTGAACACTATCGAGACTGAAGGTGAGCAATGGGCAAATCCTGCCCATATATGGCAGCAGTACTCAATTTTCGGCCTGTGCTGACTCTTGTAAAAGTAAGGGATAGCGCCAGGGTGTAGTACTTACTCAATCGGCAAATAAAACCGACAATTTTTCCAGCGTCTTTACACATGGGTCGTAACTATGAGTTCCACATAAGGCCTAGCTTGAGTTCAAGTCCAAATAAGCGCCTAAGGCACATGACCTTCCCTTAGTTAATCCGTTAATCGTGATTAGTGATAATTCTGGGTCTAAAATATTTGAGAAAAATATTTTTTCTAGTTTTATGGCTTTTTTTCCTATGTGTCGTGACTCTTTAGTACCTGAGTGATCATGGCCCTCTACAACTTCCTATCATTCGATGTTCTTAATAACATTGTCCATATCACGTTAAAATAGTGGTTCTTGTTAAACCACCAAAGTTAAGCGACTTCAAGCCTGGACAGTACCTAGATGAGTGACCTCTTTGGAATACCACACCATATCTGCTGGGATGTGTAGGTGGTTTAATTAGCTCAGAAGAAGAAATTGGAGTCCCTAGTTCGAATTCCAGTCAATATCATATGCACAAATACTATTGGGAAAAAATAAACTTCCATTATATAGCTTCAGATAAGGGTTAGATAGTAATACTTATTCCTGAAATTCATTACCATTTCTAAAAGAATTCTTATTTCAATATTAACAAAAAGAGTTATGTTCTTACAAGCCAAGAATGTTTTTTTGACATTTTATAATCTATAAAATTTGGTAAGCCGTAAAAATCAAATCAAGGCATTAATAATAACGTTTGTCTTTATAAAATCATTTCCACCCCCGGCCTGGCATCCATTCACGCAAAGTAGACAGGTAAGTCTCCAGCTGTATTCCCCTATTAGATTTGTTTTCGATACGCCTTATGAGTATCAAATTCTGTAAGCCGCCTTTCCTTATTATAATTTTCCGAGAAATTTCAGCTCTCTGTTTAAGATTCCGAAAATAAATATCCTTTTTGTTTCCATTTTGATGAAAAAGTCTTCATTACTTACGCACTCCGTCCATGTAATTCTCAGTATCCTTTTGTAGAATCACATTTCTGTTACTTGAATCCCTTCCTTTTGTGAAGATTTTAAATAATTCATGTTTGCATTTTGAAATGAGTTCAGATTTGTGGTCCAATTTAATTTGTGGTGTTCTAGAAAAGTAATTACGAAGTCTGATATAAAAAAATAAATAAATAAATATAGTGATTGGTGCTATAAAAAGAAAACTACATCACATATCAATTCAACATTTAATCACCTTCAAAATTAGTACACTGCTAAAGCTACAAACATTATCCAGCGTCGTTTCTATTGATGGAATTATTTCTGAAACTTCTTTTATGGGATAGCGAGCATATGCAACATCGCATTCTCTTGAATTTTCTCGACGTCTTGAAATATTGTTCCAAGGGGCGAGATCTGACAAACATGGTGGTTTTGGTACCTGGGGAATGTGTCCTTTGCCAAAAATTGCTCCACAAGCCATGGTCACTGATGGAATTTCAATGTGTGGGGAGACGACAACTATCTAAACATTTCCCTTCCAAACGCTACTATATATAATGGAAGTGAGCCAAATTCTCATAATATAGTGTGTATGGACGATAGAGTTCAAGGTCAGTCAGTGTCAAGCGGCTTCGCTGTACTTAATTTAACTCCGTTTGACATTGTGATATTCTATATTGTGATATGTGCAAATCTGTGCAAAAAGAAGATCACAGATCTTGTCCAGATTCATACACATTTTCAAAAAACCTCAACATCTAATTTAAACACACGAGTGAGCGTTGCAATCCACCCAGTAGAAGTTAATTTACAGCGCGTGACTTAGTCAAAATTTCCCGCTTCTTTCTCTGGAGCCTGTCACGTGATTACGTTGATTATAAATACAAAAACACAAGTTCGTTCTTCCTCTCTCTTGATTTCATTTGCTTACGAAAAATGTAGCAGTAAAGAAATCGTGACTCGACACTTTGCAGGCGGGGGGGCGCCATGCAAACATTCACACACGCTCACATACGAACCTTTTAAAACTATTACAAACATTAGAAACTACGACATTACGAATATTCAACTACAAGCAACGAAATTTAATTACATAACGTAACAAGCAATGGAAACTTAATTAGAAACATTACGGAACATTCACCCCTTCAACTCTTCTAAAACTAAAAGTTTACTCAATATTTTCTCAGCTTTACAGAACTCTTTCAACTCTCTCACAGTGAACATTTTGAGCGGCAAGTTCATACAACTTTCTATGAACTCAGATAGCAAAAATATTTCATTAGTAAAGACTTTTAATCCAGTCAAAGGGAAGTAACCTCGAGGCGTGTACATCATTACAGACATAAATATAAATCTTGTTGTTATAAAACCCTTTTGTGTTCCATTTTGCTGCTTCTCTTGTTTCTTTTATATTTGCTTACACATTCGTAAAGTAAAACAATGTACCCGTTGATTCAATACCGCTACTAATGCCCTTAAAGTCTTGACACATAAGAAAAAAATGCATATTTTCAATAAATGTAATTTGCAGAAACACTTTATTCAATTTTAATATAACAGATAACATCTTCAATATGACTGTCATCATTTGTGATGCAAAGGCTGATGCGCTTTGCAACATTTACGTGAATTAGATGCAATAACTCCACAGTGTCGTCAATTTTAGCACATTTTTATAAGCCTGTCACTCCAAGCAAGGCGTGAGTGCCACAAGTACGCAAGGACTTACAGAGTGAAAAAAAAATGGGTCCAGAGAGGATTGAGGAAAGGATAAAAAGAGGAACGAAGAAGGATAAAAGAAAGAACGGGGATCAAGTCATCAAAAGATGCCGATTGACATTATGTTTAAACTTTTGAACTTCCAACAGGAAGAATCGGCGAGGCAATAGCTGTCTACATTGAAGATAACTGCATCCAGCTCAGGGGCATATTTCATTTGGACTACGCCCACCTGCTTTATGAGATTCTAATTTAGAGATCATATACAATACCATCGACCGGGTTATGCACATGTCATTCAGTATAGCCTCTGTTCTACATGGAAGAAACAGGCGTGGGTACGTCGGATGAGTCGAGTGTTGAGTTGGATGAGAATTTACGAGCAAAGCATTCAGCCTTATTGGAATTAATTGAATAGAGGAGGGATTGTCGATTTGCTGTAATTCAGCACACTCTTGAAGAACCGCCAATAATCTTTACAACCAAACTTGCGAAATGCAATACATTGTTTCATTCTATCAGCAAACAATAACTTTGTTTCATTGAGGACACGCTTGTACTCCTTAAGAGCAAAGACAAAGATATGTCTGTTGCAATCAAACATGTTTCTCCGGTACAGACAAAAGAAGACATTCCTATGAGTTATAGCGGCACAGCAAACAGGTGAGAATGAAGGAGATGAGCGCGATTTAACTTGGTATTTTCTTGCTGGGATGAAAGCTTGGATGCCGGGTTTTTACCCAGGAGAAGACCACAGACGGACATTTTTGTACGGAATGATTAAAAATCACGGAACGACTCCCAGTGTGCTCGTCGATAACAGAAAGATATTCAGTTAGTAGGAGGCTCTTGGCTGGAGGGGAAGTGTAAGGAGATGTGAATAGACACTACCATGTGATCAGAGTTGTCAAGAAATCAGAGCTGCGTATCGCGACAAGAATCAGGGATGGAGATAAAAACAGAGATCGAGAAAGGAAGCGTTACCGCTCGGGTTACTGGGAAACGCGTAGGATTGATTGAGGAATTGATTATTTGTTAATTTAAGGGTTTGGATTCCAGCGAGGTTAGTTACAGAGTCTTTCAGCCATATGGTATGGTGAACGTTAAAATCACAGAACACGAATATGTATGAAAACTGATGTAGAAAGATGGATGTGTCTATATTATAGGAAATTCTATCGAGTACACAAGCGTTTTGAGGGGAAGAAGAACGGTAGAAAAAGAAGAGATAGATTACTGAATTGAGGAGAGATAGACAGAAACACATACGAATAATCTGGAGATTCCAAAGAGTGTTCCCTAGGCAGCGGGAGATGATCGCAGACATAAAATCCTAATCCATACATGTGGATTTTAGAGTCTGTAGAGGGGCCGTGGCGGCTACCACTTGTTGAGGGTTCATGGCGTTACTGTTATGTTGTTGATAGAAGTCAGACGTAGAAGAAACGCACGTAAGGTTCAGATACTCCTGCCCGCAGGGCCCAACTACATAAAAAGGTTGGACTTTGATTAAGCCCAAAGATGAAGGCAAAGGAGAGCAAACAAAACACAAGACCGATAATATATGTGTATACAAATATATATTAATAACAAGTTACAATACATGGAAACAGTACAAAGGGCGAAGTGTGTGTGTGAATATTCTGTATGTGCGTGCGTGTGTGAATATTCTGTATGTGCGTGCGTGTGTGAATATTGTGCTTAGCATGTTTCCACGCTATCCCTTGTTAGCGTCTACATTTCGAGGTTGATAGCTGAAATCCTGAAGGAAAAAGAGATAGAGGTGAAGGGTCAGCGGCTATTTATAGCCAGGGAAGAGAGACCCCTGGTGAAAGGGTTAAAGGAGTGAAGGAGGAGTTAACTCCGACAAGTCCTTTCTAAGGAGAGGAACGTAGCCAGAAATCGAGAAATCAGAGGAAGGAATTGATGAGTTAAGCTTAGACTCGTAGATATATCAGGAGACCTTTCAAAGAGGAATGATTGCACACCGCAGAATTTGGAACGAATACCACGAATGTTGGAGAAGGAAATGTTAAAGGATTTAGGTGATTGTTTTGAGCTGGTTTAGGATTATATTTTTGGTCGCTTATTGTCATGTTTAGTTACATTGGTAAGGAAAAGTCCTAATGTAATAAAAGTAGTCAGTCAACAAATGTCGCATGAGCAGAAAGAAACTGGCGCAGACTACAACATAATGTGGCCTCGGGGTTGCCCTCCGGAGGTGCATGCAGGGACACCCATCCATGCGCGACATAGCACTTCAAGAACCCCGATATCAGTCAACTGTGCGTCAGATCAGCTTCTCAAGACGCTACGCAAGAGTTCGAGCTCCTATCAGTCGGGAACAGTAAGCAGAAAACTGTTCAACTCGGTACGGTCAGTACGTTACCACAAAACGCACACATCACAAGAGATTCACGACAGAACTCCTGTTACTCTAGAGGAAAGGAAAGAATCCAGGAATCTTCTTTACTGAGCGCTGCAAAGCAACAACGAGGTTGGAAACTCCACAGGAGAGACAAGCTGGGCTGGGAGTCACGGCGCGAGTTATGTATGTAAAGAGCGCATGCGTGCTACAGGTTTGGAAGGAGAGGGTAAATGGAGATGCTTGAGCATTCACTAAACCCACCCTTATGGATTGTTATAGATGGACAGAAGAGAAGCATATGAGTCGCAGGGCCCTAGGATATGGAATCTGAAATATAAATATAAAGTTCTAACTAAGTTCAACATTCACTTCGTTAAGAAGAGAACACGCCAACGGTCTGTGAGCCACGATTTAAAAAATAACGTCCAATGCTTGACACTCTTTATACGTTCAAATAAGTGTGTCACATCTATTAATTTTCATTGAGTAGACCTTCTCCTTTAGAATATCCCATAAAAAGAAGTCAATTCTTTCTTTATTTTCGACAAAATATTTTTAGCCTGTGTGGTTTTAAAAAAGATAGTTAATGGGATTTCCTATGTGTTCAGACTTTAGGGACAACCCATAAAAAAAGAAAATTATACCATATCGCATGGTTCTGTCTGAATTTCATCAAGTTACGTAATCATATTTAAAATCGCAATCTTCAAATACCTTTTAGTGGCGGCAAGGGACTCTGGCATCATTGCTTCTATGTGCTGTATTCCTTCAGGTATGGACGTTTGTTGTGGTACGATCCACCTAATTTACATAGTGGAGTACCGACCATATAAATATGGGTTGGTACCGGGAAGACGAGGGAAGAAGTAAGAAGAGATCCAATCGAGAGACTCTGCCCGACTGCGATTAAGTCAACCCATTCTACAGGAGCAGTCTTCCCAAGAATATACCAAAATTAACTGTAAATATTGTGTACCTTTTCCTTGTTTCAATACATTTTGTTTACGTACATTTTGTGTTGTATTATTATTATTCCATGATTATCCAAGCTTCAACAACGATCATGGCTCTCCACAATCTCCCAAAAGCGTCTACACGAAATTGCGTTAATGAATTATTTTATGCCGTATCACTCTCCAGAATTTCTTATATCGTACACACATCCGAATAAACTGCGCCTCCTCACTCATACCAGCCACGCAACAACCGCCCTCAGTAACCCTTCGAGTAGGCTTTGATCCTTGTATAGGGCAAACATTAGAAAAAGAAAAGAAGTTGTTCGCCTTTATTTATATAATGTGGCAGGCTGGGAGTTTTTAGATTTGGATGAATTACGAAATGTAGTTCGTTTGAACATTTTCCACTCTAATAGCGGTAAAATAGAGAGAGGCATGCAGCGTTTCGTCTGAGGGAAAGAATATGCAACCTACTATACAGTTATTAGAGAGAGGATTTATACATTCGGATGGAAAAATGAATGTATTTTTTTTCTTTGTATCTTCTTTGTATGTTTTGATTCAAAAATGGATGACACATGTTTTCCTTAATTTAATGTTCTGTGAGCTTTTTCTAAAAACATTTTCTGAACAGAAAATGCTGAAAATGCATTCTTTAAGTTATTGGGATACCTTTCCTTTGATGATGTTATTCTAACCTGAAAACGTTTATGGTTGATCTACTTGACCCTGGTATATCTCTGTTAAATGGGTATCATGGCCTATTTGAAGAAAACTAGAAATCATTATTACAGCGAAAACGTGATGTGATGGGAAAAATTGACTTTATTATCAGATTCCGCAAAAAAAAAATAAAAAATAGTCCAGAATCATTTGGGTCGAAAAAAAATGTCGACTGGTGTTATTTTAATGTAATTAATTATGGATTCAGTCTATTATATTTTATTCATTTTAATTTATATAAAAACGGAATAAAAACATCGTCATCAGGTTTGCACACCCAGCGTGAATAAAATCCAGTATTGTTACACTACTAAACCCACTTCTCGACGACAATTATTTTTTTTTAATATTTTTTTATCGACAAACAACAGAGATATAACACTTGTTACCTTCGGTTTCTGTTTGTGAAATGCACTGGCTGAACTTGTTGACCTTTCAAATGTAAACTCGTGGCATAATCTGTGAGATCAAATACAAAATAAGATGAAGGACTGATCGAACTCTATCGAGAGAAATGAAGAAGACGGGTAGAAAGATAAAGAATTTAAGAATAGAGAGAGAGGGAAAATATAATTATTTCCCGCATGTTAACTCTCTGGTATTTAGAGAAGCATTTTTTTTTTAAAAAATCGAAATGAATTCTCTTCCAGGGAATATGTATTAAATAAAATGAAAAACGAAACCGGTTAATTAAAAATAAAATAAAATATAAGTTTTATGCTCGCGGAAGCGTTACTACAAAAGATAGCCGAGGAAAAACGCGATTAAATATTAATGAAATTCTGAAAAAAATTCCTCTCAAAATTAATAATCAGTTTGTGTTCAACACTAAGTGAATTTATATTGAACATGATTCAGTTCCGATTTTGTTTGCCGGTATATATGAATATCTAATAATACAAAAAAGTATCCATAAAGAAATATTCACGTAATATCCAAACCTTGTATTTCCGTCTATAGCAATTGGCGGGTGTTCTCTGTAGGAGGACCCATACCTTGAAAACCTGTTTGGGAATTAAACTAACCCCAGACGTCAAACTGAATTCGTATATTTAAAACAAAATCCATCTCTAAAGATGCTGGAAAATCGGGTCCCTGTAGCGCTCCTGTGAGTACCATCCTCCTCCTACGATGCTCTAGCCTTTACAAGTGACACATCAGGCCGAACATTGAGTCTCGTTTGCATATCCGGGCTGTTGCTGCCCAGTCTTCACCTTTCGGCCCTAATAGAGTGCAAAAGCGTCTACCCGGACTCGTGGGTGAACATTTGAAAGGTCATCAAGTTCAGCCAGTGCATTTCACAAGGAAAAAACCGAAGGTAACAATTGTTAAACCTCTGTTGTTTGTCGATAAAATAACATTAAAACAAATAATTGTCGTCGAGAAGTGGGTTTAGTAGTGCAATACTGGATTTTATTCGCCCTGGGTGTGCGAACCTGATGACGATGTTTTTATTCCCATTTTATATAAATTAAAATGGATAAAATTTAATAGACTGAATCCATAATTAATTACATTAAAATTCACGTTATTTTTATAGATACAAATATTTAAGTAAATGCTCTGTTCATAATAAATAGAATTAACATTTACCGGCCTGAACGTCCGAGAAATTGCAAAGAAAATGTTTGGCAGGGAACGAAACTGTATCCTACACAAGAATGTCATATAGGCTGACATGGTCTACAAATTAGCTACAGAGTCTGGCTAGCAAGGTTAAATTACTGTTTTTAAATTACAAATTTCTCATGATTTCTCTCGAACGCTCATATCCACTCGAAGCTTATCTCAACGTAAAAAAATGACATCCTATATATATATATATATATATATATATATATATGTGTGTGTGTGTGTGTGTGTGTGTGTGTTTCATACTGGACGCAATCGATTTTGATGTGACAGGAAAAAAGAGTACCTGTGGTGGTGGAAGGCTGGTCGTGCGGGGCCTCAGGGCACATGTCGAATATCTGTCCCGGTTACAAAATGGCGCCACAACCTCGCCCAACATCAACGGCGAAAGACGGGAAGAGTCTAACAAAGCTGCCGATGTTCCTGCTGCTTGAAACGAGGTGGTGAGGAGCAAATGGAAGGCGGAAAACCCACCTCACAAACAGGATGTCCCACAACAACTACAGGAGCAGCCAGGTTATAAAAAACAGCTTCCACCACAACAACAAAAAAAAAAAAAACAAAAAGTAAAAAGAGCAACAAGTTCAAAAATGTCCGAGAAATTTTCAGGCCGGTAAATGTCGTTTAATACTGTATATTATAAACAGAGCATTTACTTCAATATTTTCATCTATAAAAAGAATGTTAAACATAAAAATGTCATAAAATAATTGTCGGACTTTGTCCATTTCATATATATATATATATATATATATATATATATATATATATATATATATATATATATATGGTAACCTCAATTTAACGGTTTTAAAAGGTGGGTTGTCCGTTAAATACGTTTGCCCGTTAATTTGAAGCCCTTTTTTTCGTGGTCGAAATACATCCAGTACAGTACAAAATCATTGTAAATAAATACTTTTTATACGTATGTGTATTTCATTTTAAGTTACTATATAGCTTTAAATAAAGTTTGATAACTTTTAAAGTTTGCCTAAACTTGCCTATAAACATGGCTGCGATGGTCTAATACAGCCGTGAAAATGCCGTGATCGTATAGTGATGGCTCACAGTAGTAATTATTGGTGGCCGTGCCGAGTCGGGGTCGCTTTCATGAGCCGCCTGTTCGGGCTGGAAGAACGAATCCAACTTTAATTGTTTCCCACTTTGATACTGTTCACGAATTATCAATTCCCTTAACGTTCGAAGGAGTTGATAATACGCCTTAATTTCCAGATTCATGGTCACGTCAACAAATTTTAGGAGAGCATCAATAGAATCACGCACTTTAGATATTCTCGTTCGTTCCAGCACCTCTTCCTCCGCATCCATGCTGCCAGTGAAGGGCTTGACAAAAATCAACACTGTATACTGCACCAAAATCAGTATGAAGTGTTCGAGAGACGGTGCACTTATGTACATAACGAGCACTCTATTAAACAACAGGGGCTATTCAGGGAAGTATCAGTCTCTGTCTGTTGATTGCCCCAGGAAACAACAGCTTCTAGTTCTAGAACTAACAGACATTGTTCAAGTGTAGATTATTATTGAGACAAAGTGGAAAAGATTTGTAATGACAACGCGTTTCACCTTCGTAATTTAGATGGCCATCTGCATGTTAGTTTAAAATTATTTCATATGAAAACCGATATATCTGTTTACAAGGTTGGCGTCTCCGGGTCGGAAACTGTTATAATGGAACACACTTATTCTATAGTTAATAGACTCTCCCACCTATAATAAGTAGGAGTAGTAAGAGTAACGAGTCTGTCGCTCAGTCAGTCGATGCCGGACGACCGTTATTCGCATACTAAAGTCTCAGCGACCACAACTAGATTACTCTGCGCCATTACCTATTATATCAAGTTCCTAACGTTTTGTACGTCGAACCTATTTTAGGACCGACTTAGTACAAATGCAAACCTCCACTGTGTAAACACTCCATAACAGAAACAAAAATCAAAACAGTGTTTTTTGAATACCTTTTCTATTAAAAAAAATAATGTCTATTGGATAGGTAGACATCTTCCGTTTGGAATAAAAGAATAAATCTGACTTATTGTATTCTTCTTATTATTATTTTATTTCCTTTTATTTCTGGTGTGTACTCACTTTTTACCGGGTCCCGCGCAGTGACCTTTGCTCAGAAATGACATCAGGACATTTTCCACTGAGCAATTAAAACAAAAAAAAAAGTCATTATTATTATTTTCCTTTGATTTCAGTTGTATAAAAATGTCCTTCCGGATCAAATCATCATTATTATTATTATCACTTTATTTCCTATGATTTCTGGCGTACATTCATTTCTTTCCTTACCAAGGACCTAAGGTCAGAAATAGCATCATGACATTTTCCACTGAGCAGTTTTCAAAAAAGAAAATCACACGTTTTACTTCGATAAAGACCTTCATAAGATGTGGGCTGTATTTGTAAGAACTTTTTGTTCTTTCTTTCTTTCTTGAAGGTATGGACCACCAGGAATCCCATCAATGATTCTCTTGGAATCTTTTCCTATCTATTCTAAGGATCCAACTACAATTAGAGTTGTTGATGTCTTCATGTGCAACAATTTTGATGTTTCGATTTCAAGGTCATTCTATTTTTATAGGTTTTTGAAAAACTTCAAATAGTCTGCCGAGACTTCCATATCAATAAGAAGACACATTTTGCCTTTGTTGCCTCTAATCAAGATATGGCGATTATCTTTGATTGTCCTGTCTGCCTTTTAAAGTTCCATAAAATTGAATCACATCCTATCCCCATAAACGGGTCTGGGTGGTGTTCGTACTAATTTATTGCAGTTTTCTTTCCGTAAATGTTGCAGATTTTCCAGTGCAGATATTGGCTCACTCCGTCACGCCGAGATTTTTATTCAGTGAGTGCCAATACCGCGCAACCTAATAAAAGACGGCCAATTGTTTCTGGATATTTATCATAGATTCTGTATTTCAGGCTAAAACAATTTTTCAATATGTGTGCTTGGTAATTTCTAATTAGTATCCATTGGTCCTGTTCAGCAAGAACAAAACATTCAGTTTCAGCTTTTAACTTTGCACTACGTAGCCACTGATGGGTACGTGGTTTGTTTAGCGAGTTCGGAACGGGCAGAGTATTGATCATGAAGCGGTTTATCTTGCCATCGTTTCTGTATCTGGTCGGTTGCATTTACTTTTGCTGTCTTTTAAAGTTTATTTTGCAGCTTCAGTCGGTGTATTATGCTTTACTTGCATTTCTTTTCCCATTTGAAACTCCATTTTAAAATTGTTGTTTAAGGAAATTTACTATCACAGGGGTGGGGGACCGTGGGCATTTCCAGAGTCTTAAAGATCCTAGATTGTGGCACATTAGCAAAGGCTTTACGGTAATCTATCCATGCTGTGTTAAGACCTTTACATCGTCTCATGCAATTTTCCAGAATCATTTTGTTTATCAGAAGTTAATATTTTCAATCATATATACCTCTCCTGCATCCCCTATGGATCATATGTTTGTACATACAGTACAAGTACATAGAGTGGAAGAATGTTGTTTGATTCGAGAAAAGAGTAAGTACGGTTCGTCAGGACAGACGTGATCAATTTATACGTGGTGGGCAGACATGTTGTTGGCCTATAATTTTTTGGATTATCTGTTTCACTTGTTTTTTTATATAAGATAAGTCATACCTTTCAGTGATCTATTCTGCGACTTCATTGGGATTATTAATAAGCAATTATAGCGTTTGTGCAAGGGTTTTCTGGATTGATGAGAGATGATATATCAAGAAATTGGGGACCTTGTCTATTTCTGGGATTTCGTTAGAGCTTGCATGACATTAGTCGTGGTTATATTTTCCTATTCTTGTAGAGGTCTCTGCAGCTTTTGTTCTTATACACGTTCTGCATTGAGGTTATATTCTTTTGTCTTCCTTCAAATATTCTCTCAAAATTACAGCACTTAATAGATAGTGGCGTTTTGACATGTATAATTGTTTTTTCAATTTCCCTGTAAAATCTCTTACGGTCCATTTGGAATAAATTAATTCGCCGATAGAACCTACAACGTTTTTCGTATCGTTTTTTCTCTGTGCTTTTAAATGCAGTTTCTGTTTTTCCATTTCCTTCAATGATTATTATTAATAATAATTTTATTATTACAAGAGTTAATTTCTGTTTTTTTTTTATATATGCACAATTTATAGGCGAACTACTGAGAGATTGTTATATTTTGTACTATTCATAGGGTATATTTTTGAAAATTTATTTGTGATGCTACAAATATTCATACCTAAAAAAATTAATAAATATTAGTTAAAATGTGTTTTATATTGTAATATTTCGTCTGTGTCTAATATTCATTCCAGTCAATTTAAATACGTTGTAGTGATAAAATGCTCGCTTGTCTCCTTTTGGTTAAGATAGTCACATGGGTCATGTTACGCCTACTTATTGACGTCACTCTCTACAGTGACAAAAGTAGCAGTCGATTTCAGTCGTTTTACAGCAGCTAAGCCGCGCAGTTTCCTTTTTCTTTTCTTCTTTTTTTCACCCGGTCCAACTGGCCCGCGATGGACACAATTTTACTTCCTCCAGGATATGCTACATCATAAAAGTTTTCCTCAGATATACAAAGAAATTATGTCCGGCTTGCAGCCCTTACATTTGAGTTAATAGGTTTCATGTTTGCGGAATATTTCATCGCTTGGGACGTAGAAGATGAATCCGGCCCGATTGAATCTGGAGTCCTAGATATGGCTTATTCATAAACACAAAAGAAACTCCATATTACATGGAAGACCATATCATTTCTTTCTCTTTTCACTCTGTTTGCTGTGTACTTACGTCATATCCTCTCTGCGTTTGAGACGTGTATATATAGTTTTGTGTATACCTTAGTAGTATAATCGTCTCTCTGCGAACTAAACTTGTTTCTTATTCTTTTTACTTTCAGATTCCGTCTGTTAAACACGATGCAGACATGGATATAATAATGTCCATAATGGGGAAATAAAAGGGATGAATCAACTTTTTTTCAAGATTACCCATTAACAACCAGTAAATGAAATATTTCTTTGGCGTCTTTTCGGCGTAATTTTGCAGGCATGTTTTCTTATCTCATTTCTAACTTAAGTGAAACCTGTGCAAAAACACAACGGTAAACTTTCAGCCGTAGAAATTAAAGCAAATTCGGTCCCGATAGCATTTTTTTTAATTTCTAAGAATATGCTCTCATTTGCTTGAGACTTAACTCTCTCTGTGCGAGAAGATAAACTGAAATTCGACTCAGAGGTTAAAAGTATATTTATATAATTTCGGAAAAAGCAAACTTAAATCCTAATATAATTGTGCTTGTCCAGCCCATCATTGGTTAGCACGACCGTTACGCCCTGCCAATACCTCATATAAAATGGAGTATTTTCATCGCGTGGAAAGAAGTAAAAGTCGTTACTTGGTTTCAGTGGGAAAATGAAACAAGAAAGAAGAAAGATGAAAGAAAGGAGGGAAAAACTGAAGTATCGGGAAATAATCTGATCTTAGCCAAAAGGCTGAGAAAGAATTTTATTGTCTTGCCGGCTCATGCTTGCATGATATTACACAAGGTCAGATTAATTTGGGGAGTCCTAGCGCATGCAGCCGGCCAGGTCCCAAAACACCGTGCGTTCCCCTAGCATTGGTATTAGTAGACAGACAGATACAACTGAATTACGCCCTGTCCGAAGAGAGGAACACAACTGAGAGATGAACTGTAGCTTATCCACCCGAGGACAGACGCTATACTTTGAACACAGCCAAATAGCCGAGAAGTGAAGGTGACTGCGATAAAAGCGTAATTTTTCAGACGCGCAATATCGAACGACGGAAAACGAAAAAGCAATCTCCAAAAATTCAGTTACCATGAATTAAATTAAGTAGCATCGCCTGATGAATTATTTTAGAATTATTATTAACACTTTCACTGCTACTCATTTCCCCATTACTGCCCCCATCCGGCCAGCCATTTTTAAAGAAAATGCCAAATTTCAACCTCCATATTTTATTACACAGAAAACTGGCCCCAGTGTGTTTTACAGCCTTCCATTTTCATGGATATACCTGGGAATGACTTACCAGAACAGTAATGGGTATACACATGATATCTTTTGAAGCATTGTTCTTTTGTGATTTTACGATAGATGGCGCAACGGGACACTCATATGCAAAAAACGTAGGTTTCCATACTTAGCCAGCTGGAGCAAGATAAGAAAAACGAAGATCTCCGTAGTTAGCAGCGGAAGTGTTAAGATAAATGGTCGTAAGACGGGGATTTGGCTAGAAAGAAAGAAAGAAAGAAAGAAAGAAAGAAAGAAAGAAAGAAGGAAAGGAAGAAAGAAAGAAATAATGATAAAATTATTTAACATCTCATACATCATGATTAATGGCGTAGAAAGAGGGGAAATTGCACTACTTGATTTTAGTAATAAAAGAAAGAAAGAAAGAAAGAAAGAAAGAAAGAACGATAAAATTATTTAACATCTCATACCTCATGAATAATGGCGTAGAAAGAGGGGAAATTGCACTACTTGATTTTAGTAATAAAAGAAAGAAAGAAAGAAAGAAAGAAAGAACGATAAAATTATTTAACATCTCATACCTCATGAATAATGGCGTAGAAAGAGGGGAAATTACACTACTTGATTTTAGTAATAAAAGAAAGAAAGAAAGAAAGAACGATAAAATTATTTAACATCTCATACCTCAGGAATAATGGCGTAGAAAGAGGGGAAATTACACTACTTGATTTTAGTAATAAAAGAAAGAAAGAAAGAAATGTTAAATAGATGTTTCAGTGTAATAAGTTTTCAATCACAAATCTTTTCAATTGTACCCCCTTATTTCTTAAAATAACGACCAGGATTTATATTTATGATTGTTGTCGCAATATTTTGTCGTCAAATTTGTAAAATATTTAACGAAGCGACAGGGGGGTTTCTATGGATATTCTATTGCCGTAGAAATAGCTATTAACGTATTCGATCGTTAACTTAAGAGTTAAGAATTAAAATTCTTCAGAAACTTTAAATAACCGTAAAATTTTCATGTGTTCTTCTAATAAATTATTAATTGGTTTACAAGATTCAATACTTCCCGGACTATGTTAATACTGTTTCATCATCGAACACCACCTGAATTTTATTTCAGTCAAGATTAACTGTAGTACTCTCAATGGGCTCTTCTTGTCTGAACGTTTCCAGACCCCGCCAGGAACTTGTATATACGGCCTACCAGTATAAGAAGCGGTTTCTTGTACCGTTCCAGGCAACACTTGACTCCTGCAGTAGTGTGTCTTTACAAGATTCCGGTCAGACTAAAAATGTTGTTTGGTTCTTCTATTTGGTCTGGAGCTTGCCATTTTGTATTTTCCAGAGATGAATCTTCGCACCCCTATCGCTATTCAGCCACGATTTTCATCGAAAATGTCCAGACGGGCTACATTCCTTACTTCCCCTAGTTCTGACCGTAAAATATAATACTCGCCATGACACGAACACAAGCGGAATCATTTTCATTCCCTTTGTTTTCCATTGATATTTAATTCAGACATCTTCTTCCCATGAACTCTTATTTTGTGCAACAGACTCCCTAGAGAATGCTTCCTCGATCATTAAAATTTTCGTTTCTAGTCAAGGGCTAGGCGTTATCTATTGTACGTATTTTTACTTCCTCCACTTACGCCTATAAACAACCTCATTCGACAACACTCTATTTGAGTGGCTCCTCGGCCTTGTATTGTGTGAACATCTATCTATATAATATATATATAATGCTAAAAGTCTGCGGTTGCGTGCGGGCTTGTGTGGTGTGTCCGTCCAGCGCGTTTACAAGTTATTTACACAGTAAGTATTTTTATTTTAACTTTCTTCCGTCCAGCGCGTTTACAAGTTATTTACACAGTAAGTATTTTTATTTTAACTTTCTTCATACAATGTTTAATTAAAATAGACACAAAGAGATAGTGCTTTGCTATTTCGTCCATCTGTTTGTCGAATAATTATTTATATTTCAGCTTTCTTAAAACAAACAATATTTTAAATATTTAAATATATTTTTAAATGAATCTACTTTTAAAAATATTTTAAGTGAATAATATTTAAAAATACACGTTGTTTATAGAGTAAGTATTTTTATTTTAACATTATTGAGACATACAATTTATTAGAATATTTTAAAGTTAAAGACAGGCACAAAGAGATCCCGATTTGCTGTTTCGTCCACCTGTTTGTCGAATAATTATTTATATTTCAGCTTTCTTAAAACAAACAATATTTTAAATATTTAAATATATTTTTAAATGAATCTACTTTTAAAAATATTTCAAGTGAATATTTTTTTTAAAAATACACGTTGTTTATAGAGTAAGCATTTTTATTTTAACATTATTAAGACATACAATTTATTAGAATATTTTAAAGTTAAAGACAGGCACAAAGAAATCCTGCTTTGCTGTTTCGTCCAGGTTTTGTAGTGTATTTATATTTCAGCTTTCTTTAAACAAACAATCGTTTAAATATTTAAAAAATATATATTTTGGTCTATTTAAAAAATATTTTTAAGTGAATGTAATTTATAAACATTTTTGGCCATATTAAATATTTCTAATTTAATCTGATTTAAATTTCAAATTTGTTTAGGAAGTTCTATTCCTAATAAACAATCAGAAAAAACGTTAAGCATAAACCAGAACACATATAACACGAACGAACTAAAATATTTAATGAATCATAAAATTAACTTCCATTTCAACGGAATGTTGAAATCAACTTCAGTGTTTTAAAACGTGAACCATCATTAACCCTACGAATCACGGGTATTCTAGTTAGTATATAAAAACCCAGGGACGCATACACACACAAGCAAACACGTGATGCAGTGCATAGTTTCGAGATGTTTTTAAAATATTTATCGATATGGGTATCTCTCGTGGTACCAGCGTTTTCCGTGTCACGCAGAATTTTTCACATATCCTTGAAATCATTCCAACAAGGAAATTTAAGAAAATAATTTAATTAGGACTTCATCGGACTAGTGTTTACTTTGATAAGACTAAATTTAAAGTTTTTTTTTTTTAATATATTTTGTGGGTATTTTGTGTTGTCGATGAAAATGTGGGATATTTTAATAATAAAAAGTAATTGAAACATTAAAAAAAAAAAAATAATAATTCGTGCCGGAAGCTCCAACACGGACATTTCAGAGTTTCTGGACAGTGCAGATTATTCGGAAAGACTTTGATGAGTCTTATGGTGATTACGAAGATACAACAGCGGAGAAAACTCCCAAATTTGTTGGTCTCAACACGTAAAACTACATCAAGTGCTGCGTCAAGAGGGTGACCGCTGGAAGGTCCGGAAACTTGTTTCAGTACTAACCTTCCAATCTATTTTCAATCAAATCTATTTCATGAACCGTTTCCATTTTGTCGAAATTTGAAAACTCTTTCGAAACTTTTATATTCTAATTTAAAATCGTGAATTGCCGACACAGAAAACGCATGGATCGAATAAAAAACTAATCATTAAAGCTACAAACTAAAGCTTAACTGGCTGTTCGTTGTCGAGGCTTCAAATGTTATCTTTCTTATATATATATATATATATATATATATATATATATATATATATCAAAAAGAAATAAGTATGACAATGTGGAAAATATTTCGTGTCACGCTTTTAGGCCTTTAGGATTTTCTCGGACGAAATCAATATTTACGTTGATGCGACTTATATGATCATGGAAGGCACGCTGAGAATTTAATTTTTCTTTTAAAAATATAATTCTTTTATTTAATTTCATGTTTTAGTTATATAATTTCTCCGATTTCATTCAATTTCTCTATTTGATGTTTATGTTTCTATCATTTTTGTAATTAAATATATCAGTCTGTGACGACAGAATGGTGAAACGCTGAAAGTAGCTGAATGCACATTTCCTGTGGATGATCAATTGATTAAAGTACTTTGTGCATATGTGCATACTTTAGATATTCATATATATATATATATATATATATATATATATATATATATATAATATATATAAATATATATATACATACATATATATATATATATATATATATATATATATATATATATATATATATATATATATATATATATATATATAACGAGAATCTTGGTAACCCGTATGGATAATCACAAGGAGAGAATATAAGCTTAATACTGCCGTTCAAAAGTGTCATGAAGTTATTGTATGAGGACTTGCCTTGGATTAATTTCATAAAAGGCTAAATGAATTTCTTCCTTTCAAGCCATTCTGAAAACGAGAAGATTTGCCTTTAATTCGATACAAAAAAAGCTGAGAAAATACATTAAAAACTTTCGACCCGAACTTAGCAATCATACCAGGATAAATATTAACGTCTTTTTTTTTTTAAAGTGACTCATTTTCTTTCTTCTTTAATCAAAGGAAAAGCCAGCTTAGGGATAAAGTACTATTCATTATTTATGCACACACAAAAATACACATAAACACATTTCATTCTTTATTTTTCGGAACTGATGAAGCCGTGATTCGCGAAATGAATTATGACATCAATTTTCAGTCAAACCTATTTTCATGAAACGTTTTCATTTGCCGACATTTATAAATACAGTCGGGATTTCTATAACCTAATTGTTATGACCCAAGTAAATGGTTAAAGAAAAACAAAACACGTGTTGCAGATATATCATATATTAAACAGTAAGTACAACAGAAGATTATTACACGACTAGTGAGTGTGGGTCGGTTGACTCAGAGTTCAATCTATTCGACCGTTGATATTTACCAGCCTTCCCACGAGGTCAGATGTGGCACAAGGCCGAGTTTAATGTGGGGTAATGTGAGCGCGTAGGCTCGGCCAAAAATTCCCCGTAGACCCTGTATAAAACGGAGTTGGGTTGCTGTTTCCCCGAGACGAAACTCTGCCCTTTGACATAGCCTCGTCTGCCAGGAGGCAGAGAGTTTAACCAGCACAGCCGAACAAATCAATTCGACTGCTGATATTTAATAGCCCCCACCCTTGCTAGATGGGGCACAAGGTCCAGTTTAACGTAGGTCACCGATCCCGTAGGCAGGGCCAAAAAAATCCCCTTAAAACCCGCATAAACGGATTGGGGTTTGTCTACCTCCCCGGACAAGACTCTGCCCTTCGGCACAGACTCGTCCAGGTTCCTCTCTGCCGAGGGTCGGAGAGTTCGACAGCAGCTGCGAACAGTCATAGGCCGGTAGAACAATCTCTGCGACTGTTAATATTTAACAGCCCCCACCACCACCACCACTCTGAGGGATATATGTGGCATAAGGTCGAGTTTACCGTGGGTTCTGCTATCCCGTAGGCTCGGCCAAAAATATTCTCTTAGAACCCGCATAAACGGAATCCGGGTCTGTCTACCTGTCAGGTAGCCTCGCCCTGTTTCTTCTCTGCCCAAAGGCAGAGAGTTCGACAGCAGCTGCGAAAAGTAACAGCCTCGTTAGAACAATTTATTCGAATGCTCCCCAAGACATTCTCTCCTACTAATCTTATAGTAGGCGGATGAATCCAACATAGACTCTTTAGTGGGTGGACACCACAACACTAATTTAAACGCACATACTTACACACACACACACACACATATATATATATATATATATATATATATATATATATATATATATATATATATGGTGCGATGGATAAATTGTCGTCTAAATTACGCAAAACTGGAAATAACACTGGCATTTCATTTTAACAGATATATTTACAAACTTACGCAAAAATATCTTGAAATACTACGAAGTAAATTTATTCAATAAAATATTGGCTTCACCCATGGCCCCCCAGATAAATTCAGAATCTCCTGCCACTATTCTGGACTGTCTCCTCGTTTAAGGTGGTGATGCAGCCATAATCCTTGCCTTTGGTGTTACAAGCAGTTTTGTTAGTCCCTCTCGCTCAACTGAGCCCCACACATAATAATCAATGGGTTTGCAGTCTGGAGAGTTATATATCCAGACATAAAGGGTGATGTGGTTGCAGAAATTGTCTGACAGCCATGACTGGTTTCTCCTGTTTGTTTGGCATGGTGCAGAGTCCTGTTTCCAGACATAGGGTCCTCCAGCAGCCACCCGCTTGACTGAGGGCAACATACCTCCTCAATGCACTTGATGTAGCCCACCGTCTTGCCCTGTGAGAAGATGAATCGAGGCACAACATCACCATCACTAGTGATCAATCTAAACACAATGATGTTGATTGCATATATCACCCAACCATTTTCTAGATTGTCCTCAGATTGACACACAAACACTCTGAAATATTCGTATTGGAGCTTAGCCGAAACAAATGTATTTAGTCATCTCAGTAATCTTTCCACAAGAAAATGATTTTGGTGTGTTTTTTTTGTTTTTTTTATTTACCCTATTTTATATGGCGCAGGCGTAATCACTTGATATTACCAAAGAAAGAAGGAAAAAGAAAAAAAAAAGGCAGAAAATAATCTACAGGCGCCAGATTTTTACACAATCATCCGTGTTTCTCGTTATATGTTTTACTTATATTTTCAATACCCCAGTTGTATCTCTTTCCTATTTCATTATGATCCATTTATCTTTTCCTTATATATTACGGACCTCAATTGTAAGACAGTTAATGAACCCTATGAATGAGTTTTATTTGTTACGCTGAATTCGGTATATTACTTTCAGCAAATTTAATCGTATGCCTCGAAGCACAATGAACATTTTTAGTGAATCGGATTTTGTTTTTTTACGTACAGGATTAGGATTAGCCGATTAATAAAACAGTCTGATAACATGCTTTTAATATGTAGTGTTCACATCTTTTTGTCTTTTCGTTTATTTTGTCTTTTCGCTATATATCATAATCTGCCTTGTGCCAGCTTTTACACACGCTCTTTTGGCTTGGCTTGGTTTATTTTACGATCTATCAACCTCAATGGTCTTTTTAATGCCGAAAAAGATTTTATTGCTGATATATTTTTTTAATATATTTCTGGTACTATTTTTTCTTCAAAATTGTACAGCTGGCAATACCTTTTTTCTAAAAAAAAGTATTGCCGGCAATATTTTTTTTTTCCAAAAAATATATTGCTGGAAATAAATTTTTTAAATAAGTATTTCTAGTATTAAAACCTATTTTTATACTTTCATAGTGTTTTGACCCAAGTTTGGGGCTAAACTATTCGCCCATAGTTGACACCTTAACAGGTGTTACCATCCCAGGTCAGGGTGGACCTGGGAGCACCAGCAACAAAAAGTAGTTCCACGCTCCTCAATACTTCCTGATCAGAGTCCTTGCTGTTGGATGTAGTTTATCGTCTTACCCATCACGTCAATCTCCTTAGATAGCTTATTCGATACTGACCATGTTGGCGCCAATGCGTCTTGTTCGGGTCAATTTTCTGTTTTTGAGTTACTGCCGTATAGAATGACCGAAATTACATAATTTTTCATAAGTAACATCAAGGATCATCTGGATTTTCATTGAATAGTCCCAAATGAGGTCGTAAAACAACCTCTAAAAGCTTCTTTTGTTTTTTAGTAACCATAAATGTTCTTAATCCGTTTTTGCTCCATGTTTTAAACGTCTTGTACTCCATGTTTTAAACGTTTTGTACTTTTCTTAAAACGAAACGGCGCTCTTTTAATGTTCCGAGTGAAACCATTTTTCGTGTCCATCAGTATGACTGATGCTAACCACCAGGAGAGTGGTCCAATGGGCCTTCTCGGACTAACGTTTTCTGCTGAGAGGAAGAGCAAAGATTATTTCGAATAAATTGTCAGGTTTGCTGCTAAGAAAATTGGTTCGCAATGTCCATGCTTTGAATATTGCTGCCACATTTGGTTTGATGCCCTTGCTATATATTCAGATATTCTTGATGAAATCCAAATTAGAATCTGCAATGGTACTGGTTCTGACATATGCCATGTTGGCTCCAGTGACGTTCCCTCCTCCGTAATATAACTTCCCAGTGCGTTTTCATGGTAATTATTCTGAGGAACCTTCCTCTATTGTACCTAGCCATCATGGATTCATGCGCAGTACTAGATTGGCGGTTAGGTCTCATCATTTTACAGAAAAATGACTAGATGTAACCGTAACTTCTATGCTAAAAATTTCTTCTCTCACATTTCTCGCTTATGGAACACTCTTCCGGTTACTTACTTCCCAGTTAATTTTGACCTTCAAAAATTTTGAATGCAATGTCAATCGTCATCTACAGTTTAATTATTGCTCTTTTTCTCTCCTTGATATTTTTTTCTAATTTTCTCTATTATTCTGTAACACCTAGTTCCTTAGTGGCTTTATTGTCTTGCTAAAAGATATATTTTAGACTTTTCTGCAAATGTCTTTGAGCATATTTACTCACTAAATATTCCTTACATCTCTTCTATTTATTTTCAATGATGAACTTATTGTGTGGATATAACACGGACAAGGAGTTCATTGGGATCGTACTGCTTATATATTTGATCTATAGTTTTTTTTTTTTTTTTTTTAATTCTTTGATATCCTGCAAGAAAACACTTCATTCTTTCTCTCTGCCGTCTGATACTGATATTATGAAAATGTAGGATTTAAGTCAAAAACATGGTGTCCGAAATACTTAATAGTAATATTCATGATCCAATTAATTATTTCGGTACATGAAACATTCGACATTCATTGACCGAATCATTAGATTCACTGCCGATTGAAAATTATAAATATTTGAAATCGCTTCCTTACAAAATTAAACAAATAATATACACTAAATATTATCGGATGCTATTTTCTTTCAGTGCCAATATCTTCTTTCGTGCTACGTTGGAAAAGACTGGGTTCTATAGCCTTGGATAGCAACTGGTCTAGGATAAGGACAACTCTGAATTCAAAGCCTGCGAAAGTTCGTATGGGGACCTTGTAGACCGTAGTATTCTAGCCATTTCATCTTGTGGTCGCTGTATACAGTACTTTAGAAAATGTGGTTGGTTCTGCACATAATAAAATTATATGTATGGCTGTAGGTTCCTAGGAACTGAGCTGCTCGAACCTCATATATAGCCACCATATATATATATATATATATATATATATATATATATATATATATATATATATATATATGGATATTAAGAAATGGACAAAGTCCAACAATTTATTTATTAAAGACATTTTTATGTTTAACGTTCTTTTTTTTATAGATCCAAGTATTTAAGTGAATGCTCTGTTTATAATAAACAGTATTAAATAACATTTACCGGCCTGAATGTCCGAGAAATTTTCATAGAAAATTCAGGCTGGTAAATGTTATTTCACAAGCGAGAAACGCGAGAGAAGAAACTGCTAGTATAGAATTTACGGCTGCATTTAGCCAGGTCGACTGTAAATTGATGAGATCTCGACGCCAGTCGAGTGCTGCGCTTAAATTCAAAACTACGTACCATAACGATGACCACATTCGAACAAGTACTTATAGACATATAAGATAAATTATGTAGAGAAAAATTGTTTAACACGACACAGTGAACTGACTTTTTTACCTGTTGACCTAGCAATGATGTTAACATTGTGACTGACCGCCAATACTGGTAATTTTCGCTGGATCACGAGGCTAAATAAAGGCGATGAGAAGTTGATTTACTTTAATATAATCTTTGGTTTTCACGAAGCATATTTTTCGGTAACATTATAAATATCTATCTTGTTTTTTCCTCTGATGATGAACGTATTGTTAATAGCAGACTCTCAAGTTTCGACATACTTTCATAACCTTATAGGTAAGATCTTATATAACAATCGTATTTACTGGTTAGCACTAAAAAAAAGTTATCTTTAAAAGAACATTACAATAATGTAATAAACAAACTAACTTGTGCCTTTACAGTTATCGCCTCTGTCGATAATTAAAAAAAAAAAACAACACATACGATGTGTATTTAAAAACAGTAATTCGCGCTTTTGACAAAGCAAAAATCCTCCGTGGCTAAACGGTCATTGCACGTCAGGCTTATAGACAGTTCCGTATAGGATGCAGGTTCGAGTCATGTCGGAGGTGACATATTTTCAACGAAATTTCTCAAACATTCAGGCCAGTAAATGTAAGTAATATTTTTTGATTAAAAAAAAGAGAGTATTTACTCAAAAAAGTGTATCCATAAGAAACGTATAAACAGAAAATATATTAATATATAAAGTAAGTAACATTTTATTGAAAAAGACTTTCAAGTAACATTTTATTCAAAAATAATTTTTTTAACCTATATATAGAAAATACATTTCGACTTTCAATGCCTAGGCCGAAAGGTCTTGATTTCAGTCAGTCATTTATGTGCTATGCGTGATACACGCTTAGGGAATCATGTATCTTTACATTCCTTTCTGTAGTAGACCAAGTGACATCCAAGGCTATAGAACCCAGCCTGTCCTGCTATAGCTGAGAGAAAAGCAGAGGATTCATACCTTTCCCAAGGCACGTAAATAATTGTAATGAATCCGACTGAATTTGTACTCGGCTCTCCGATTCCTCAATCCGAGCCGCTATACATTACTCCACCATGTCTCACGAGTCAAAACGTATCGTCACTAATTGTGAAGTTTATATATATATATATATATATATATATATATATATAATGTGTGTGTGAAGAAATATAGTCTTAAGATGTGCTACATTTATGGGATAAAGTGCTCAATATCAGAGATAGAGCGTGTGTAAATATAAAAGTGAACGTAGATGTCAACACTTAGAGGCGACAGTCTGTTTCATGCTATATGCAATCGTGGCCTGACGATTGCATATAGCATGAAACAGACTGTCGCCTCTAAGTGTTGACTTCATGTTCACTTATATATATATATATATATATATATATATATATATATATATATATGAGAGCGTGTGTGAGTGTCAAAGAGAATTGCAAGAAGGCAATTTGAAAAAAGCGCTCTAAGAATGCCAAGTTCCTTTTGTTCTGAACTTAACACTCAATGCTAAATTAATTTAACATTAAACAGTGGATAATATAATTTCAACTTCGGAGTCCTGTTCTTATCTCATTCGAATTTATTGATCCGAAATAATCCAGAATGATCTCGATTCAATCAAGTGAACTGACTCACTCTCTTTGCGTATTAAGACAAAGGCAGTCGATTTGAAAAACGAAGAACGAGAATATTTTGATTTCGCGTAACTCAAAACCGTTTCATGCGATTACACAATATGTCAGTCTTGATGAAAATTCTTCGAAAACAAGAAATTACGCAGTGACGCCTTCGTATGTGCCGTTGACATTTAGACACTTCACTTCAATTTTTTACGTTATTATAAACTCTTCAGGTAACATATTTACAACGCCGCCATGTTTGAAAATGTATTCGTTCAAACGTACAGGTATAGCATATTATATTTCTGTTTTTAGAAGTTTGATATGGTTATCAAGCTTGTCTCACTAGATCAATTACGAAGGAGTAGTGAGTTAGATCCTCGCTGCGTGCTCCACACATTTTGCCTTGTGCCACATCTAACCTAGGATCAGAGAATCATTTTTGACTCTATGCTCCGCACATTCGGCCATGTGCCACATTGAGCCTACGCTTAGAAAATCATTTCTGACTGGATTCTTTACACTTTAGGCCTTGTACCACATCTAACCTACGCCAAGAAAATAATTTTAACTGAGTGCTCCATAATTTCGGCTTTATGTCAAATCTAACGTACAGGTAGAAAATTATTTCTGATTGGGTGCTCCACACATTCGGCCTTGTGCCACTTCTAACCTGCGCTTAGAAAATCCTTTCTCCTTGGTGTTTTAGGCATCCGCCCTTGTACCACATTTAACCTATATATAGGAACTAATTTTCGACTGGGTGGTCCATAATTTTAGCTTTGTGGCCAATCTACCCTACACGGAGAAATTCCTTTCTGACTGGGTGGTCCATAATTTTAGCTTTGTGGCCAATCTATCCTACACGGAGAAATTCCTTTCTGACTGGGTGGTCCATAATTTTAGCTTTGTGGCCAATCTACCCTACACGGAGAAATTCCTTTCTGACTGGGTGGTCCATAATTTTAGCTTTGTGGCCAATCTATCCTACACGGAGAAATTCCTTTCTGACTGGGTGGTCCATAATTTTTAGCTTTTGTGGCCAATCTACCCTACACGGAGAAATTCCTTTCTGACTGGGTGGTGCATAATTTTAGCTTTGTGGCCAATCTACCTTACACGGAGAAATTCCTTTCTGACTGGGTGTTCCATAATTTTAGCTTTGTGGCCAATCTACCCTACACGGAGAAATTCCTTTCTGACTGGGTGGTCCATAATTTTAGCTTTGTGGCCAATCTACCCTACACGGAGAAATTCCTTTCTGACTGGGTGGTCCATAATTGGCGCCTTGTGCCACATCTAAGCTACGATGAGAATATCACCATATTGTACTTCTGTTTCTTTCTTAGTTTCTCGCTCTGAATATAACTCATAAATAATGAAATATCCATTTGACCCCGAGGAAAGACGGGGAATATATATTAGAGAAGCTCTTTGATTTCAATAAGAAAAAGAAAAAAAAGAAAATAGAGGAGGCCATAACACTCACATGAGTTTAACATCTGCTCCAGTGAAATGGAAGAACTTGCAAATTTCACATCTGTTTATTTGTCTCTCCCCGCCTACCTGACTCGCATTCATGCACAGGATTACAATAGCAATACATAGTTAAAGATTTAACTAAATTAACAAAGCTGAACTGTTACAATCAAAATTTACCAATGAAATCGGGGAATTTTCACGGGTATTTTATAGCTTATTCAATCACTAACTGAAGAATTAAGTTTTCATCAGAAAATTCAAGCTTACAAAATCTTAAAGAATCTTCTTCTTAATTAGAACGTTTAAAATATGACATATCACATAGAGCGTTACCAGATGAGAAAATGTATCTACAATAAGACTATATGTCACAGAGAGCTTTAGCAAATGTGAAACTCCACATCACTTGACAAGTTCGAATCTCCGAAACAACACATACGCTTTGCGAAAACAACAAGAAGTATTTGGTTTGGTTTATTTTACGGCATATCAACTACAATGCTTATTTAATGCCGGCAAAATTTCCTTTAATTTTCAAAAATGTATAGGTGGTAATATTTTTTTCAAAAAAAAATGTATAGCTGGCTATATTTAAAAAAAATAATGTATAGCTGGTAATATTTAAAAAAAAATGTATAGCTGGTAATATTTAAAAAGAAAATGTATAGCTGGTAATATTTAAAAAGAAAATGTATAGCTGGTAATATTAAAAAAAAAATGTATAGCTGGTAATATTTTTTTTAAAAAAAATGTATAGCAGGAAATATTTTTTTTTTTAAATGTCTAGCTGGTAGTATTTTTTTTTTAAAAATGTATAGCTGGTAATATTTTTTTAAAAAAATATATAGCTGGTAATATATTTTTTTTAAAAATGTATAGCTGGTAATATTTTTTTTTTAAAATGTATAGCTGGTAATATTTTTTTTAAAAAAAATGTATAGCAGGTAATATTTTTTAAAAAATATATATAGCTGATAATATTTTTTTTTTTTAAATGTATAGCAGGTAATATTTTTTTTTAAAAATGTATAGCTGGTAATATTTTTTTTTTTTAATGTATAGCTGGTAATATTTTTTAAAAAAATGCATAGCAGGTAATATTTTTTTTTTAAAATGTATAGCTGGTAATATTTTTTTTTTTAAATTTATAGCTGGTAATATTTTTTTTAGAAAATGTATAGTTTGTTTTGTTTTGTAGCATATCAACCTCAATGGGTTATTTAATGCTGACAAGATTTTCAAAAAATTATACTGATACTAAAGTTTTACAAAGTATTTCTGGTATTAAAATCTATTTTTACACTTTTATAGAGTTTTGAGTCAGGTAGGAGGGGGTGTCAACTATTTATCCATAGCTGGGACCATAACAATTGCTACCAACCCGGGTCAGGGTGGACCTGGGAGCACCAGCAATTAAGAGGTGGTTCCACGCCCCTATAAAATTTCCTGATCACTGCTGTTGGACGTAGTTAATTGTCTTACCCAGAACGCGGATGTAGTTTTATCGTCAAACCCAGGACGGAACAATTAGTAAGAATATTGATATAAGCATGATACTGAATTTCAACACAACCTTAAACAAAAGGTTTGGAAAGAAACTTTCATCAAAATAAAAAAAAAAATTAATATTTAATGTAGTTGAGTTTCATTTACTGAAAAAAAAATAGTTCCATCAAAACGAGTTTATGTATATCAAATTGAAAGACGACTGAATGAAATATATACATATCTACTTAGAAAAATCCAGAACATTAGTTGGTGATCACATGCAACACTTAACACAATGTACAGAGAACTGAGACCGATCTCAAACAAAAAAAATCTATTACAGTTTGCCGGCCACTGCCACCGAGCGGACAGCAATACAGGGCCGAACAGTGTGGAGATAAATTGTCAGTTCAGAAGAAGAAAAAGAACTCACTTTGACCAGTTCATTATTCAGAAGCACTCCACGTTTAGAGACCTGCAAAAGATAATAAAAATTAATGACTCAAAATGTCATGCGGTTGATTAAATTTATGTCGTCGTCCTCTGGAGTGACGCGAGTGATACACCGAGAGGCGAACGGCCCGAAATCAGAGAGATCCAATGAGCCATTTCGACTGTTTCTAATTAATGGTAAGTAGAAGTGTTCTTTTTTTGGTTCATTCTCAGCATCCTTCTGTCGAAGCACATTTCTGTTGTTTCAAGATTTTCTTCATGTTTGCCGAGATGGTCCAGGTCTTACTGCCACACAGGGTTACAGTATAATGTAATTAGTACTATTTTCCTTGTTTGTAGCAAAGTTTTTTTTTGTTTTTTTTTACTGTTTCTTAGTTCTCAACATCCTTCTGTAGAAGCACATTTTTATCCAGCTACTTGGGCTGTTTTAACAAAGCTTAGATCAGTAAATATCATATTGACTGCTGGTTGGCTGAAAAGGCGATATTCCGAAGCAGACTGTCGCAGATCTCAATCAACGAGAGTTTTAGATGACATTTTAATATTTCATCCAGAGAAACTTATGCTGTTATTCCTGTTCTACATATTCATAAAATTCTTCTAGTAACACCTGCACGCCGTGTTTTGTTTCTGACATTTCGACTTATTGTCTTGGCATATTTTCTTCGTGTTCTCAATTCAGTCCATCTGTTTCTGGGATTTAAGTTGCTTTTTTCTTTTTCTTTTTTTCATTTTTTTTTTTTGCTTTTAAATTGATCAGTTCTGAAAAGGATTCTTTTTTTTTTCTTTTGTTCATATATTTTCTTACACTTTATATTCCTTTGATTTTTTTTTTTTTTGCCTGGATTTCCATTCGTCTTTTCGCATCCATTATTTTACTCTTTGCGACATCTTCAATATCCCCCAGTTTGCCTTCCCTCGCTTTCCCTTCCCCCTTTTCCCGTCTGATATTTTCTTCAATCTTCCATGATTTTACTCTACGAAGAAAAAGAGTATGCACCTCCTCTCCACCCAACTATGGGTTAAATAGTAAAATTTGCATCTATAAAAAATAATATGCAGCTGCTAAACATCCAAAAGAGTTTCTCCATAATGTAGGTTCGATTTTAAAAGGGCAAATGCAAACACACCTGGGATAGGTGTGAATCCATATCTCCTCCCTTTCTATGGGTTAAATATTAGGATTTGTATCTAGAAAAATCATTATTTACTCTATAAAGAATGAAGATGTTAATGCAAATTCACTAGCAAAGAAAGAATTATTCTTAAAATCCAAATTATATGTCAGCTTTAAATAATCCTCAAACGGTTGATAAACCATAAAAAATAAACAAATCAATTGTGAAAAAAAACACTGATTATAATTATATCAACATGGGTTATTTTTTGCATTTATTTTACAGTAGCATTTCCATAAGCATCTAGGTAAATCTCATCAGCGATATTTTCCTACCAACGCTGACATATGTGCTAGACATGGCCCCTAAAAAACCCTTGAGAGGAAACTGATCACTTGGGAGATGAACTGCCTGAGGAAAGCAGTGAACAATACCAGGCCAGGCAAGATCAGGAATGAGGCCATGGTAGGAGCAATACCAATCCTACAATACAACGAACGGCAGAGTATCAAATGGTTCGTACACCTTACTCGTATGCCTATCAACCAACCAGCCCTACGAGCGTACACTCTCAGGTAAACTGGCTGGTGAACGAGAGGCAGACCAAGACCACGCTGGAGCGACTCAGTGTCCGACAATCTCAGAGATCACGAGACATCTCTCCTCCAGGCCACTTGTCTTGCCGCTGACATACGACTGTATCTCCCCGCGACGCCTAACAGCAGAAGCGGAAAGAAAAACTAAACTTTTACAGTGTTGCTCACCCTGTACAAGGCCCAAGAGCCACTCGAGGCTAAGTTTTACAGAGTAAGAGGCATAGTTTTTTTTTGGGTGGGGGTATGTGGTGGAGAAAATGGTTGACCCTAGACTTGAACAGGTTCAGATTTAATGATCGAGGAAGTATCCTCTTGGGAGTCGGTTCCACAAGCAGCAGTTCGTGGGAAGTAGCTGCTCAACTGGAAATTACATCTACCCAGTGGAATATGAAGAAAATAAGAGTGTGCAAGACTGGGAGCCGCTCAAGGTAGAGGATTGCAGAATAAGAGGCAGAGTTTATGAGGATATGTGGGGTAGTTAAGGGTTGACCCTGGACTTGAACAGGTTAAGATTATAATGCTCTGAGGAGCATCCTTTTGAGAGTCGGTTCCATAAGGTAGTGATTTGTGATATTTTAATTTTTAGACATTAAGGCCCTAATTTTGAAAACATATGAGCCTAAATATTGATCAAGAAGAGTATGTGTCGGTCAAAGAACATCAAATGAATTCTTTGTGATTAGAATGCTACCGGAGAACGCAATACAAATGCAGAAGTTTTTGCTTTAGTGATTACGCAAAAAAAACCATTTGGTAAAATACGGCATTAGGACCTATTTGATCTGCCAGGAAAACAGGATCTAAGCGGAAAGGATATCAGAATAATTCTGAAATGATATTGAGAGAAAAATGTAAAACGAATTTAGTAAATACACAACAATAAAAAGGGACTAATAAAACAGGGAGGCATCTTTTTGTCAGAATTGTGCAGCTCTTGGGCGAAGGTATGCTAAGGGTGGTGTGGACCCTTGCAGGATATATTATCGGATGCGCAATCTTAAAATGATACGCAAATTACACAGTGTTGGTGGCTGACACAAAAATCTTCTAGACAAGGAAATTTAGAAAAAAAAGGACGAGGCATCAACTCTAAGAAGACAAAGGATATGATTTGTCGGTAAGAGAAATGATCTAGCACGCGAACTACGAATATAAAATTTAAATAACTGGGGAGTGTTTTAACAGAAGACGGAAAACCGAACGCGCATCGGATTAGGTGAAGATTCATTCCAAAAGCTAAGCAAAGTATTAAAAAACAGAAAAGTTCTTTAGAAACTGTTGTGGCAGGATCCACCTAATTTGCATAGTGGAGTACCGACCATATAAATATGGTTGGTACCGGGAAGAGAGGGAGGAATCAAGAGATTCAACTCGAGACTCTGCCCGACTGCGACTCAGTCAACACATTTTCCAAGAACGGTCTAACCAGGAATATACAAAAACTATATGTAAATATTGTGTACACTTTCTTGTTTCAATACATTTTGTTCTAAGTACCTTTTGTGTTGCATTATTATTCCATGCATTAGTCAAGTTTCAACAGAAACAAAGGAGTGTTAAAATGCTAGATCATATAAATCCTTTTGTATCTTCTAGCCATAGATGAAGAGGAAAATGGAAACTACGAAAATGTGGTTCTATAACAGGATACTATGAATTCCATGCACTGGCTTTGCGTATCTTTTTTCGATATTTTTCTTTCTTTTTTTTAGATTTTCTGGGATGCAAGTTCTTTTGTCTCGTGTCTTTTGATATTCATTACTTCAACGCCCGACGCCATTCTGAATGTCTCTTGGTTTCGATTAGCCACCCACAGCCAAACAGCCACCCACCCCAGCCCTCACTGGGTTGACTGACTCGGCGTTCAATGTGCGATAGTAAATTTATAATCTTCATTGATACGGACACGTGCGTTGTGTCGAAACTCAAGCGCTTTGAAAATCACCGAACGTAAATATCACTGGTGAGCGAGTGAATGGCCTATAAAATGTCCCGAATTTACATCCATAAATCTGAGAGCCGTCTGTGGTGGCTGACAATATCCATAGGTCCATATAGGTCCCCTACTAATCCTCTGAAATTTCACTGGTTAAGTTTTCAACAATACCGTCTGCATATTTAAGATAACACTGATCACATCGAAATCACATAATTCGTAACTTTTCAAAAATGAATATTATTCTTGTCTTTTCTGATCGTGTTATTTTTGGCTTAAAGTGCAGTTTAGACTGTGACCTCTGACCTTAGATGACAACAGGTCTAAGATAAGTATAACTCTGAATTACAAACCAGGGATAAAACAAGTGGAAACAGAAAACTACGCCAATTCCATAGATAATAAATAAGAGGAAGCTGAGGAGAGCCATGATTACCTATCTCCACAAATGATATATTATTTTAAAAATTTAACATAAAAAATTTCTTTTGATTTCACTGTCGCACAATTCCATTGGAAAAGGCATGAAACGAACACTTCCCTTCACCGTAGCTTAAGGCTAAACAGCAGAGTAGACTAGGTTCTCTAGCTCTGACTGGCAACCTCACTAAAGTAAAGAAAATCAATGTACCATCTTACTTTCATTGCAATTAGTAGATAATAAAGAAAAGGAATTTGTGGATAAACATTATCGTCTATATCCTAAAGGGATATATCCTTAAACTAAAAAAATATTATATATATATATATATATATATATATATATATATATATATATATATATATATATATATATCGTGGTCATAGCATTTGCTATAATAACAGCTAAATACTATTATTGTTATGATTATTATTATTATTGATGAAGACGAAAAGAAAACATATCTTAACCGACGCGTTTCGTCCTCTGAGGGATTTTATCAAAGCAAGACTCAGGGTTTTATTTTGTGACAAGCATTTATATATAAAAATATGTAAAGAAAAGCTATAACATTTTTTGCTCTTTTATATAAATGAAAAAATACTTATATTTGCCCTGATAATGTCCCTCAGAAGACGAAATGCGTCAGCTAAGATATGTTTTACTTTTGTCTTTCTTCATATTCTCCTTTTAAAGATGTACTCTATCTGAAATGTGTATACATTATTACTACTACTACTACTACTACTAATAATAATAATAATAATAATAATAATAATAATAATAATGATAAATAGATACTTAAAATATTTCGTTGTACGGATTAGTTATATCAAATTAAGTATAGGAGATAAAGAAATTGAACGCAGAATAGGCTGCGCCAGGTTTAGTTTTTCCCAATACCGCAAGTTGCTACAAAACTAAAATATTACCGTAAAAATCTGTTACTTTCTTAAATATCTCCCGTCAGATTGTGACTTTCATAATAATGCCATGCATGGCACAAAACTAGATCAAATATATCTGTACCATCATCCGTACACAATCTCTTTCTCAGATCAATAATTAAAAGATGGCTTCTAGCGAATGCAGCCTGTACATCTTAGGACAATCCTTCTTCGAACCCCATGGACTGGTTCGACAGAATCATAAGCAAACAACTCAACTAATTAAAAGAATCCACATCACTTGACGCCATTAGACAGCAGCAAGAACTAAAATGAATAGCACATGTAAGAGGAAGAAAAACGGTCATTTTCGCAACACAACATCCTGTACTTTATAATTCTTAATAAACTTTGTATTTCTATTATTTCTCCTTGGATCCTGTCACTGTATCTAACCAACGCCTTTATCCACTGTGCCATGTGTCCTTAAGGACATCTGTGTATGAATTTCTGGGTATTAGAGTTCTAACAAACACAAATCCTGCAAAGAGATGTGTTAATTTAACCGTTTCCCCGTTAATTATTTTGGGAAAAAACTTTTCTATTCCAGACGGAAGTTTTAATCTAATTTTAATATAGAAGCTAAGAAACTGAGATACCTTGAAGTACCCGAGCGGAGGCTAACACCTAGACCAGGCGTATGAGTTGAAAATTAGACTGGTTTCCAGACTTTATCCACTGTGCCATGTGCCTTCAAGAATTAATGTAAATGGTGTACAATAATACCTTATATCAGATATATAGACAGATATCGAATTTTATTATAGAGAATTTTATATATAAAAATACTAATATATTTCTTAGAATTAAAACTGCAAGAAACTTAAATTACGTCATTTATGTCTACCTTGTTCTACATAACTCAGATGTGATGCATTGGCTGCGCCATACTTTATTTCTTGCGTCATGTATAAGACAATCTTAGAAAAAGATCACCGTATCTGAGATTAGGTTGGGACTAATACACGCATACAAACAATCGGTAAATTTTCAAATTGAAACTAAATTTAATCTTGACAATATCTCACCATAAGCAAGAGAGCTATTAACAAATACTTATCAGCACGAATCTTTCAAAGTTTGAGCGACATTTACCAAAAAACATTGGTGCCAACACGTAATTTGCTACCTTTCTTTCTAACAAAATCCGGTAGTGTTATTGAGCCAAATACCATTCTAACGAGAGGAGGAAAAATTTATTCACCATTTTTTTCTCACGTTATTGGCAGTATTATATCCGTGATATAATAACACAGCAGGTGACGGACGGGGCGAAACGGAATGGCTGAAAAGAAAAAAAAGAATAACAAACATGCTTTGTTCTCAGTTGTACACAAAATTATATATATATATATATATATATATATATATATATATATATATATATATATATATATATAACGTTTTATCACATAGTAAAGTATAAAGAAGAATAAAAAGAAAAAAACGTCTTATATAATTTGAGATACTCCTGACCTGGAGACGCCATTTTCAGGACACTAGATGTTTAAATCTTGTGTCCTAAAAAACCGTCTCCAGGTCAGTAGTGTCTCCAAATTCATCTATTCCCCAAAGTGAAACATCACTATCTGCTAGGTAGGCAAATTTAGCTTGAAGAAAGCAGCCTTCTTGTTTCGTTGCTGTCCCCGAACTGCAAAATGATTGCCGCTTTCATCAGTGTAGGGGGTGATGTGACGAAGTGGTCGTCATGTGACTCACAGAACTTATTTCCACCAAAGAGAGATAATTGCCTTCAGTATTCTTACACCATGAATAGATAGCAGGGACAGCGGAGTTGGTATCCTGCTCTACTGTATAAGTGACACCTGACTTTTTATATTTCGATTAGAGTTGCTCAAACATTTTCATTGATTGATTTTCAACAAAATTTCGGCTTAAGCAACATTTAAGCAACATTGAACCTGGTGGCACGTAGATGGGTGACCGCTTAGGTATACCAGTTGATGTACGCTTGGATGTGTGTGTGTGCTATGGCTTACGGCCTTATCTCTTTGGAGCAACTTTCTCGTTCAACAACCTACATTAAGCAACATTGAGTCTGGTCAGCAGATAGACCGGTTGGGAATACCAGATGCTGTAAGCTTGGATTTGTGTGCGTTATGGCTTATGGGTATATCTCGATAAACAACAGTTCCCGTATGATCACCGAAATTAAGCAACGTTCAGCCTGGTCAGGACCTGGATCGGTGACGTTTGGGAATAGAAGGTGCTGTAAGCTTGAATGTGTGAGTGGTAATCCATACTAGAGTTAGCTCGTTGAAACAGCGTTTTCGTACGATCACTGAAATTAAGCAACGTTGATACTGGTCAGTATCTACATCGTTGACCGCTTATGAATACCATAGTCTATAAGCTGAATGTGTGTATGTGCGTTCGTGTGTGCGTGTGTTATGGTTTACAGACATATCTCGTTAAAACGCCGTTTATATATGATTGGATGTGGGTGTGTTATGGCTTACGGCTATCTCACATTGAAGCACAGTTTCCGCTAAGATCATCGAAATTAATCAACGTTGAGCTTGGTCAGGACCTAGATCAGTGACTGCTTGGGAGCACCATGTGCTCTAAGCGTGGATGTGTGAGTGGTATTCCATACGGCCATATCTCTTTGAAACGCCGTTTCCCGTAACGACTACCGAAATTAAGCTTCCTTGAGCCAGGTCAGGACCTAGATCGGTGACTGCTTGGGAGCACCATGTGCTCTAAGCGTGGATGTGTGAGTGGTTTTCAATACGGCCATATCGCTTTGAATCCTCGTTTCCCGTAACGATCACCGAAATTAAGCTTCGTTGAGCAAGGTCAGGACCTAGATCAGTGACTGCTTGGGAGCACCATGTGCTCTAAGCGTGGATGTGTAAGTGGTATTCAATACGGCCATATCTCGTTGTAATTCCAGGTGCTGTAACACTGGATGTGTGTGGTATGTATTACGGCCATATCGCGTTCAAACAACATTTCTCGTACGATCACTGAAATTAAGCGACACTGGTCAGCACTTCGAAGGATGGTCACTTGGAATTACAAGATGCTGTATGCTTGGATATGTGGGTGGTGTTTTGTTTATAATGTATTGGAATTATTCACGTGGCACTAGGAAACTGGAAAGCGTGGTTCAAAATCTAATCAGTATTGTTATATTCAAATGGGCACAAATGGCCTTAGGAAAAGAAAAGAATCCACCTCTTCTACCCACCACCAGTGGGTTAAATAGCTTTGCAATAATCAGCAATTGCAGCTATGATTATCTGGGTGATTTAGTGGATAATGACACCGAATTATATTCAGAGAGCAGAGTGCCAATTCTATTAGATTTTAATTTAAATTCACTTCCGCGTAAATACTCTTAGAAATGAATGAATCTTTGGGTTAATTAGTAAGACTTGTATAACTGAAACGGTCATTTTCATGTGCCATGTCCGTCAGGGAGTAGGCAATCATGACTCTCCACAACATCCTGTACTTTATAACTCTTAATAAATGTTGTATTTTTATTATTTCTCCTAAGCCCTTTTCCGCAATACATTTAATCAAGCTCACCAAGTACTGCATGCGTTGTTTTCCTCTATCTCTCTTGCCCTCAATCTGTCCGTTTTTACTTCTGTATATCCCTCTTGCCTGCAATCTGCTTTTCTAGGCCTCAATCTGTTCCTCTCGTCCTCAATCCGTTTCTCCTGCACTAAATCTGTCCGTTTTGCCCTCTGTACACCCCTCTTGCCTTCAATCTACCCTTCTAGCCCTCAATGTGTTCCTCTAGTCTTCAATCTGTTTCTCTTGCACTCAATCTTTCCGTCTTGCTCTCTGTACATCCCTCTTGCCTTCAATCTGCCTTTCTGGTCCTCAATCTGTTTATCTAGTCATCAATCTGTTTCTATAGTCCTCAATCTGTCTATCTTGCCCCCTTTCTGTCTTTCTTACCCTGTATCTGACCATTTTACCCTCTGCCTGTCTTGTGAGTATCAGATTTTCCAAGCCCTCCTTCTTCATTATGTACACAAGAAAACTCAACTTTCTCAAGGTTTTATATATTAGTTTCCTTACTGCTTCCATTTTCACTAAAAATTCTTCGTCGCTTATACATTCTGTCCATGATATCCTTAGCATCCTTCTCTAGAACAACATTGTGTCAAACCTATCTTTGATGGGATGGTCTAGCATTCGCGGCTATATTGCAGGATAGATATCACGTGACTCTTCAGAACTCTTTCCCTTGCTTATAGCAAAGTTTTACTATTTCTCCGCAGTGTGCTTAGCTTTTGGAAGGCATTTTTGCTTTCAGTTTCACATTTTCTGTTCTCTGTTAAAACATTTCCCATATATATAATTTCCCTTCTAAATTCTTTTCATTATTGTTGTTGCCTTGTTAGGACCAGAAATAAAGACACAAATAGAGGAATTGAGTTAAACAAATATACTAACAGAAACAGTAATACAAACATATACAAACGAAAGTGTTACAGCAAGAATGTTCGGTCCGAGTGTCAGGGCCTACTGCTGGAAAATTCCCTCTCCAAAATAAAGTACCTGTTCCTATTTATAGATGGCAGAGTCCATGCGTCCGTGGGTAAATTAACACAAGAATTCTTTTTCATTCCCAGTAGCTCTTGCATCTTAGTGGCATTATTGCCTTGCTTCGGGTGAACTGATCAAAGAAAAAATGAACAATAGATTAGCGAGAGGCTCTGTAACGCTGCATCTATGGGAAAGGGGTTGTGGACTCGGAGATTATTCATCGCCCACAAGGCCGCTTAGGCACTTTTGAATTCTGTGAACCCAGTTATGGCAGCAATACTCCCTTTTTTTGGCCTGAGCGTGGCTTTTGCAAAGATAGAATATAGCAGGACGTATCAGAAAATTATTTAATGATTAGAGAGGAACACATTGGAGATAATGACTAACGTTAAATGTAAAAGAAAATACATAAATCATTGGGAAGTACCTGTCAGATTAGAACTTAATTGCTCCAGGTTCGAGAGGCAAAGATTACGACTGGTGGGTACGTGAAAAAAGGATGCAGATTTTAAAAGTTAGGGTCACCCGTTTCGTAGGCTGAGGATATATGTTAGTTTTTTCGTCCCATTTCCCGAATGGAAATGGTTTTGTTACCTACATATTTATATTCGTTTCTTCAACATCAGTCGGTGACGTAATGACATCTTTCTTTCGATTAACCCCCGGGGACGGACTCACTGATCAATGTCCTGTTGGATTAGCAGAGGGTCTCTTTGATAATACCAAACATACATACTGCTCCTCAACTGGTTAAGGAGATTGTCACATCAAATATCCAAGATTAATTGATTCGTACATCAAGGAGCCACACATCTGGCTGATATTCCAACCAAACGTTAAAGACAACATTAATCAAGAGATTATGAATCCACCTGCATATCTAAGATCGCACCAATCCCGTCGATGGCATGATATTAATTCTAATGTCAGAACATCAGCAAAGATTATCAACGACTGAAATATCTTATAGATTATGGAAAAATGTAGGTTATAGAATGTTAAGTAATCTATTATAATTGTTAGTTTAGATTCTGTTGATGTAACGATGTCAACAGTTGCTGAGTTATTAAATATTGGATATATGATTTGTAGTTAACAAATAACACAGAATTACGCGAGAGGAGGTGGCAGATCGGATTTACACTAATTATAAAAAGAGGCATCGTCCAGTTTATACTAATGGTTTGGTTTGGTTTGGTTTTATTTTACGGCATATCAACCTGAATGGGTTATTTAATGCCGATAACATTTTTATTGCCGGTAATGTTTTTCTTCAAAAATCCATTTCTGGGAATATTTTCCTTGAAGAAATCTATAGGTGGTCATATTTTTTCCAAAGATTGTATAGCTGTTTGTATTGCTGGGTTTTTTTAAGTATTGCTGATAATATTTTTTCTTCAACAATTATTGCTGGTAATATTTTTTTTTTACAAAGTATTTCTGGTATTAAAACCTATTTTTCCACAAGTTTGGGTGTTAACTATTTTCCCATAGCTGGACGCTAACAGGTGCTACCACTCCGGGTCAGGGTGAACCTGGGAACACCAGCAATTAAGAGGCAGTTCCACGCTCCTCAAAACCTCCTGATCAGACGCCTTGCTGTTGGACGTAGTTTATCGTCTTACCCAGCACGCGCATGTAGTTTACCGTCATTCACAAGACGGAGTTTATAATAGCGTCTAAAGGTAGATGTATGTAGGGTTTGTATTTGTCAATTAGTTTTTTTTTTAATCTATTTCGCCTCAGGCAAGGCAGTAAAGCCACTAAGATGCAATGGGCTACTGAGTGTGGAAGAATTAGGAACAGAAACCTTACTGATAACCGAGAAGAGAAAAGAGTAATTAAGAGGACACTAGATAGCGATTGACATTGCATTTAAATTTTTGCAGATTAAAATTGGCTGGTTTACCTGGAACTGGAAGGGAGATTCACCAAGTAGAAGTGCGAGAAAAAAAAAACTGTTAGCATAAAATTTACTACTATATCTCGCCGGCTCAGCTGTAAATTGATGAGCTTTACACGCCAGTCAAGTACTGCGATTAAATTTTTAAAAAATATAGGTATCATAGCGACGAACAATATTTATGTTGTAAAATTTACAAACATGTGGAAAAAGGCCAAAAAGGGGGAATGGAGAAAGGATGGTTTTCTGTTTAAACTTAGTCACAAAGGCTGACGCACACATACCACAATATTTCTAACACCAAAACAACACATTCCTCTGAACCCTTCTTACTACATCCACTATAATACCTCTATGAATCATTATTAGTCATCATATATAACATTCATATCTGTGGGTGGAATAATTTTATAATATAAATTCCACTGTGTATTTACAATATGTAATAATCTATTTGCAAGAAAGTAAATTATAGTGTGTTAGTTATAATCCCTCACAATACTTAATAGTGGCAGAAACATCAGTTACCTGGAAGAAATTAATGCGGGACATTAATAATATAAAACAATCATTAGTTCAAACACTCATACAATCAGATACTGTTTCAAACACAACATCAAAAACGAAAATCACACCTGAAATACGAAAGGCGTATCGTATCCACCAAAAAAACTGACATCTTTGGTCACCTAACTAAAGAAAATTTGGGTAGAAATAAAAAATGGCCAAATGGACACACATCCGCTAGCTAAGTTAACACTTAAGGAAGAAACTAAAGACAAAGAAAGAAGCCTAAGCTAACCTAATTTGGGACTGGGTTTTTAATGTTCAATTCAGTAGAACAAAATCTGTAATACCTAGCCTGCGTTAAAGTGCCACTCTTCATCGGCCACTCTTACTCTACAGAAACACGCTAGATTCACCCATCTTTGCCAAATTCTGATGGAGGGAGATTTCCTTCATTCCTAATCGTGAGTTTAAGCAGATAGTTAAAGAACCGTATCACTTGGGAAGAAGTGAACTTCTCGCCGCATAGAATTCCTTCTGACGTGTCCTCCAAATGGCGACTCTGATAAGGCCTAGCAAACAAAAGGACACACAGTATTCAGCCTTCATCAACCGTGGTACTACATTGCTACAAACAGGACTGTCCTCGATGATGAAAAAACATTCCGCGCAGCATGCGACCCACGATACCTTCAGTAAACTTGTGCAACTTGAGTACGAACTTGCAATGAAAGATGTGTGCTCCAAGGTCTCCACCTCCCCATCATAGAGAACGCATCTTGGAGATTTTTCGGGGCCCACCGAATAAATTCATTTGCCGATTCAGAGGTCTCTTCGAATTACCATCCAGGTGAGCGATGCCTCATCATTCTTGAGGTATTTCAGCCCGGGCGTCTAAGGCCATAATGGGCGAACCCTTCATAGGAGCGAGCTTGTCTATCAGATCATCTTGAACGGATCCCTAACTAAAAAGTAATATAATGCCCTACGTGACAACGACTGGAATCGGATAGTCGATGATCAAGCATAACATATGAAGGTTGTCCTGAATAGTTTTGCTCTTCACAGCACAAGTTTGTTCGGAGCCATTCAGATTAGAGAGAGTAGACTGCAAACGGCTGGCTAAGATCTTAGCTAAAATCTTTTATTTCGTGTTTGACATCGTTAAAAGCTGAAAGTTACCTATCCCATACCCACCGTTCTTGTCCTTGCGTATCAACTTGATCCTATCCTTGGTGAAGCGTTTAGGCATCGACCCATGCTTCAAACAGATGTTGTAAATCAGTGCCAGTAAATGAAGGAGTACGGGCGACAAGTATAGTTCGTAGGGTAGACCCTTAAATCTATGAAATTTATCCCGGCCAACCAGCTTCAGCGCTTCCCAGATTTCCGACTCTGTGATGGGACCCTTGCGAGGCGGGAAAAGTCGGCCAAATTGACGTCGAACTGAGCAGGCTTCCTGATGAACAGATCTTGATATTAGTCAAGAAAAGCCTCAGATATGCCCGCGTCTGTAAGTCACGTTCCGATTATCCGACAATCTGTTGCACGAGACATGTCAATAAGATGCATTCCTAACTTCCTCTGAACAATTCAGCGGCCATTTACGATGCCTGGTAAGACATTCGTTTTGACCTAGCCCTAACTAAAAGAGATTGGTTCTTCTTGATAAGCCCTGAGGCCAACTTTACCCTAGCTATGGTTATGTCTCTACCATCGTGAGATTTAATCGCCCGATCAACGTGTGACGCCGTTTGCTAATCTAACTGATAACTATAATCAGCAGCGAATGACCTAATGCTGGATTTTAACTAATCCCAGCACATATTCCAAAACACAGACCCCGTCAAATCCTGCTGCAGTATTAATAGCAGTTGATTCTGAAAATCACGCTCACCAAATAATATTGCGTTCAACTTCCAGTAAGCCAGCCATCTTAAACTTAGGCTTATCTAACTTTATACGAACACGGACGAGCTTATCGGAGTAAACTATATAATAAAAACATGGATACCCTCAAAGTCCTAGATCAACTCTCTTAACTAATACTCGTTTGTGGTAGCTAGAATGCACCGTCGTAGCCGAGCCGCCCCTATACACTATCTCCCGAGGATGTTCATTACGGCACATCGATAAGATCAAATGGTTTCAGATCACGGTTGTTAGTAACTATGTCGGTGTCAAGGACGGTTTTCTAATCGCCCGCTAAAACTACCCGAGATGTCGTCAAATACGGCACGATCCGCTTAAAACAAATCAAGCCACTCAACATGATCATTTGGCGAATAAACCCCATTACGTCGAAGAGCCTTATCCTTTATATTAATATCTAGCATGCAAAGCCTGCACCCTGGATCTACGTAAACAAGAGCACACGTTGCATCCAAAGACTTGCTCACCAGATAGGAGACACTCTTTCCTGTGTCCATCAAAACACACTGAATAGAAGGCAATCCTAAGACAGAATGCTTTTACTGAAGGGTCTCGAGTGAGTCTTACGCTGCGAGACTCCGACCTCAGGGCGCAGGCATTCACAAGAGCCAACCACATTGCGATTATCGGACTGAGACGTTTGCTCTTCTGCGCTAACCATGGCCTGGGTAAGGACACCGACAGCCTGGACAATTTAACCTGTTCCAATCTCATGGTTCCATCAGGAGAGAGGCCACCATTGTCACAGGGTGACGTCAGTTTTGAAGCTCTATACGGGGATGGGTGAATGAAAATGCTATTTGAACAAAATTGTTTCAATTTGTTCACAGTCACGTCGTTAAAGGAAACTAGTAACATCCTCAAAACATGGTTTGCCTCCTCAATCATTGTCCAAATTTCTTGACACCCAACACCTGATCTTACTTCGGTCAACACTCCTTTAGCATTTGGAAAGTTATTAAGATTTTCCACAAACAACCCATTCACAGTTTTAAATTTTATTAAATATTTGAGATCTTTTATTACCCTTGGGGCTGCTAGATGGAGTGAGCTGTTTAGACCATTACCCTTGGAAGATTATAGAAAACAGAGGTCCCATTGCCTGGAACTTCCTTTTGTTCTTCCCAACGACCTAACATTCCCCCTTTTCCTTCCCTGTGACCGCACATGCGGCAGACACAGAGATTTCGAGTAATGTGGCCCGCGAAATGAAGCGAACCGGTGATTTTATCACACCTTTCATGGTTGCTGCATGCCTACTACAGCGAAATGGAAAGAATAGACTTAACGAAAGGCAGATTTGGGTTAGCGTGTGCAGAACTTCTTCTCTGTGCAGGAAAAGTAGAGGCTACCGATCTCTTAGCATTTTCAGCATGTTGGTCCAGAGAGTTGGGGACGGAGACGAAGGCTTTATGCTCTACCATAATCTCGAAACTACATCCCCCGTTCAGGAGGCCGTCGGAAGCACTGAGTATATGCCTAAATTGAGCCAAATCCTGCCCTCCGGATCATTGTAGTCACTGGCAATCAGATGAGTCTCTTATAAACAACAAACATTTACTGCGAGACGTTGAAGATCGCGAACAAAACTTCGATGTCACGCCGCGAACATTCATAGCTAACTGAAGGGTCATTGAAAAACACTTACCTTAGGGTTAAACATCTTCGTTAAACATTGTTTCAGTGACGACGCCGACGGCCTCTCACATTAATCCTATGCCCATGCGAGTTTCGATGGGGCCGTCAGGGGATATGCCACCAATGTCCCAGGGAAAAGTTAAATTTAGCGCCCTACAAAGGCAGTGGTAAGAAAAAACGGGGACACGCGCACAGCAAAAATTGTTGAATTTCGCTTTGTCCTCTTTTCCATACACGACTAACGGGCGCGTCATATTGACTGTCTTGTTAGGCAACATGCACCATATTTGCCGCACCCTAAACCAATCATGTTGACTGTTAAGATTCATTTCGCCAGGGGAAAATTCCTTGCATCCTCAAGGTCTTTGTCTCCCAATTTGTGTACGAAGAGCAAGTACTTAAGGTTCTTAATTCGGTTCTAAAAATATTTAGCGCGTTCCGCCTGGTCCGAGGACACACGGTAGACATCTTTTCCTGTGTTATAGGGCAGCTTTTCTACTTCTCCTGTTGACGGAATTCTTTGCCTTTTCCCTTCAGAAAGAATGTTCATAAGTGGGCGTGGCATCTCCCTTAACGCTGATTTTAGACACTGGACAGTTAGTGTCCTCAGTCGTGGAGGATTCAGAAGACTGAGGTCACGCTGTTTGGTGCTTCTCTCTGCCCCTACCAGAGACCAGCCAATCCCCTTTAGCCTTGTGTACTACCGTGCTTGCCGGCGTCGATTGCGTAATAGGGGAAACAGTCGCTGACATACCCTTTAAGCCGCAGAACTATCAGTGCCAGGCAGAGGAAAATTTTGGTCGACTGTGACCGGAAACCCAGAGGTCTTCTTTTCTGAGCAAGAAAGGGCCAGGTGAACAGTCTGGCTGCACTTCTTTCTGGACCCATCTCTACGACTGTCATAATCTCATTCCTGACATCCAGACAGTTGGCAATGAAAATAAAGGCCTGGTTGTCAACATAATATTGAACCTCCATTCCCAATGCCTTCGATCGGAGGAGGCATCTAGATTTTCCCGATACTATTCGAGATACAAAGATGACTACTTTTATAAGCTGAGGGACCTCAAAAATTTTCACCCTGGTCCTTCGCTTTTCCCGATACTCTGTTCTTTGTATGTGGTCTTTCGTGATAGGCTCTCTGCCCAACACCGCCATACACTCCTCTGCCGAGGGCAACAGAATATCCTACATGAAATCTCCGACCCCTTGATAATTTTTCAGTGTATACTCCCAATGACTAAAGATACTTCTCCACGGTGTCTTTAGTAGAATTTTTATCACCACCGTCCTTTATTTGGTGTTGTGTATTCGATGTTGACGATTTTTTGTCTGGTGTGTCGGCTTTTCATGCATTCCCGAATAGATGTTTCTTTATCGTCCGACTTTTGTCGGCCATAATGTTTTTCTTAACAAAATACCTTTTTTTCACCATCTAATATCAAAAGTGCTAAAACTAGAGGAAAATAAATAAACTGAAAACAGACTTTAAAATAAAATATTTAAGTTTCTTTAAAATAAAATAAAATAAATATAACGAAAACGATTACGGGAGTAAAAAATAACACTAAAGAAAATAAGCGTCACAAAACAAAAATCAAATGTTAGTTATACTTATACAAATAATTACGTTTGACTTCAGTCAAACAAGAAAAAAAAAACTTAGGCTTCAACTAAAAAAATTAGAGAGTTATCCTGGGAAAAAAATAAAAGGCTTTAAAAACGTTTGAATTTAAAGATTCACACTATATCAACGTAAAAATAATATACAACCACCGAAAGCAAATTAAACAGAAAACTGTGTACGAAGGTTCGACGTAGAGGAAAAAAATCTTTCTAACTAAAAGAAAATAGAAAGAGATTAAAATAAAATTTTAAACAAGAAATAGTAACACGAAAAACAATGAATAAAATAAAAGTAAAGGCTTAAACTAAAACGGTAGATTTGTGGCACTAAATGTTACTCGAGGAAAAAGGAAAATTCGACTGAGAGCCGATCGGGGAGGGAAAATAAAATAAAAATAAAAACTGAAAAATAATAATTCACATAAACCGAACAATAGATTCAAAAGTTAACAAATAAAGTCAAGAACTTAACGTAAACCTAAGGAAATCTTTAGCATACTCCAAAAAAGTGTTTACAAGTAGCGGTCTGTTACTGGTCAAAAAATCCACGTGAACTCACCCGGTACTAGATGGAAGAGCGATATTTATTCTGTTTTATACAGAAATGTGGCACAAGGCAGAAAAGGGGATTGGGGAAAGGACGGTCTTCTTCTGTCTTAACTATAACTTAGCTAGCCGCAAACTCTGACCCAATCGTACGAACAATATTCCTTACACCAAAACAACACATTCATACGTACCTTTCTTACTACAATCACCATAATACCTCTTTGTCTCTATGAAATTACTAACTAGTTCCCATATTTACAATTCATTATCTGTGGCGGGGGGATAAAAAAGCAACAATTCTAAAAGCTAGCCCCACCTAGATTTCCAATTATCATGGCAATATTTATAGAAAAGACGCAGAAGGTCAACCTTACGGGGGTGGGAAAATGATTAAAGCCGAGCTGCCAGATCAGGACCGATAATATTGCAGATTCTTCTTTGGGTTTTATTAAGGAGCTCAAGGTAAATAGCAGGGACATCGAACCATATATGGCAGCAATATTCTAAGTATGGACGAATGGTAGACTTATAGATATATACGAGAGATCCTGGAGAGAAAAAATAAATATCTTACACGAAACAGTTAACCCATTTCTTAGCAGCTAACCTAGCAATGGATTCAATATAGTCTTTCTATTTCATGTCAGCTGAAGAAATTAGCCCGAGGAGATTGTGGGCATTACCTACGCGATGTCTAGCAAGATGCCTGCTCAGTGGAGCAGAATTGTAAACCGATGGACATAAATTCCATCTTTTAAATATCTATCAACAATCACGATGAATGAGTTTCCCTCGGGGAGGCCCCGTGCCTTGATCGTCAATTGGGACTCGTAACTCAAGCTAGACTTCAAGTAGAGCTCTTCCATAAAATCCATTGCTAAAGATACTAGGAAAATGGCCGCTACAGGAAGTTCCCGTCTCTTCGGGATATCCTCTATATTTACAAGCGACAGATAAGGCCGAAATTGGAGTATCGCTGTCATATATATATATATATATATATATATATATATATATATATATTTAAAAAAAATACAACATAAATATGTTATAACATCACTACAAAAATAGCCATTTAGTTTCAACACCCCTGGAGTCTTATCAAGTGATGATGTTGAATGTAAAATAAATGGTTTTAAAAGTTTCAAATTAATCAACGATCCCCCGCAAGGGGAAAACGCTGTTACGGAAGCTACGATAACCAATCAAAATACAAGTATAGGAAAATTCAAAAAGCTTGACAACGAAGTCATGTTATAATAGCTATTTAAATCTTTAAAATACAGGTAATATTAAAAAAGAATTTATTCTAACCAACAATCACTAAATTATATGATAAAATTTGATATTAAAATTAAAAACTGCCAATTTTGAAATCCAAATTTAAACACTACTAAGTTTAAAAATTATAAAATTACTGAGGAGAAAAGAAGAAATACATATGTTAATCAATTTATTTCTTCGTTGAAATTACGCTAGAACAGGCGGTACTTCATCCGGTCATCCGACAATATATATGTATAGATTTTAATCCCAATTGTGTGAATGGGGTCCTAAACTCATGCGTAAAACAACACACACACACACACACACACACACACACACACACACACACACATATATATATATATATATATATGGTTTTCCTAAACCCTATAATCGAAGCCTTACTGCTTTTTGCTTTTCTGATTGTTGGAAATAGTTTTCTGTAGTTTCAGTTTATAAGAACTCAGCTGAAACATCTGAGCCTTCTAATTATCGGTCTGTTAGCCTTCTACGTCTTTTTTGGCAACATACTAGAGGCTCTAATCAACTCTGAATTGGTTAAACATCTCACCTCGTAGTATTGACTTCTACAATAAGCAATGTGGATTTCTCTAAGTCAAAAGTTGGTTCATTGTGTTGTGCTAGACATTTTTTTTCGCTAGAATCTATGTTACGTATTTATCAGTCTACAACTCGTCCAATATGGCTGGCATGTTTTTTTTTTTTTTTTTTTTTTTTTTTTGGTCTTTGATCCTTGATAAAATACAAAGAAGATTCTGCAATCTTATTGGTTATGACCTGACATATCGCATTCAATCAATTTTCCACTTCCGTAACTTCTTCCATGGTAATTGTTCTGATGAAATTTTCACTGTAGTACCCAGACTTTACGAATGTAAGCGAAGCACTAGATTGAGGGTATGATCTCATTTCACAATTGTAATGATTAGATTTAAGCAGAATTCCTATGCTAACAATTTTTCTCTTGCATTTCACGATTATGAAAGTCTCTTTCTGCTTCTTGTTTCCTGTCAACTTTGATCATCAGTTAAATGCAATCTCAATCGTTATCTTCTGTCTTATCTAATCGTTATCTAATTGCTCCTTTATTGTTCTCTCCCCTTAATATTGTTTTTTTCCTCGTATTCTCTCACCCTTCCTGGGTATTACGATAAACTACCTCCGCTTCCAGGGTAAGACAATAAACTAAGTCCAACAGCAAGGCCTCTGATCAGGAGGCTTTGAGAGGCGTGAAAACATCTCTTAATTGCTAGTGTTCCCAGGTCGACCCTGACCCGGGGTGGTAGCACCTGTTAGGGTCCCAGCTATGGGCAAATACTTAACCCCGAATCTGAGGTAAAAAGCATTATGAAAATGTAAAAAAATAGGTTTTAATACCAGAAATACTTTGTAAAAACTTTTGAAGAAGAAAAACTATTACCAGCAGTACGTTTTTTAAACTTATATTACCAGCTATACATTTTTGAGGAAAAAATATTACCAGAAAGAGATTTTTGACAAACTAAAAATATTACCAGGGAAAAAAGAATTGTTGGTATTAAATGACCCATTTGGGGTTGATATGCCGTAAAACAAAACAAACAAACATATTATGTCATACTCAATAACCTCTTCCGTCTTAGTTACTTTATTTCCTTGCTCCGGATGAAATGATTCAAAAAGCTATTTAAAATATATGAATATGTACTGTATTTTCTTGTGTATAATATAAATTGAGTAAGAGTTATAAATACATCTCCTTTTTTTCCAGATTCACTGTTAAAATAAATATTTTGAGAATTGACAATGCGTGCACATATCGTATAGAAAGAGACGTTGAAGTGTCACCTTCAGAATATCTACGTCACACATCTAAATCACACGTGAAACGAAATCACGTGCTCAAGCGCTACCTATGGAAAGTAATTACGAACTTTTGCTCTTATCCATTATATAGAAGTCTTAGTGAAGTTATTCGACGGGAGAGATATGAGGTAACATTGTCAAGTGCGAAATCTAGATGCTTTCCATGATAATGGCTACTGATAATTATTCGCAATTCGCAACAAAACAACTCCGCTCCCAAGAAAATATACCTTCGTTAGAATTTGCCCGACTCTGACGAAAACGTAAAATCTCTCGAAATATACATGTTGTTCATAAAATATCTGTTTACCTAATCCGGTTTATTGTCAATAAACATTGGCTAATAAAGAAAATTTATTAAATATTGTAGCTGTGTTGTGACACATGATGGTAATTTATTAGAAGAGTCATTGTAATCTATTTTCTTCATTTTTGACTAATATCTACTTTGATCGTAGATTTTTTTTTTTACCTGTTGAATTACACGCACTTTGCTGCATGTCACACATTGTTTGTAAGAAAATGATGATTGTTTTTAAATCACTCTTATAATTTATGAAGAAAAATGATGCATTTCAATATTACTCAATGATTGTGCCGATGTGACCTCCATCTTCTGGCTTTCTCTTTCTACATTTTGCATAGGGGTCATTTCCTTTTCCAAATTTAAATTTAATTTTAATCAAAGGGGAAACAATTTCAGTGAGGGCTTCCCACCGCCTGGGATCCCTTTAATCAAAATGAAAATTCTTATCGAAATACCCTAGGAGTCATTTCCTTGTTTAAATTTAAATTTAATTTAAATAAAAGGGGGGAAAATCAGTTGACGGTATGTGCCTCCTCCAAAAACTCTTTTTGCACACTTATCTTCTGGTTTCTCCTCTATATTTTGGATAGAAGACATTCTTTTGTTCAATTTTAAATTTAATTTAAATCAAAGGGTAAAAAGATTCAATGTTGGGTTTTGCCCCCCCCCTCGCTATGATCAAAATGAGATAAACTTGTTCACGAACCCTGGGTAATGTAGTTTCAGAATATATATGGTTATGGGGGGCCTATCTCCTAATTCCTAGGTTTGATAACAAATAGACAGACAGACAGAGGCTAGAATTATGTATATATATATATATATATATATATATATATATATATATATATATATATATATGTATATGTATATATATATATATATATATATATATATTTATGAATCATTCATGCAATAAAACAAATAGAGAGGTTAATGATTTAAATGGCGAGAATACATCTTCGCAAACAATATCAAAAAGATACACCAAACCCGAACCTGTATATGAATGATATGATCCCTGTTTATAAATTCCGGTTGCATAAGGTCTTTTTAATTTTTTTCAAAGCTTTCTTTTGTTCCTACAGACATCCTCAGGTATAGAAATAGATTTGTTCTTGTTTATACTTTTTTTAGCATTTTTTCGGATTACATCTCTATTTTCGTTGTCTTTTTATTACCAAGAAGTAAAAAACAAGAACAAATCTATTTCCATACCTGAGGATGTCTGTAGGAACAGATGAAAGCTTGTAAAAAATTAAAAAGACCTTATGCACCCGGAATTTATAAACAGGGATCATATCATTCATATACAGGTTCGGGATTGGTGTATCTTATTGATATTGTTTGCGAAGATGTATTCTCGCCATTTAAATCATTAACCTCTATATTTGTTTTTGCATGAATGATTCATGTAATTATATATATATATATATATATATATATATATATATTATAAATTAATTGATTTAAAATATGGTTATTTTCGCTACACAGTTCCAACCATGTTTCAAAAATAGAAGCTAAAAACCCCTAATTTTATTTTTGCAAATAAATTAAAAGCATTGAGCACTATTTTGTAAAAATAAAATATCTATAAGAACACCGGATTTTATATCTTACTGTTCTTTTCTTTTTTTTATATATATATATATATATATATATATATATATATATAGATAGATAGATAGATAGATAGATAGATAGATAGATAGATAGATAGATAGATAGATTAAGTGCTTTCAACCTTTATTACTAATTCTTAACTCGTACTTTTTTTTTCATTTTATTTATTTGCCGTTAGCGTTTTTTTTAATCATTTCACCCCAAGCCAAGCGGGAATACTACAAGTAAGCTTGGATGGGATACAGTGACAGTGAGTGGGAGTTAGGAAAAAGACAGGTCATAAGGTGGATTGTGGAAAAGATGAATTGGATTCAAGAAGATTGACGGTTGTAGTTTTCAGGGAAGCATGTAAACAGAAGAGTGTTATACAGACAAGAAGTGCGAGAAAAGAGACAAATGGGGTAGAAGTGGCGGTTACATTTAACTATTTCAACACTAAAAGTGTAGAACCTTGATGCCAATCTTAAATTCACGTAGCAAGGGCACCAGGGTAAAAAAAAAAAGCTCGCCAAAGCAGTTGGCACGAAAATATTAGTAGCAAAGACAGAGGGAAGCCACATCACGTGGGTGAGAAAGTGACTAAAGTCGAGACGCCAAGTCAGGATCGTTTACCCTGAAGCATTAAGAAAAATTATTATTATTAATTTTAACCAATATTTTAAAAATGCTTTTTTTTGCATTTTTATTTTAGGAAACGGCAATTAATGAGATTGAAAATATTTACTTGCTTCTTTTCGAATTCATTTTTATTAAATGATGTATTGAAAACCATTATTATTAAATTAGCGTCCTCTCGTCGTAAAAAAATGACGGCAAAGTTTTAATAGTGAGATGCAATGAAACAAAAGTCTTGAAACAATGTATTGAGATTAAATAAAATTGGGAATAATGAATACACAACTAAAATAGAGGTTAATGGACCGTTTAATTAAGCCGTTTAATTAAACCGTCTCTTTATATTTTATATACGTTATATTTTATAGACGTGATACATTGAATATTGCTGGTATTATATAAAATGCATTTTGTTCAATATCTTTCTAGCTTAAATATCGTACGTAGTCAATATAACAGAAAATGGAAATATCTCTTGGAAGAAAAAATTTAGAAGCAGAACAAGAAAGCCGGTGACCGCAAAGCTTTTAAGACCAAGATGCAGCAAGCCGATCACTTAATAGATGAAGTTATCTACGTGCCTCACATGAAAGGCTTGAACAAATAAGAACACAATCTAAGGTGATTAAAGGAACTTATTTTTATGTAGTGGTTTCACAGTGGAGGCTTGTATTTGTACTAAGTTGGTCCTAAAATAAGTTCGACGTACAAAACGTTAGGAATTTGATATAATAGGTAATGACGCAGTAATCTAGTTGGGGTGGCTGATACTTCAACATCCGATTAACGGTCGTCCGACATCGACTGACTGACCAACTCGATATTTAGTCACCCCCCCCCACGAGGGCATCATGTGGCACAAGACCGGTTTAACGTGGAATCTCCGAGCCCGTGGGCTCGACCAAAAATATGCCCATTGAACCCGTATAAACATGGTTCAGGGTCGGTTTACCTCTCCGAAAGAGAATCTGCCCTTCGGCGTAGCCTCTTTCGGCTTCCTCCCCGCTCGAAGTCAGAGAGTTCAACTGATCATCCAGTCGACTGATTGACCAACTCACTGACGACTGCTACTACTACTCCTACTTATTATAGGTGGGAGGGTCTATTAACTATAGAATAGGTGTGTTCCAGTATAACACGGATTAATTAAACGGCTCATTTGTATAGATTATTAACGACTGAGGGAACCAATCACTTATACTCTTAAGTTGATTTACTTCACATCCCACTGAAAATGAGACAGAAAATATATAAATAAATACCCATTGACAATTAGGATATGGTCTGTTGTTTTACTTTATATACTGATTGAACTTATTTTAATTCAGTTTCGTTTGTCTTTTCCGGTAGATAGTATGCCTGCAAAATACTTTTCCGCGCCAATTTTTAGGCAGAAGCACATAAATGCAAGCAGGGACATCTTCCTAGCCAATAAAACAGGCCGGTTCTAGTTTTCATATGACTCCATGTTTGTCCTGTCTTGAATTCAGAACGCTATGTTTGCTTATCCCAACATGTGTTTGTGTGGCAATCCCAATTCTTATTTTAGAAAATTGTGTTTGCCATATTAACTGTTGCTTTCCTTATTACTGTTAATTTGCCTTGCATATATTGTTTGTTTGCTTTATTTATTTATTTTTTTGTCTTGTTCTTTTCTTTTATTGCATATTGAAAACTTTGTTAATTCTGTTTATTGACAGTTATGCCATTTACTTTACATTAAAACTTGGCCAATCACTCTACATATTAAAAAATATTTATTACTGATTCCTGGCTTTTAATGAAAATGACAACAACCAAAGAGAAAGCAAAATGGGTGTTCCATTTTATAGGGACCAATTCTGACACACAAATTCATCGGAATTACAGTAGAAATTATTTGAAAAAAAAGCAAAGTCTGGTAAGCATCCTTGTGCGGCTCAGTAATTTTATGGAAACAGGAAGTGTCGCGCCGAGAGAAAAAGATTAAGCATCGATCGTATATAATGCGTGTTACCAATTGAATCAATATGGAAGTGTTCTGATATGTTTAAATGAAACTGTATTTCTTTGCCAATGTTTGCCAATAAACCCTGTGAAGTTCTCTTCATTTTTGTTCATTATTTTATCAATAAAGAAAATTGTACACCTAATTTATGAATATCCAGTGCACTGAATTTTCTGTTTCGTGTCATTGAGCGAGGATCTTTTTTTTTTTATCAGCATTCAGCTTGTTCCTACCGTATTTTAAAACTTATCTCCATATTCCGCAGCAAGGTTTTTCCGGTAACACTAATAAAAAACAAACAACAACAACTAAAAATAACTAGAGAAGCATTTCTTGAACATTCTCTTTTTTCAGATGAACAAAACACATTTTACAGAAACAAAAATCAAAACACACGGCACCAAGTCTCTACTAATAAAATGCTCGTTTTCATCTGAATTCTCATGGCCGCATCTGTGAATATTTTATGGCGTCGTCAAATACATGATGTGGGTTTTACAAACGACTAAAAATGCATTTCCTCTGATAGAGAGAGGCATCAAAGCTAAAAGCCTGTAAAACAGAGCTTTGAGTAATTCACATCATAAAACACAAGCATTTAAACACAAGCAAGCGTCAATGTACCCGTCTGATGCATTCCTCTCATTATTATGCGCTGTGTCCATTCAAGATGAGGACGATCACAGCTTTTCTCAGTATCTGTCATTTGTAAATTTTTTTTAAAAATCGTGTTCCCCTCCAAGGAAGGCAATAAAGCCACTAAGTCACAAGGTGTTACAGAATTAGAAAACAGAAACATTACTAATGAGCGAGAGCAAAAGAACAGTAATCAGGAAGAGAGCAGATAACGATTGACATTGCATTTGGATTTTTGGAGATTAAAGTTGAGCCGGAAGAGATTTCCACATACGAGAAAAGAAGGTTTTATCATAGAACTTACCGTTAAATACAACCAACTCAACTGTAAATAGGTGAGACCTAGTCGCCAATCTAGTACTGCGATTAAATTCATAAACTCTAGGTACAATAGCGAAGAGCAATATTTAATTGTTTATATATATATATATATATATATATATATATATATATATATATATATATATATATATATTGATATAATGGAATATACGAACACCTGTCTTCCCCCCTCACTGGAATATGATTGACTGGTGTCCGTCATAAATATCGACGGACGTGTTCAAGAGTCAGAAGTCAAGAGTCTTAGCCTATAACGACGCCATTGGACTACGCCATTGTTCTACGACGCCATTGGACTACGCCATTGTTCTACGACACCATTGGACTACGCCATTGTTCTACACTTCTTACCTGCGACTACGACGCGTACCAGTCGATTACTGCTACCATATTCTACTTAGTTATAGTAGCCAAAACCACTTAGCTACTTCGTTCAAATATATCCCTTTCCGGGACATATCATATATATATATATATATATATATATATATAAGGCTAAAAAGGGTAATGTGAAAATTACTTCTGTCTTAAATTTAAACTTTGCTAGCCACAAACACTGATGCAAACATGCCACAATAGTCCTTACGCCAAAACAATGCACTCTAACTTACGATTCTTACTATATCCACCATAATACTTCAATGTCTCTATGATAGTCCTAATTATTCCCCATATGTACACTTCTTGTCTGGGGTTGGAAAAGGAAATAAAACAACAATTTAAAATCTAAACCCCAATGTATATCATAGAAAAGAGCGATATTTATTCTGCTATGTAAAGAAATGCGGCACAATGCAAAATGGGAGATATGGAAAATGGACGGTCTGTCTTAGCTAGCCACAAAGTCTGACTCAAATATGCAACAATATTCCTAACACCAAAACAACGCATTCATACCTACCTTTCTTACAACATCCAACATAATACCGCATTGTCTCTATGAAAGTCCTAACTAGTCCCCATATGTACAATTCATTGTCTATGGTGGAGAGGAATAAAAAAAAAAAAAAATGATAATCTAACCTCAATGAATACCATAGCAAAGAGCGATATTTATTCTGTTTTCTACAGAAATGTGGCGCATGGCCGAAAAGGGGATTGGGGAAAGGACGGTCTTCTTCTGTCTCAACTATAACTTTGCTAGCCGCAAACACAGACCCAATCGTATGAACAATATTCCTTACACCAAAACAACACATTTATACGTACCTTTCTTACTACAATCACCATAATACCTCTTTGTCTCTATGAAAATATTAACTAGTCCCCATATTTACAATTCATTGTCTGTGGGGGGGGGGAATAAAAACAACAATTCTAAAAGCTAGCCCCAATGAGTATTTACAATATGAATATAAAAAACTATTTACATACCATAGCATTCGAGCATTTTCCTTGAAAGTATTTATAAAAAGTTATAGGGAGGTAACTTTACGCCAGGAAAGTAACGGAAGTCGACGTACCAGACCAGGACCAATAATATTGCTGATTCTTCTTTGGATGGTAACAATATTTTCGGACATATGCGGGTCTTTTTTATTAATTTTCTCTAACCTATCATGACGCGAACAATCCTAGTTTTCAACATCTTTTCTTTTTCCCCTTATCTTGACTCCTCGGTCATGTCATCTGGCATCCATTTACATAAACACGTTATAAAGGTTATGCACTGTTTCGAACTGTGAGTCTTAAATTTGCCAAGCCGATGTTCTTCGTTATGTGCGCAAGAAATTTCAAATGTAGCTGTCTGATTGCGTATATGTATTTTTTCATTTCAATTTTGCTTAAAAATTAGTCATATTAATTCCATGATCCAGCAACCAACAAGAAAAGTAACACTACAATATTCAGAAAAAAAAAACTTGTTTAATGATACTTGTATAATATACGGATTGCTGCTCGAATACACAATTATATATATATATATATATATATATATATATATATATATGGGGTGGGGATATGGTTTAGGGATGTGTTGATGTGTAAATATTCGGATATAAATAAAATATTTATGTAAAGACAATATAAATTAAACGACAACAGGATAAAAAGCTTAAACCTTTTTTTTTTTTTCAACGCGTTTCTCGTGAGGTACTTTCCTCAGGGTACATAACGCCTTGGTAAAATACGGTTAATTTTGTATTTTATTCATATATATATATATATATATATATATATATATATATATATATATATATTGTCACACATTAAGTGTTGATGTTAAAATAGTACTAGATGAAATATAAGCATTCTATAAACTATATATTAATAAATATCTATATCTCTAAGATGAGGCATTTTAATCATTAACAGTATTTACATTATTCGAACTGTTATCCTCATCTTCATTGCCATATTCACGACTTTTCGGCCTTTGTACGCCCCGGCCTTCTTCAGGTGATTGAAATTTCGAAGGGAACCCCTTATTTCGTCTACCGGCGTAGATTATTCTAGTTCCACGTGTCATGCCTCTTCCGGATGTGTCAGGTATTTCCCTTTGACCCAACTCTCCGAGTTTTGGTTCACCACTGCTGTACCCTAGGTTACATAAAGGCGTTGGTTATATCCATTGATTCGACCCAAAGAGTTGTGAGTTCAATACCAGGCTACAACATTAAGAATATTTACGACACAATGAATAACCCTCCAGCCAACGTCAAGTGAGATATTAAGTTCATTCCCTGAACCAATTTGAGTATTTTTTGTAGACAAAAAAGTACAATTATTTCGGGATAATTACGTTGATTTTTTTCCAATTTCTATGAGATATTTCTGAATCCTTTCAATAGAGATTGTTTTATTCCCGTGTTTTGAATGAAAAGCCGACATGACTTTTCTTTAACTAAAGTCAAAAAATCTAAAGAAAATTTTGTTAGTGTGTGTTGGAATCTTTGAGGGGAATTCTTCCTTATACTGCGTGCAGCAGAAATACCTTCCACATGTTCCGCTCAGATATTCCTCCCACAAAATGGTAAGACATTAGTGGCCATCGAACCATCATCTAGTTGATGTCTTACTATTCTGTGAGATATATTTCTGGGAGGTATTTGTGGGAAGTATTTATGCCGCTTTAATGTACTTGATGTGAAGAAGTAATCTGCCATTTCTGTATATTGTTGTGAAATTTTTAAAAGTGTAAAATTCTGAAATTGTTGATCATGTTCCTTGATTTTGTTTCATTTGACTGATCATAAAATCTCGGTCTAAAGAATTTCTGAGAAACGTGAAATATCCAGTAATCTTTTTGATTTATAATTATTAGGTTGGTGCAAAAATAATGACGTAAGAATGTCGTTTTTTGACGTTAAAAAAATACGTCAAAAAACGACATTATTACGTCATTATTTTTGCACCAACCTAATAACTAGACTACCAGTGATCCGTTGGGTGCCTAAAAGGTCCAGTTTATTACTCTACAAACAACTGAACGAAACAGCAAAGCGGCATCTCTATGTGTCTGTTTATCATTTTAAAATATTTTAATTAAAATGTTGTTTGATTGAAGAAAGTTAAAATAAAAATACTTACTGTATTCGTACTCGTACTTTTAAATCTTAAAATATTTTTTTTTAAATCAGATTAACTTAAAAATACTTTTTTTTAAATATTTAAAATATTGTTTTTTTTAAAGAAAGATGAAATATAAATAATTATTCTACAAACAACTGGACAAAACATCAAAGCGGGAACTCTTTGCGTCTGTCTTTCACTTAAAAATATTTTAATTAAACAAAGTGTTTGATATAAGTAAGTTAAAATAAAAATACTTACTCTATAAGCAATTCGTATTTTTACATTTTATTCACTTAAGTCAAATTAACTTAAATCATTACGCGTCGGACAGACACACTTACGCAATCACAAAAAGGTAGAAAGAGAGAGGTGGAGAGACACGTAAATCATTATGCGCCGGGCGGACGACGTAGAACACAAGCACGCAATCACAGACACTTGGGTATATAGAAAGTGTCGGTCAAGCGGATACGAAAAGGTTCGAATTCATTTGAGAAAAGATGGTGATTAGACACACCCATGTTGTTTTTCAGTGATGTAGCGGTAATGTTTTCGAATAGACTTGCCACAGTTTACGAAACATGGTTAGGATACTATAATCCACACACCAATTAACACTCCGTGTATTAGCGGAATTTGGGTTGTAGAAAATTCACAGCGAATTTTCATCAGGTAAAATCAGGAAATTTCTTTTTTTTTATAAGATGAGGAAGGAAATTTGATGACCGAATACAATAAGTGCGACCAAAGCTTGACTCCATTCATTAGGCCTAAAATCTGACTATATTATATACGGCTAACTACATTCAGTTGGACCAAAACCTTACTACGTTCAGAGGGAACAAAGTTTTACTACATTCAGTAGGACAAAACCATGGCTCCATTAAGTGGGACCAAAGCCTGAATAAATTAATTAGAACCACAACCTGACTTCTATCAGTGCGATCAAAACCTGTTTACATTAAGTGGGACCATACCCTGATAGATTAATTAGGACCACAATCTACTACATTCAGTGAGGCCAAGACCTGACTACATTAAGTGGGACCAAAGTCAGAATATATTAAGTAGGACCACAACATTCAATAATCAACGCCTGACTACATCTAATAAAGCCAACATCTGTCCAAATTCAATAGGCATACCTGACTACATCTAATACGGCCAACGCCTGAACAAATTAAACAGGGCAAACCTGATTACATTCAGTGGGGCAAAAGCGTGAATTTATTCAATCGCGCCAAATTCTGACTACATTCACTTGGACCAAATTCTTAGAACATTCAGTGAGACTAATTACATTCCTTATGGCCACAGCTTGACTATATCCCCTGACCACTTTCAACAGAGCTAACGCTTGAACAAATTCAATAAGGCAAAAACCTGACTGCATCCAGTAGGACTAAATAATCAATGCAGTATGATATCGTGACTTGTCCGGCAGATATAAAGGACACTTTGATTAAAAACGCCCATGAAACGCTATGAGATTGTTTTCTATTTGCAGGACAATGTGCCTCAAACTTAATATACTATTCAAGCCAGCAAATACCAGATGTTCTGAAAAAAGTCAATATCAATAAGGAACCTTTGTCCTCATAGATATTGATCTGTGATCACTCCAGCATGTACTAGACTCAACCGACGTGATACCAAAATAAATTTAGCGTGTAATGTCACACTAGAACATTAAAGAAGCCAGATAAAATAGAAGATTGACTTAGCACGCTCCTATCAATAAAGTGCAGATTCGGGTATTAGTGGCTATGACTAACAATAAGGTGCAGATTCGGGTATTAGTGGCTATGACTAACAATAAGGTGCAGATTCGAGTATTAGTGGCTATGACTGACAATAAGGTGCAGATTCGGGTATTAGTGGCTATGACTAACAATAAGGTGCAGATTCGAGTATTAGTGGCTATGACTGACAATAAGGTGCAGATTCGGATATTAGTGGCTATGACTAACAATAAGGTGCAGATTCGGGTATTAGTGGCTATGACTAACAATAAGGTGCAGATCCGGGTATTAGTGGCTATGACTAACAATAAGGTGCAGATTCGGGTATTAGTGGCTATGACTAACAATAAGGTGCAGATTCGAGTATTAGTGGCTATGACTGAGAATAAGACGCAGATTCGAGTATTAGTGGCTATGACTGAGAATAAGGTGCAGATTCGGGTATTAGTGGCTATGACTAACAATAAGGTGCAGATTCGAGTATTAGAGTTTATGACTGAGAATAAGATGCAGATTCGGGTATTAGTGGCTATGACTGAGAATAAGGTGCAGATTCGGGTATTAGTGGCTATGACTAACAATAAGGTGCAGATTCGAGTATTAGTGGCTATGACTGACAATAAGGTGCAGATTCGGGTATTAGTGGCTATGACTAACAATAAGGTGCAGATTCGAGTATTAGTGGCTATGACTGAGAATAGGGTGCAGATTCGGGTATTAGTGGCTATGACTGAGAATAAGGTGCAGATCCGGGTATTAGTGGCTATGACTGAGAATAAGGTGCAGATTCGGGTATTAGTGTTTATGACTGAGAATAAGGCGCAGATTTGGGTATTAGTGACTATGACTGACAATAAGGTGCAGATTCGAGTATTAGTGGCTATGACTGACATGTAAATAGGTAGAAGACCGATCTTGGTTTCGCATATGCACGTGGTACAAGCGGATAAAAGCAAGATATATAAGCGCTTCACTCGAGAGATACTCATATTTCCACGAGAAGAAGATCCACGGTTGGAGAAAGTCCCTAATACCCACACAGCCTGATGTCGATATTACTGGATGACGAAGTGAAGTGACTAAACAACGTTCTTCCCTATTTAAGATTTAGTATCGGACACTTACTAATTTAAACAACGATAATAACACAATACTGATGTTTTGAAAATGTTTGCTTTGTTTCATTTGCTGTCGTTTCTGTGTGAAAATGCCACTGCAGAGATAGTGTTAACGAAAAGGACAATTTATTTTTCTTGTTTTTTTATCAAAAACCTAGGGACAGGCGTCGTAGGTTGGAATTTAAGAGGCAGAATGAGGAATGACTTCACGCGTACGTATGTTATTCGTTGGTTTAGCGTCCTTTCTCATGTGAGTTTGGTTTGTCTCTTAAACTTGGGTGTAGGAAGGGTATCGACACTTCAAAATTCTGTTGGATTCACACCGTTTTAGAGTTATATCCAAAGCCTAGATAAAGGTGACCCATCACTGATAGCATATCACGTGTTATTGTGAACAATCACTAACAATTCTGGTCATGACCTTCGTATTCTGTCACAGTTATTAATACATCGATTATCAAACCGACCAAGAACATCTTGTTTCAGCTATTTCGATTTTTAAAAACCTAAATATATGTTTAATTGTGATAATTTTATCAAATGATCTGATGTAGTATCAGTAACATAATAGTATTTCAATTTCACCAATAGAAATTAACAAACGATGTGTCAAGTTTGTTTTTGAAATGCTGGAGGAATGCTACTGGTAATGGTAATATCTGCCGATTCCTTATAAGGAAATATTCGGCGTTTATTGACCGAGTAGCCAGTGCTACGCGTGTTATACTTTTATTCACTCGATTGCCATCGGGCTGGGATCAAATGTAATATCTGTTCTTTTCATTTTGTTATATATGTGCCTAAAGTTATAGAAATATTTCATTTTCAAAACATGGTCAACTTTTCACTCATACGTAAAAAAAAGCACTAATTCATTTAAAAAAAAAAAAATCATCCTTGATAACTGATAAAAGAATAGCCGAAAGCGCCCGGATATGCAGAAAATTTGCCTGTGTCTACGCACTTTGTGTCCAAAAATAAAAACACTTGCACGAACAATAGAAAAATAAATAAAAAGGTTAATCGTCTTCAATGCAACTTGTATAAAAGAGGAATTGCTACACAAATATTTAATGTCGTTAAATATTATATTTTAGATACATCAAGGGTGGTCTTCAGTGATGCACTGTCCTCATCGCCGATTTCGGGTTTTGCATCATATCGGCTCAGACAGCAACCCCGACCTGATTCGAGACGAATCAGGCCGCCCCCTTAAAAGCGTCGTGCTACGCACCGCAACATTGCAAAAACAGTATTCATCTGCCTGGTAAGGCCAGACTTCGACCGTTCTTATTGACATATGCCAGTTAACTATCAGCCAATGAAAACAGCTCCTCTCCTATATAGTGTTGTCTTTTTACTTCATCCTATAGAAGTCAACACTTAGAGGCGACAGTCTCTGCCTTCGGGTGGGGAGAAAACCGATCGACGCTACGCCGAAGGGCGGAGTCTCTTTCGGGGAGGTAAACCGACCCTGAACCCATTTATACGGGTTCAAAGGGAATATTTTTGGCCGATCCCACGGGTCAGAGTCAGAAGCAGTCCGAAACAGAGTCACGTTCAGACAATTTCTACAAAACATTGGAATAGTGATACTGGTCGAGACTACATTGTTCTCCCTACTAAACCTGATTGTTCATACTAACACGTTCTACATCTCTGTATATATTCCTGTTTGTAATATATATGTATTATTCCATATACGTGTTCGAGTTCTTCTTTATTGGTTCTACCTTGGACTATCACCGTGGTACAAGGAACCGGACCATAACACTATGTATATTTAGTTATTATGCATCTGTGTACAGTTTATTATATGAAAAGTATGATTTGCTGTCATCAACAATCTGTGTAACTAAACAGACAATAAGCAATGAAATTCGTAGGAAAAATCTAAAATCTACCTCCTCTCGGAAAACTCCACTGATATGGAATAGACACAGAGATGCCAGGTTGAAATTTGTCAGTGAACATAAGGATAAGGAAAAATCGTATTGGAAAATCGAATTATGGACAGACGAAGCCAAAATTGAATTGTTTGGACGTAATTCTAGATATCAATTATGGAGAAAACATGGCGATACCTTCAAACAAAGAAATACAGTTCCAATAGTGAAATTTGGTGGTGGCAGCATCGTAGTTTCGGGATATTTTTCTGCAAAAGTTACTGGCAACATATCATTAGTATATGGTAGAATGAATACCGTAGTATATCAAAATATTTTGAAAGCAAATTTAATTATTTCGGTTGAAAATCTTGAACTCTTTCCTGATTTGATCTTCCAACAAGATAAAGATCCTAAGCACACTTGAAAATCTACGAAGAAATGGCTTGCTGAAAATAATATAAATATAAAGAAATGGCCAAGTCAGTCACCATAGTTAAACCCAATCGAGAATCTGCGTCGTTAGTTTAAAATTCAAATCGAGAGCTCTAACAAATATCCTGGATCTGAAGATGCGAAGAAGAAATAGAGAACTACACGAGGTTAGTTGCTGTGGACCTGAATAATGTCTATTCTACAAAGTATTTAATGAACATGTTCTGTTCTTTTTTGAATTGTACGAATACTTTTTACACCCATGAAAATGGATAGGTGGTATTTATTCCTATTAAATCAAATTTTGTTACTGTTTTCTATGCATATTTAGTTATTATGCATGTGTGTACAGTTAATTATATGAAAAGTATGATTATTAATTAGTTGGAAATACAATCAATAAAAAATCTGTATGTGCACGAATATTAGTTCCCCCACTATATATATATATATATATATATATATATATATATATATATGTGTGTGTGTGTGTGTGAGATAGAGAGAGAGAGAGAGAGAGAGATATGGCCCCCTGTCCTTTTAGAGAGATAGCGGCTCTAACTGCACCCATTTGAAACTACACAAGTAAAGTACATTATTATTATTATTATTATTATTTGTGTATGTTATGTTTGTTTTTTTTTTTGTATCCTGTACAGCCGGGACCAAGGTATGATACTTAGGCCCTGTAGAAGAGTTGCCATTTGATTGACAGCCCTTTTCTTCGCATATGTGATGTTCCTAGTAGGGTGATCTTCTGTACAACTTCTGTATGTTGATGTTACCTCGGGCACAGTAAAATTGTCCATTCCTTTTCTATTGAGGCCCAGAGCTCCGATTATTAGTAGTACAGTCCGAATCTTCATTCCCCACAACCTCTTAATCCTTGGTCTCCATGTCCATGTATCTGGACAATTTCTCGGTAATTTTCATGGAAGTATTTCTCTAATATGGTGCTGCTTTGTTGTCAAATCCTTAATTATTGATTATTACTATTGCTATTTTATTTCCTTTGTTTTCTGTTGTATACTCTTTGCCTTCCAATTCCCAAACAGAGATCTAAAGTTGGAAATGGCTTCCACTTAATATTTTTGAAGAATAAAACAACCTAAAATTACACACATTTTGCATGGATGAAGCCTTTCGTAAGGTGTGCGCTGTAATTGTAAGCATTATTTTTTTGTATTTCTTAAGGCTTGCGCTACAAGGGATCCCTTCAATGAGTCTATTGTAACCATTTTCAATGAAAAGGAGGGCTCCAACTACAACTGGAATTGTTAATGTTCTCATCTGCCACATTCTTAGATAATATAAATATGAAAAAAAAAAAATTGTGTGCTCAATATGCTCTAAAAATTATTTCTACGGAATTAACTATATACTTTTTGTCTCGAATTCTGTGATACTCTGTTATCAATATAAACATCTGTGCAGACATAGTCAGCTAGGTATTTTGTCTACCAAGTTCTGACGTCAAGATTTCAAGAGACAAAAATAAAAATAAAAGCTCTAGCAGTCGTCACAGCATCTTTATCTTTCTCAGACAGAATCACCCAGATGGTATTTATACTTGGTGTATTGAGTAGATTATCAATACCAAAATAGTTGACGGAATCGGTTAGCGAAACAACGTTTGTGAACATATCTGAGCATTAGATCAGACCAAAAATAGTGTTGCCATGACTAGACTGGAGCTGCCCAATCATATTGTTCTGGTCTCGCGAGAGTTTGAAGCGTTTATGTGACCATGGGAATGATGCATCATTTTTTGTTGATCACTACTCTGTCACTTCTACATTCTTTAGTCCTAACAGTTCAGACTTTTACAACTAAAACCTACCATACTATATGAACATGAGCAGATTCTCCTCATCCATTTTGTGTTTCATTATTAAGAAAAACGGTTTCGTTCGGATAGATGTTCTTTTTTTTTCTTTCTTTTTTTTTGTTTTACAGAACATACTACGAAAAGGATTCTTCCCCGATAAATAAAATCTAGGGCCAATCGTTATCTACGGAGTGATTAAGTAATTCTCCATACTTATAATTTATTTACTAACTATAATTTTTAAAGGAATAAATATGAGAGGAAAACGTTTAGCATGACGTTTTATTTAAAATTCGATATGGGCACCAGATTTCGCTATCAGCTTCTCGAGCCGCCCAGGAATCACTTCAAGTGATTTCATCAGGAAATTTTGAGGTATGCAAAACATAACTTATGTATTCTCCATACATATTTTGTTATTTTTTAAAAATCTTGATTCAGTATAGAAAACTTCCTTCTTTAACCATCTCTAATAGTAAAAAGTCACAGGCTGTTAAGTTTCCTGGCTTATACATAAAATAGAAGTTATATTTCAATCACCTTGTATTTGACATATCCTCATAATCTGCAATTTTTCTTCCATGAAAAAATTCCATTCAGTAACCTATGCCTTTAGCAGCTTTTCCTTTTTATATTGGATGAAAAAAAGCTAAAAAATGAAAAATGGCGATGACTTCCCTTTAAATTCTGTTAGGAATTTTATAACTGGAAAAGTTGTGTAGCATCCAACTATGCATCACATTGTCAAAATCCATCGCGATATCTAAGCTTTATTTATATAATTCTAACTAGTTTCATTAACTCAAGTAATACGCATAATTTTTTTTATGCTTCTTTGTCTCTTTCTATCGTAGATTCCGAGATGAATTCGGTCTCCAATGAAGAACAAACGCAATAATTAAATATAAGAAATAAAATGTATTTACACAATAATACAAAGGGTAATACTGTTAGTAAATCCAGGAACACGGTTAGTAGCAAATACAGATAGATATATGCAGTCTCGAAGTAGGACTTCCTTAGAGTCTACGTGTTTGTAACGGACTTCTACAAGAGGTTACCTCACACTATCTCCGTTCGTATATTCTCTCTCTCTCTCCGACTACCCTCACTGACTGTGTAACTCTGGGTATTTAACAGCAGCACTCCAAGTAACACTGGTAGAGTCCACTTATATGAAAAGGGGAGGACACCATAACAATTTCTTTTGACGTTTTTTTAATAAATATTTTTCTGTTTTATAACCAGATGTTTCTATAATTTCGATTGTCTAAAAAATTGGAAAATTCAAAACAATTGACGAAAAAAAATAGTTAACTGATAGAGAGAACGATATCTCCCGAAGATTGGAGGTTAAATTAATGTAGCCACGCAAGATAGACAATGTGTTAAAATGTAGATCAAAAAGAAAAAATCACATTATCATCCAATCAAAACCACCTCAGAAGAAAAAATATATCACTTTAACTCACACTTCAATCGTGACCACATTAAACTAACCATGACTGTAGAAATAGAACATATACCAGTATACATCCAATCGTTACAAAGCTCAACTACAAACATATACCCGCATACATCTAAGCATTCATCATACTTCGAACTCCCTATTGTTAGTCGAAACTTCATTGGCAATCCCTTTTCCACACTGTTTGGTCCTGTATTTGTGTACTCAGATCCCCAATGTCCAAACCTGAGACCCATTCTATGGTGTCTGCAAAAGTCAAATTTTGTGAGGAGACACCTCCAGAAGGATGCCATAGGAATAAAGATGAGACGATTTCTCTGTCTGCTCGGTGGCAGTTGCCGGTAAACAGTAATCGTTTTTGATTGAGCTTAAGAGAGATTGGTCTCAGTTCTCCGTAAATTGTGTTAAGTGTTGCATAGAATCTCCAACGTGATGCTCTGAATATTTCTAACCATTGCAAAGCTCAACAGAAAACATAGACATTCATGATTCTACTGACGAGTTAAAACAACTGATAAAATAGCTTATATTTTCCACAAATATCTCTATCTTGTGAAAGAAATCTAGACTCAGAAATGCATCCCCCCAAAAATGGATCTATCATGGATCTGTCACGCATTATTGCGTTATAGAAACAGAAAAGTAACCCTCAAGACACCCATCCATACAGAGGTATCTATACTGGATCCATTATGGTGAAAGTATTAATGAACTTTATATTAACATAGCTCTCATCGTTGGTTGAAATTCAAGTCCTCATGACACAGTTTAGTATACGTTATGGTAAGGGATGCAGTGAATATATAGAATATATGTAATCAAATAAGTATAAGAATTTGCTTACCTTTCTAATAAGAAATTGTATGGCTGCTATGTTGGTTCTACAGCAGCAAATGACCACATCAAAAGAGATTTCCCCTTCTCGCCCATTAGAATCTGCCTTCAAAGCTTCGAGTCTACTGAATGAATCGATCAAATAGAAGATGTGTATCGATCTAGAAACTCTTAAATGTCTGGCGAGGACACCAATACTGAAACAGTTCACATCTCAACCGGAGTAGGACAAAGAGGAAATGGCAACCCCTGTCTATTTAATTTCTTCTTTGGCTCTGCCCTGCACATGTGAATAAATAAGTAGTAATCATTTAAGTACCCCACGCCACACCCCAAACGAATCTACAAATATACTTCCCCACCCCCCACCTACCGAGGCCGATGTACCGAGGATGAGAGGATGCTGACATAGGTATTTATAGTTGGGATTCGAATGATCTTGAACAGAAAATCAGCATCCTCTTTCAAGAAATGGAACTCAAAATAAACCTTTCCAAAACAAAAACTATAATCTGGGATTGGAATGAAAGCAATGATGGCACCGACCCTGAATCCATCATCAAAATGAAAACATCCTCTATCAAGTGTTCCAAGAAATGGAACTCAGGATAAACCTTTCCAAAACAGAAACTATAATCTGCGATTGGAATGAAAGCAATGATGGCAACGACCCTGAATCCATCATAAAAATGCAAACATCCTCTAACAAGCGTTCCAAGAAATGGGACTCGAGATTAACGTTTCCAAACAGGAATATAATCTGGGATTGGAATGAAAGCAATAATGGCGCCTACCCTGAATCAATCATCAAAATGAAAGCATCTTCTATCAAGTGTTCCAAGAAATGGCACTCAAGATTAACCTTTCCAAAACAGAAAATATGATCTGGGATTGGAATGAAATTTGAGATGTTACCTACACTGAATCCATCATAAAAATTCAGGATGTGTAATTAGTAAATACCAAAAAATGCCTCTTAGACTGGACTGGTTATTACCAATTTAGTATAATATAATGAGATACTGAACATAGAATAGGCTGAGCAAGCGTTAGTTTTGCACAACAACGACATTTGCTACAAATCCAAAACGGTAAATTTGAAACCCGAGTTAGGTTCTTAAATAGCCTCATCAGATCGAGATTTTCATCTGAATGTCATGATTGGCACGGAACCCGTTCAGAAATATCTAAACACTCACCTGTATATAACGGTTTTCTAAGATCAATAGTTGAAAATGGTTTTGAGAACTTGAAAAATGTCGGTCTTGGCGATGACTGTCATTCTTTGTTGATTGTGGAATGGCGATACATAATCCCAATCAAAGAACTGTGGCAAAAACAGAAACCACATCATTTGAGAACTTTCAACAACTACAACAACAAAAATGAATAGAATGTATGACTCGAAGTGAAAATAATGACATAATTCCACACTGTCACTCAGTTATGTGCCATGCGTGATAAACGCTTAGACGATCGTGTATCTATCGATATATGGCTGACAAGGCAGATTTTTTCCCGCATTAGGTTGCCATTTCTTTCTGCGGTAGACCAGTCGCCATCCAAGGCTATAGATTCCGGTATGTCTTGCTATTTAACCATAGTTGGGGAGAAGAAGAAGAGGATTCATACCTTTCCCAAGGGTTTTAGCACTTAAGTCATTATCACTCAATTATGTGCCATGAGTGATACACGCTTAGGCGATCGTGTATCGATCGATACATGGCTGACGAGACAGATTTTTTCCCGCAGTAGGTCACCATTTTTTTCTGCGGTAGACCTGTTGCCATCCAATGCTATAGATCCCGGTCTGTCCTGCTATTTACCCATTGCTGGGGTGAAGAAGATGATGATTCATACCTTTCCAAAGGGTATTAGCACGTAAGTGAATATCACTCAATTATGTGCAATGCGTTATACGGGCTTAGGCGATCGTGTATCTTTCGATAGATGGCCGACGACGCATATTTTTCACGCAGTAGGTTGCCATTTCTTTCTGTGGTAGACCAGTCGCCAGCCAAGGCTATTTACCCATAGCTCGGGGAAAAAGAAAAGGACTCATACCTTTTCCAAGGATATTAGCCCATAAGTGAGTGTAATGGATTCGACTTCGAACTAGGCTCCCAGATTCCTCAATCCTAACCGTAATCTAGTACGCCACCTTACCTCCTCCACTTATTCCACACTAGTTCAAATAAAAGATTAGGAAGGAAACTTTCAGTTATACAGGAAAGAGCCATAGCAACTACTGCATTTGAGAAACATATTTTCCTGAAAAATTGTTTCAAATGTAGGATTTTCTAAGTTTCAAACGACAGTGGTACTAGCTGCTCAGTCAATGAAAACCAAATGTTTCCTTATAGGAAAACGGTTACTATTATCATTATTATTATTGAAATTTCTTTCTGCTTCGGTATTTTCAGTTCTTGTTCCTGTGGTCAGATATTGTATTGTGAATCTGTTTTAGTCAGGTCTGTCGCATGCCTAAGCCATTTACATAGTTGTATATCTCCTCATATGTGCCAGTAAATAGCGACTGAGCCAAGCTTTCAAGTATACGGTTGACTGCTCATCTCCACCGCAATATCGACCCAGCATCTTTTGTGTCATTATCAAAGTTCTTTGATTCTATCATAAACATAATATCTGTTAATCATCCCAACAGAAACAATTTCCTGAGCAACAAACTATTATGTAAATGGCTTCTCTAGGTCCACTACTGATGCATTAAGTGTCATTACGCACACAATCAATTAATCACCAGACAATAAAGTCGTTACAAGGCCAATCGACTTAGATATCTCAAAGACCTTTGTGAAGTTGTAGCATAGGGCGTTGTTACACAAACTATCCACAGCTATGTAATCTCTGGATACATTTTCATTATAAATTGATTTGCACCATATTTATTGAGGATGCAAGATAACACAACACCGCCGACTCAACACCGCCGAGACAACTCAGGACTGAGACAACTCAGCATCAGAAAAACATAGCTTTTTTTAGAACAGAATAAAAATAATTTATTAATAATTAAATACTTAAAATTTATTTGTGAACATATTTAATAAAATTAGGTATTTGAAAAGGCATTATGTAAAATATGAACCAGTTTTTTTTTAATCATTTTTAATAAATTATTTTTTAACTGCTTTTACTTATTTTAAATAAATCATTTTAAATAATTACTTTTAATAAGAATAAATTACATTAAGATTTGATTTATTAAAAATAATTAAAAACAAAAATTGCTTAATTTTCTTTTTGCATTTGTCGATCGGCTTCATTAAGAACTAATTCAAACAAGTGTGCTTTATGAAATTATTTTTATATATCAATTTGCGTTATTAAAATTAAATTTATTTACGTTTTACTTTATTATAAAAATTAAAAAACAAAAAAAAATATTCATATTTTACATACTTCCTCTGTCGCCTATGCACAACAAATTATAACGTCCTCGCCAACTTCCGTTGCTTATCGCAGTTCTTGGAAGGAAAGTGTGTAGAGTGTGGTCGTCTCACTACACCGCAGAAGTTCGATCATTGGCTTGTACTACATAGCTTGTAGAACAGCTTTTTGCCACGAATAACATTTTCTCAGATTCGGTATCCACCATAGTACCCAAATTTTATCTCTTGTGAATTTTTCATTTTTAAAAATCAAATCTCACTTGAAAGTCACGAGACGTCGAGAAAATCCAAGAAATAGTGATGTTATCTCAATAAATGAGATCCAGGAATGCATCCATCAGTGGAAACGACGCTGGATAAAGTTCGTGGCTTCAGAAGGAGACTAGTTCGGATATTAAATACTAAATTATTATGTGATATAGTTTTCTTTTTATAGAACCATTCCCGATACTTTTTGATCGAATCTCCTATATTTTGCCATGTTATCAGAGGTAGTATAAAGCGTAAAACAGTAAATAAAACAATCATTAAGACTTCCAAATAATGTCTTATTGTTTCATGCAATACAAAGCCAAAAAAAATAAAACTCCGAAACAATATATAACTACTTTCCTGAATGGGTAAATATGCAGCTATATATAAGAAATGAGCAACACTGCATAAACAAAATATTCTACTGCTGTCGGCTGCTGCGGGATGTTGTGAACAACGTGTGGCGTTGCCCTAGCAGAAAACTATACCAACTAATGGTCACGGGTTTAAAAAAAAGTGAAGGGTCACACCATAGAGTACAGGATTAAAAATTCGAACTGTACTGCTTTCATAAATTACTTTGAAATGCATTCACTAGAGGCAAGTTATTCTTTTGTTTAACAATTCTATTCGGGATATATTTTCCCGCTTCTCGCTTTTTTCTGTTCATTCTGTAACAAATCGTTAAGTATTTAGCTTATTATGTAAAAGTGGAAACGTTCATAAATAGAGAACATTTTATATTTAATTCTGTCTATATTTCTGAGATGAGGTATTATTATGTACATTGTTCGGTCTATTTTCCTCATCTTTGTCGCCATATTTATTACAACGCTCCGGCCTGGTTTGAATGTCGAACTGAAATCGTTATTTCGCTTACTGGGGTAGACTGTTCTAGATCCACGTGTCATATTTAAGGGATGTCGGTTATCAGTTATCTCTGAAAGTTCTTCACTGACTTAACCGGGTACTGAACTCACATTCTTTGGGTGCTGTCACTGGATCTAATTAATGCCTTTATCCACTGTGTATGTGCCCTTGAGGACATCTGGGTATGAATTTCTGGGTATTATAAACCTAATGTCTTCAGCAACCATTTTTACCAGTGCTTATATTGTAATTTTGCTGTTATCAGTATGTTTTTACCAGAGCTCATATTGCAACTTTGTTGTTATCATTGCTTTTCTCTGGCACTCCTTAATTCTTGTGTTTCGTCATTTCACTCGCCATAAAATGTGATTCATCAATTCGATGTCTCCTTTTGTTTCACATTCATTGTTTTTAACTCAAAGGAAGCAGACGATAATTCGTGACTCATCATCTTTATTTAGGGGAATATTTCTATTTTACTTTAGCAATTTGTGAATTGGTTTCGCTTGCATCTCCGTTTTCTTTTAAATTGGAATTAATTTCTTTTTAATTTTTTACTATTTTAAGTAAAGTTAAAATGAACCCGGTGTCTTAAGGCAAAACGAATATCAATAAATGTTTCTTTTTTTAATTAAAAATCGATAACTGAAATGCAGGAATCAATTTTAACGATATTTCACTAATGGCTTTGAGAAGTTTTCTTTTTCCCCAAGGTAATGATGAACAATAACAATTCCATGAAAAACAGATGAGTCATGATAAACCCTTGAAAACATTTTGTTTTGTATCGTTACAAATACGTTGACAGATTGGATGTCGTAAACGTACTGTAATTTAATTGACCGCATCGTTACAACTATCTCTATGTATAAATGTAAAAATGCTCTTTGGCTCTGAGAGAACAATTTTGTCATATGGCTGATACTAACCACCAGTGGCTCACTGCGTGCTCTCCGGTAAATGTTTTCTTCTGACAAGAATTCGAATTACTTTATTGAATTTATTACTAAATCTGCTGTTAGGTAAATTGGTTCAAAGTGCCGTGTTAGACAATTTTTCTCACGAGAATCTATCTTACACGTTTATAAATCTACCACTCGTCCATGATTTGAATATTGCTGCTAAAACTGACCTGGTGTTTCTTTTATGTATTTAGAGATTCTGGATAAAATACAAAGAATAATCAGCAATATTATTGCCCTGTGTCTTTTCTATATAATTTTTAATGATAACAATGATGATGTTCTGGTCTTTCTTCGATGGTACCTTGACTATGTGAATTTAATCGCAGTACTAGATTGGTAGCTAGGCCTCATCATGTTACAGAAGAAATGCCTAGATGAAGCCGTAAGAGCTATACTAACAGTTTCTTTTCTCGTGCTTATCGCTTGTGGGTGTCTATTCCGGCTTCGTGCTTTCCAGTCAAGTTCAATCTTCAAAAGGTTAAATGTAATGTCAATCGCTATCTCCCGAGTATTCCTCTTGCTATCTTCTGTCTTCTTAATTTATTGTTCTTTCTCCTTAACCCTCGCTCTAACAATGGGTCCAATGGGCCAATCATTTATTTTCAAATTTATTTTGTTTACCCTTATATTTATTCAGTCTGAACAATATTTTGTGACTTATTTTTTCTTCATTTCTATCATTTACGTAAAGGAAATAAATTTAGAACAGAAAATAGAATTTTGGTGGCTGACTTTTACTATCAAGTGGATCCATTCGACCAATAGTTGAAACATTTAATTAAATAAAAGATATTTGCCATTTTAAATCGGTGTCATAATGCAAAGCCTTTTTTATTAGAAGGTTTTAAGCTGATAATTTTAATGATAAGAACGAAGCTGACAGAAATGATTCTTCAAACACTTCAATGATGAATGAAAAGTATTATTAGAAAGATAAGTCCGAAATTTAGTCTTCTAAACCAATCTTAAAAACACAACGAAGAACCTCATCCTTCAATGTTTGATTATCAAATGCCTGGACCTTCACGTTTTGCCCGAAGTTCTTGGGATTCAGCTCTTTCATCGTTTATATTGTTCATGAAGTTAAATCTCTTTGAAATAACCAGAAAATAGTACGAATCCTGAAGAAATTCGAGTCTCAGAGTTTGTGATACAACTACAACATGTAGGAACCATCAAATGGTAGAAAGAAAAAAATCACCTTGTGTAGTAATAAAATGAATAGAAAAACGCGAACTGTCTGTCATATTTGCCAAAAACGTTTTTGTCAAAGCCATTTGAACAGAATTTGTGCGAAATTCATCGATAAATTTGATCTTTTTAAAAGTAATTTGAATTAAGTTTATAATTTCAAACTATATGCAATAATTTTTTAAGCATTTCACCTCAAACAAGGTGTGGTGTCACTAGCATGCAAGGGGTTACAGTGAGTTTAACAAGAAAGTTTAGGCACTTTCTCACAGAAGCGCTGTCGCCTCCCTCTGTCTGTTGTACAAATACTTTCATGGAAATTGCTCCGAGGAGCTGCATTCGCTGGTTCCCAGACGTCATGAGTTCCAGCGCCCTACGAGGCTGGCATCCCGCTCTCACCCCTTCACTGTCGAAACTCCTAAATGTAGCCGTCTCTTCTACTCCAGTAGCTTCATGTCTCGCACCTCTCGCCTGTGGAACTCCCTTCCCTATTCCTGTTTCCCTGTGAGCTATAATCTCCAGCTATTCAAGTGTAATGTCAATCGACATCTCCAGTTGCCTTGATCTATCCACTACCCCTCTCCTCATCCTTTCTTCTATCACTCCTATCTGATTTTGTTCCAAATTTTCTATAACCCCCTTGCGTCCTAGTGGCTTCCCGCCTTGCTTGGGGTGAAATGCTTAAAAAAAAAAAAGAAAAGAGTGAATAGGGGTGTCTGAGGAAAGGATATAGAGACGGACAGGGGTCAAGACCAAGGCATCAGAAAATGTCGATTGACAGTTCATTTGAATATTTGAAGAATATAGCTATCAGTTAAGAAAGTAAGAGGAAGGAAGTTCCAATGTCGGGAAGTGCGAGAGAAGAAGCTGCTGGAGTAGAAGAAGCGGTTACATTTAACTATTTCAAAAGTGAAAGGGTGGGATCGAGATGCCGAGATAGTAGGACATTTAAATTCATGCAGTTGGGGTACCAGTGAAAGTAGCTCACCAGAGCACTTGCCATGAAAATATATTTAGAATAGACACAGGGAAGCCACAGCACGTCTGTGAGAATGTGACTGTAGACGAGATGCTAGATTGTAATTTTTTTTTTCTGTTTCAGTGAATAAATTTTGATTAATTTTTTTTACTTCTTTGTCCATCTATAATTATACATACCTAATATCATAAAAAAATGTAAAAGGTTTGAATAGTTATAAGAAAATAGAAATGGATCCATTGGACCTAATTGGTATTTAATGGAAGTCAGTTTTCTTGCTAGACGGAGGGTTAATAATGTTTTCTTTTTATCATAGCTATAGTCCTTATTTCTCCCGACAATAACTGTTACAGTTAACCGTTATCTTGCCCCGATATCTGAATGATAAAAAACGGTTAAGTTTCTTCATTCTAAAAATATATATATATTTACATTATCGGACTATTGTCCTCATCTTTGTCGCCATATTTATTACAATGTTTCAGCCTTTTAGTATCTGCCTATATTTCTGAGATGAGGTATTAAGTACACTATTTACATTATTCGGACTATTGTCCTCATCTTTATCACCATATTTATTACAACGTTTCGGCCTTTCAGTATCTGTCTATATTTCTGTGATGAGGTATTATGTATACTATTTACATTATTCGGACTATTGTCCTCATCTCCCAGAATCACTAGGCGAGTGCGCCTTTTGGTATTGTTGCCTTACTTGGGGTTTGAATGATTAAAAAGAAATTCGTAACAGTATGAGAAACGTTTCGCAAAATAATGTCTGCTCAGCAATTAGTCTATATGGCTTGTGATATTATAATCATGATATTTTGAAGCCGTATGAAATACTTTTTGTGATATCTATTTATATTATAAAGGAAGAGTTGATTATGGTATATACTAATAGTTTATTTTCACGTATTTATCGCTTGTTATGGTATAACGTTTTTCTTGCGAATATGTAATGCGTATTTGTAAGTCTATGTTGTGCGTGAGAGTCTTGTATGTCATACAGGGTGGGGAAGAGCAACTTGCTTATTTGGAATATCAATTAAAACACAAGTAATGCAGGCATACATATAATATCTTTGAACTGCAACTAGTTCAACATTTAAATTTTATTTTTTACCAGTTTTAAAGATGATATCAGTAAGATGGCGTCCATTCTTCTCTATACACTGAGTCAATATTTTGGGGTGACCTTGCTGTTCGTGGGAGGCCAGGTTTCTTTTTCTTTACATCACCCGTTTCCCTGAAGTTGTTTACCCATGAAACAATCGATTGCCGACCAGGAACACGACCACGGCGGGCAATATTGAAATGTCTACGGAATGCACGTTGCGTTGCGACGATTGAGCGACCGCTTGAAAAAAAATTCCTCAACAGCGAAAGCACGTTCCAACTTCGTCCACTCCATGATGCTCACTGGGGTTCCTGAAAAATAAACAAAAAATAAATAACGCACGTTAAGAACCAAACTTTAACCCTCACCCTCTCAAATAAGTCCATCCCTACCATCCTTGAAGCAACCATCGCTTTAGGGCGCCAAATTTAAATAAGCAAGTTGCCCTGCCCCACTCTGTATAATATACACCCAAACCCACATAGACGCATAAAGACAATTTTTCTGCGCTAGAAATAAGCCATTATAATCATACATTGCACTCTTATTCAGTCTTTGTTAATATTATGGAGGGTTAAAAATAGAACATCCTTAACTTATGTTTCTGTAAAAAAAAAAGTTTCTGCTGATGGAAGCAAAATAGTTTCAACGCATTCGGTTTTTCAATGATTGTATAACAACAATGGAATCACCAATGAGCTTTAATGAACCTGAAAAAATATAAATTCTCTTTTGCGCTAGCTTTAACTCTTTTGTCTTCGTTTTCTTCTTCCTGTCTCTCCCGATATATATATATATATATATATATATATATATATATATATATATATATATATATATATATATATATATATATATTCTGTTAATAACTATACACGGTTGGTGTAAAAAAAATTGGATAACACAAATTCCTAATAAATATCTAATAAAAAGAAATAGGTACCTGAGAAAAAAAGGACTAAAACTTCCTACTGGGCCGACTAAATCGTCCAGTGCCGAAATTTCTAGATCAAAGAAAAAACTCACTCAGTATATAAGAAAAACGTAAAGTGCCCAATACGCTAAGTATAGAAGATCCCTCTAGGTGAAACCTCAGTAGGTAGTTCCTGGCTTATTAGGATATATATATATATATATATATATATATATATATATATATATATATATATATATATATATATATATATATATGTGTGTGTGTGTGTGTGTGTGTGTGTGTGTGTGTGTGTGTTGCCATCCACAGAGAGACTGTTTCGCTGTATCAGAGCTCATCAGTGTGGATAGACATCCAATTGCCTGGGAGGTTTTACCCCTAAGTTTTCAGCGCCCAGTAAAGAGGAAGATGAATTTTTGGGTAATTATTCTTTTTGAATAAACACGCCAATAACCGAGAGGGAACAATTCAAAGAAGAGCTTTGGATTATCAGCAGTAGCAATCACCGTTTACAAATTCGCGCTTTCTCTAAAGAGCGCTAGACCGAAATTAAATTTTCGGGGGCGTATATATTTTCATTCACAGGCAGACTGTTTCACTGTATTTTCAACATGCAGCAAAATATGCGTGGGTATCTGCGCACATTGTCCGATTTTATTCAACTTAACGTTTGTAAATAACATATTGACTACCATGCAACAATACGATATATTACTGGCAGACAATTTGAGTTTACGCCGAGTTACTAGATACTGCTGACGGTTTTACTTGCATTTTAAACTGTATTTCTAAATTTTGAGGAGAAACTGTGTATTTTTCTCTATAAAGCATCGTTTGGGGCCTCCTGTTAAACTTGTATTAAAATGTTTATGCCATTTATTTCGCTTAAAGTTTTCTAAACTGCTTTAGAAATATATTGTAGGCATTAAGAAAGAAACAAAACTATTATTATTAGTTCAACTGCAGTATTAATAATATTTACAGAATTAAATCACATTTGTTATCGCACAATAATTTTTCATATATATATATATATATATATATATATATATAATTATTTGAAAATTATAACGTAAATATGTTATAAAATCACTACAAAAATATCCATTTTGTTTCAATACTTCTGGTGTCCTATCAATTGATTGTGTTGAGCACTCTTTTTTAAGAATAGTATTTGTTGATTATTAGATTTTATTCCGTATACACCAATCCTATACTTGGGTATATATATATATATATATATATATATATATATATATATATATGAAAAATTTCTGATTTAACCCGTAGAAAAAAGACAATATCTTAAAAGATAAAAGACAATAAGAAAACTGAATATTATATTTTTATACACATATTTCTTTTTTTTTCATATATATATATATATATATATATATATATATATATTGCAGACACTTGCCCAGGCACAATCAATTGTGTTTGTTCAACACCCACAGAGCCAACATGTGTTGTATCTGCAAATATGCTAAGCAGACCTTATTTACATTTTCTGGAAGAGAGCGTGTTATCAAGCATGATCAAATCAACAATTTGAACAAAGCCAAGTACACTCAAACCCTCTGAACAAACTCAGCACAAATATCGACAGACCCCAAGCGTCCCGTCTACCAAATTTCATTCACAGTGCCTGGGTCAACCCCTGGTATCGTTTCCAGGCACTTTCCACACAGATAACATGAGAAAGTTTCTTTCCTGACAAATCAGCCGTGGTGAGATTTGAACCCGGGTCTCATGTTCAGAGGGTGTATCAAAAATACATTTACAAAATTTGGGCACAAGGACAAAAGCAGGGCAGCGCTACCTTCCCAAAGCACTTGATGTAGGCCTGCTTGTTGTTTCTAAGGCCATGTGCGAAGATAAATGCAGGTATAACGTCGCCATTACTAGTGACGACTTCAAACACCATGATGTCACTAGAAATATCACCGAATTATTTCCGCGTGTGTATGTGTGAGTCTTTGTATGTCTCTGTTTTTGTGAGTGTATGTTCCCAAAATATAGATACACGGGTTACTGCTGGGATATAACTAGGGCTATTGTCTTTGATGTGCGACTGAATAACGGCTTGGAGTTGGAAATCGGTGAGCGGAGATCTCAAAAATGATGCGAAGCAAATTGACGCACCCCTCTTTGGAAGAGAAACCTACAAGTGATCCAACGGGCGTTAAGCCACTCAGCTAGGACGAACCACAGAGACAAACTGGATTCTATTGGCCTTATATCACAGCTTATCGTTCCGTCTTTTCTCCAAAGTCTTATCTGCGTACCCAAAACGTAATCAAAGTAATATCGGAAGAATTAATAGGTTGTATTTTTTAATTCGACACATGTATTAATTTAAACGTTATTTCTAATGGATGCCTTTATTTGAGTAGAACATCCCGTTTTTAAATAGTGATTATTTCGACTACTTGCGTGCGCGCGCACACACACACACACACATACACACACATACACACATATATATATATATATATATTCATTTATTTTTTACTTGGACGTTATTTTTACGCGGAGGAGGCTCGGTGGAGTAATAGATAGCGACTCGGATTGAGGGATCGGAGAGCTTAGTTCGAACTCCAGTGAAATCCATTACATTCCTTTGCGTGCTAATACCCTTGGGAAATGTATGAATCCTCTTCTTCTCCCCCCCACCAGCTATCGGTGAATAGCAGGACAGACCGGATTCTACAGCCTTGAATGGCAACTGCAGAAAGAAATGGCAACCTACTGTGCGAAATATCTTCCTCGTCAGTCATGTGTCGAAAAATATATGATTGCGTAAGCGTGTAACACGCATGGCACATAACTGACTGTATTTTTACTGGATAGACATATTGGAGTAGATATTCCTTTTATTTATTAAACAGTATATTTATTTCCTTGCGACTGAATACCCAAGAAATCTTATTAAAAAAAATTATGCTCTGCAATATCTACCCATATTTCTGATATGAGCTATTGTAATTATTAACACTCTTAACATTGTTAGGGCTGTTGTCCACATCGTTGTTGCTGTATTCACCACATCGTTGTTGCTGTATTCACGACGTATTCTTCAGGTGATTTCGAACTGAATGCCTATTTCGTCCGCTAGGGTAGTTTGTTCTAATTCAACGTGCTATGCCTCTTCTGGTTGTCTCAGTTGTTACCCTTTAACTAAACTCTAAAGTTTTTGTGCACCACTGCCGTAGCCAGGTATTGAACTCACATCTCTTTGGGTCAAGTCACTGGATCCAGCGAGCGCTTTAATTCACTGGGTCATGTGAATAATTTAACAGGATTTCCTTTAATACAGGCTTCATCAGAAATTAAATATATTTACACCACCACAACATGCATACTCAGCACCCCCCATATATATATATATATATATATATATATTTGTATCGCATATCAAGTTCAGATGTTAACAAAATAGAGCTATATTTCATATTAATACGAACAGATATATTTTTTCTTCACAGCTAGTACAACTGGATTTCATGTACAACGCAAGGGCAGGTGTTGATTGAAAACAGGATAATGTAATTTTATTATTAATATAAAATTTACTTACTATATATATATATATATATATATATATATATATATACAGTCAACGACGAAATTATTTCTACACCCATCAATTTTGAATATTTTTATCCATTTCTCAAGATCTAATGCCCGTATGATGCCATGTTTTTTATATGTTAATAACCACAAAAAGAAATATAAAACTCAGTTTTCAGAACAATAGGTTAAATGCAATAAATTTGACAGGCATATTATGCAAAATAGGAAAAGACAAAATTATTCGTACAGTATGAAAAATAGAATGAATTGAATAATTTTCAGTCAATAGCATGGCCTCTCATCTTTATAACTTGCTGCAATCGTTTTCTAAAATTTTTGATAACGTTTCAAGAAGTCTTTTCTGGGATTATCTTCCATTCTCCAATGGTTACACATTCTAATTCCTGAAGGTGTTTTGGAGATCGGTGATATATTAGAACTTTCAATCCTTGACTCAGATTTTCAATAAGATTCAAATCAACTGTAATCTTTTTCTGGGGTCAAGCAGTCACTGATTTAGACTTATGTTTGTGATCCTTAATTGAATAATTTTCAGTCAATAGCATGGCCTCTCATCTTTATAACTTGCTGCAATCGTTTTCTAAAATTTTTGATAACGTTTCAAGAAGTCTTTTCTGGGATTATCTTCCATTCTCCAATGGTTACACATTCTAATTCCTGAAGGTGTTTTTGTGATCGGTGATATATTAGAACTTTCAATCTTTGACTCAGATTTTCAATAGGATTCAAATCAACTGTAATCTTTTTCTGGGGTCAAGCAGTCACTGATTTAGACTTATGTTTGTGATCCTTAATTGCTGCAAATCGCAGACCTAGATGATCATTTTGCGCTGATAGCTGTAGATTTTCAACGAATATAGATCTATATATAATATAGTCTGCAGTTTCATTATTCCTCTTTTTGCAATTAATTGTCCAGTCCTTCTTACGCTAGAACAACCCCATATCATCATCGAGACGCCTCCATGTTTTAATGTTTCCGCTGTGTTCTCTGGGATGAAAGCCTCACCATTTTTCGCCAAATTTTCTGTACATCATTATGTCCAAAAAGCTCAATTTTTGTTTCATCACTCGATAGTTCCTAAAAGCAATTTTTATTTCTCAAAGAACATCTTGGAAAATTAAACCAAGTTACAATTTGACATGGTTTATGGAGAAGGATTCGTCCTTGTCGGTTTCCATACAACCCTTTTCTGTTTAAACAACGTTGTATTGTGCAATTACTTACGCTGATACCCATCGTTTCCAAACATTTGGCGATGTCTTTCAAAACAACTGTTGGGTTTATAATAATAATAAGTTTTCGTGAATTTCTCCGTGAATTTCGGTTTTCTTCCACGCCCAGGCAAATTCTCTGTCGTACCAAACTGTTTAAATTTCTTTATAACGGAGCGTACCGTAGATCTAAGGATAGCTTACCGGTTTGAAATAGTTCTGTAACTATTTCCCGAATTGTAGAAGTTGTAGAAGTTAATAAATCTCTGTTTCAAGTCAACGTTAAACGCATTTGTCTTATTTTTCTATGTATGACTAGTGCATTAGTTGTTTTGTGAGGTCTCTTTCTGTGCCCAGATGTTTTTTTTTTTATTTCTGCTTGTTTCTACAACAACTTAACTGATGCACTAGTCATACATAAAAATAAATTCAACCCCAATTTCAATTTTAAAAATACTACACTCATAAAAAAAGAAAATAATTCACCAGAAGGAAAATCCTCGAGAGTTCCGGCATTCATTGTTATCCAAATATTAATCATGCCCAGGGTTTTTTCCCAATATCACCTCACCGAACAGAATTACTACTCTCCTAAGCCAACGTACACAATTATACTAAGGAATCAAACGAAAATGGTTGGATCCGTCAACACAACAATAAAAACAATATTTTTACACGTTTCAGTAATTGACGTAATGTTCAGTTGACAATATGAATATAATATCGTTTTCTTAATTCTTCTAGTTGCTAAGGGCATTTCGTTTGTTGTTAAAAGCTACTTTGTTTTCACTAAATTAATTTCGATTTTGCCTTGAAAAACTCCACAATGGACGGAACACGTCGGCTACTCATAATTCTCTTATCTTTTACCTTTATATATATGGTCTTATTCTACGGGTTAACTCTGAGAAATTCTTCATTTATATATATATATATATATATATATATATATATATATATATTTATATATATATATAATTATTTTTTTTAATTTATAACATAAATATGTTATAAAATCCTACAAAATGGCTATTTTTGTAGTGATTTTATAACTTTTAAAAGATAATTATATCTGCTCTACTTTGTATTGAGCACTCTTTTAAGAATAGTAATTGTTGGTTATTGGAATTCATTCCGTACTCACCAATTGTATGTATATATATATATATATATATATATATATATATATATATATATATATATATATATATATGTGTGTGTGTGTGTGTGCATAATTTCAGTAAATCATTTTCAGTTATCTGATAAAACGATATGCTTACATGTTCAAGGAAATAGAAAACTAAATCAGAAAAGAAAGCATAAATAACATTTATGTTTGCTAGAATAGAATGAATAGATTTTTTTGTACTGCTCTTAATAATTTTATTATATTCGTAATCTAATTTTCAGAAGCGCTGACTTCAGATTAAACACAGGATATTTAGTTTTGAAAGTGAAGAGTAAACATCAGAATCGAAATGATTCTTTCCTGTATGAACATAAAATCCATTTTCAGACTTTCTATCATAGCATCATTTATTCGATCTTTTCAACATATTTTCCACAGCCACTTACACAAGGTTACCAAATTTCAATTTACAGGCTGGGTGGAAAGAAACTCTCTACTGAAGAGTATTTATAAATTATTTTGCTACCACGACATTTGAGTGAAACGAAATACATTGTGATCTCTAAAATGGGATAATTTAATTTGTAATTTATATTTTTATTTCAGAGTTGCACGTATAGCCCAGAATAATACAACAGCTGACACTACATCGGCTTGCTCATTTAATGTCATATAGGACGTAAATGAGTAACTATCGACACCGATGTTCGAGCGTGACAATCTGCATTTACGAATATGTTTTCCGCCAAATTTATAAATAGCGGTATCAGGCTACTGACTGGAGTGATTATTGAGTGACTCCTAAGTGGAACTATCCAGTCGAATTAGTGTGAATGAGAAAAAGAGCAAGATCACGAAATTCACTATGCCAAAAAATTTGGATACGGCATTCTGTACCAACATTTCTGAATGTTTGGGTGTCAATTTGAGTTCAGAGGATTCGGAAAGTGATGGATAAGTCCAATGGTGATTATTAAGAAACGGCAGCTCACACCCGATCGTTATAATAAGAAAAAAACACCTAAATTTCTTATTGAGGGCCTCAGACTCAACACCGAAGCCTACATGAGTTGATGATTTGTGTTTTGATTTAGTATTTACCGGACGTTAAGCCGAGCTGCACTACTAATAAGGTATTCACTAAAATAGTTAATTATCTTTGGTTGACTTTTACTTCTTTGTTCTTTTTAAGTATTTCTTTGTGGTTGTAATTAAATACTGTTTTATTTAACATAGAATTCTTGAGTTATACTTAATTATTAACGGCCACCGTACGTAACAAATGTTAGTATTGCGTTGCGAAGTGTCATTTTCCGTGTCACAAGTATATAGATATTTATGTCGCGCTCATGGATACTCTGCTTAGTTAAAACCACCAGAAATTTTAATTTTAAGCTGATGTGTACGGGATCTGGGGTAGATACTCACAGAAACGTTTATCTTTCAGAGTTCATATTAGAAGGCCATGTGCAAGAGACAGCATTTTAACACTCTACTGTAGTTCTATCATTACACTGACCAGCATAAACGATGATTTATAAAAATCCACCGATTATTAATAAAGGTATTAACAGTATTTAACATTAAATGCGATGTTTCTTTCCGCTCAATCTGTAAATCTATCTGACCTTAGCTCTCAAATAAGTCCGATCTATTTACTTATGTGCGATGACTTTTCCTAATTGCTAGTGAGATGAACAGGGCAGTTGTCGCCCTTTGCATTCTCCACGGAGTTTTTATTGTGCCACCTTCCTTAGTCTGCTGGTTTTAAACTCTAGACGTTATATTCTTTTTTAGCTACAATTTTTATTTCTACTGCATATTTTTCATTCATACAGAAATGGATATAGAGAATTAAAAAAGGTGTTCGTTTTTGCCTTGAAGTTTGGGGTCACAGCCGCAATTGTTGGAGGGGGTACCTTGATTGATACGCATGGCTAAGTGATTAGGATATTAGTATTTCGACAATGACATCAGGATTCACATGTCACCACAGGTGATTTGTCAGATGTAAGCGAAATCATTTTTTTAAGCTAGCGAATGATACTTCCCATATTGGAAACCTGACTAAACGATTTCACTGAAACCCACTATGAAGAAGAATCCCAATAATCATTTACTAAGATATTTATTCTTCTATGTATCGTGTCCCTTCAAAACTTAGTCGATCATGTCTCTCCACAACTTCCTATCCTTTCTAACTTTTAGTGAGAATTTTCTTGTCACCATCTAGTTTCTTGGGTATGACGATAAACTACATCCGTCAGCAAGCCTCTGATGGGGAGGTTTTGAAGATCAACCCCCTCTTAATTGCTGTTTTCCTTAAGTTCACCCTAACCTGGAGTGGTAGCACATTTTCGGTTTCCTACTTTTGGCAAATAGTTAACCACCAAACTGGGTTCAAAATACTATGAAAGTACAACATACATTTTATGTTAAAAATTTCAGCCATACAGTTTATAGTAAAAAAAGAACCAGAAATACATTTGTAGGAAAAAAAGTGTTATCAGCAATACATTTTTAAAAGAAATGCTCTTAAGAGTTAAATGTCCATAAGGAGTTGATTTGCCGGTAAGCAAACATATAAATTTTAACATGCTTCCCATTGACTCTTTCGCAATCCAAGCTCTCTTGGTGCTATTTTTTCTTTTGTATCTCCTGATTTCATTATAACATGTGGGTATCAAATTATTCAAGACTTCTTTCTTCACTGTTTGCACGACAAATTTAAAATGCCTTTTTCTGATTCTATTTATAAGAGTTCATTTCATTTCGATTTACCAAAAAAAAAAAAAACGTCCTCATTACTCATATGTTCAATCTATGGTTTTCTCGGAATCCTTCTGTAGGTCCTTATCTATGTTGCTTCAGACGTCTTCATCCGTGAGGTTGGTTTGGTTTGTTAATTTATTTAATGATATATGAACTCCTTACGGGTCATATCATGCCGAAATATTATTTTCTTGTGAACTTTGGTATCTTTTCATCCAAAAATGTATTGCTGATAATTTAATTTATATCTTACTTGCATTCCTGATATTTTTTTTTTATAATGCATTTTTACATTTTCGTGTTTTGATCCCAGATTGGTAGTTCACTATTTGCTCATAGCTAGAAGAGTAACAGTCTGTGTCAGGGTGAACCTGGGGACAACAGCAATTAAGAGGTGGTTCCACGGTTCTGAAAAGCTTCCGATCAGATACCTTGCTGCCGGATGTAGTTTATCGTCATACCCAGGACGGTCATTTGAGAGGTGATTCTTCATAATTCAGTGATATACAGAAGGATTGATGTCGCATCACTTTTTAGTACAATTTATTTGTTTCAGGCGAAATTATTCTGTTTAATAATACAATGATTATGCATCTTTAGATTTCCTTTATCATTTTTTGTCCTCAGGTTAGAAAATGTTGCTTATATTAAAATACTTGCCTTTCCTCGTTTTCAAAATCTCCTATTTGTAGTTTGTAACATGCCGACTTGCTGTGTTAACGCTTGCTGCCAACTATATACAGGGTTCGATGGATAAAATGCCGCCATTTTATATTTTTTAATTTCACACTTTGTTTGTATTTGATTTCGTCGTCTGCAGAGTATAGTAGGGTCAGTTGGGCACCGTCTATGAGAAAAAGAGCAAGATGACGAAATTCACTATGCCAGAAAGTTGGATACGGCATTCTGTACTGCTTGAAAACTCCAATACCAACATTTCAGAATGTTTGGGTGTCAATTTGAATTCAGACGATTCGGAAAGGATGGATAAGTCCAATGGTGATTATTAAGAAACGGCAGCTCACACCCGATCGTTATAATAAGAAAAGAACACCTAAATTTCTTATTGAGGGCCTCAGACTCAACACTGAAACCTACATGAAGTGCCTTGACGAGAGAGGGCTGCTTTGGGTCAAGAAGGTGGTTGCTATGTCTAGCAACAGGATTCTGCATCATGTCACACAATTTGGAGAGCGCAGTCACGGCTGTCAGACAATTTCTGCAACCACACCATCCCTTATATCTGTCCACCTAACTCCCCATACTGCAATCCCTTTGATTATGATGTGGGGGCGTAGGTTGAGAAAAAGATTAACAAAACTCTTGTAAGAAAAAAAAATGAACTGAAGGCAAAGATTATGGCAGCATCCATCAAATTAAACAACGAGAACGTCCATAAGTGGTTGATGCCAATAGCAATTTTATTGAATGAATTTACTCTTTAGTATTTAAAGATATTTTTCTGTAAGTTTGGTAAAGACATCTGTTAAAATGAGATGTCAGTGTTATTTTCATTTTTTTTTTCATTTAGACGACAATTTATTGACCGCTTCCCTCATATAATGTCTTCTTATAATTAATTCACTTCTTTTCTTAATTTATTTTATGATATTCTGTGGTAGATTCCTTAGTTTCTTTATGCATCTGCTATCAACACTAAGCTATCTGCATATCTTAGACGGTTAAAATTGTGTCCACTGCTAATAAATCCCGTTAAGACGCCCGTTTTTCTCGATGTAAAAGTTGAATATGTCCTGGGGGAAGACACATTGTTGCCTTCCGACTCTTTTTAATTTTTTAGTACTTAGTAAATTAATTTTCTTTCCATATGCAGGCGGTTTGCTGCCAGTATAATTCCTGAATGAGTCTTATATTTTTTTAAACTGATGAAGCGTACAGAGCAGTTCAAAGAATTGTGTCGAAGATTTCCAAAAGAATATATCCCTTGACATTTTTCTTGTTCTTTCTGATATCATACCTGAGCATAAATATGGTATTCTTTGTTCCCTGTCTGTAAATTTTTGTCTTAATTTCTGCTATGGGCTCTGTTTCTTAGGATTCACACGGTATGTTTTTCAATGCAGGTTGCATTCCTTTGCAGCTGGCTTCTGAGCTAGCGCTATTAAATGTATTATTAAAATCTTCCTGTATTTCACCACTGTTGTATATTTCATTTATTATTTCAGAAATTTTGCAAGTCCTACTGGTCTGTCTAATACTAATATATATATATATATATATATATATATATATATATATATATATATATATATATATGAAAATTTATCCGATTTAACCAGTAGAAAGCCAATATTTATGAATAGAAATGACAATAGGAAAACTAGTAATTGTTTTGTTTTTTATTAATTACCTTGTTCAATTAATTTCATTTCGTATTTTGCTTTGATAAAGTCCACATTGAACGAAACGCGTCAGCAATTACTAGTTTTCCTATTGTTATTTTTATACTTATATATATATATATATATATATATATATATATATATATATATATATATATATATATATATATATATGGTTTGTAACAACAAAATGGTCCAAATAGTATAACAGGAAAATTGTCCAATTGTTACATTAACGTCTGAACCGTTGTAAGTTATAAATGATTAAATATATCTTACTCAAAAGTTTTTATATGACTATTGCACTGTACTGTGTGCAATAAGGATGTATAATTACTCTCTAATCTTAACAGAAATATCGAGTGGAAATCGATTATAAACAAAAATGACATGTTCATTATTAATTAATCATAGCTAAGAATCGGAAGCTGATGAAGTACTGAAATAAATTCTAGTTGAAACGCATCTCTCACGTTTCAAATCTCTTATGAATTGAGTTGGATCTTTTCTAATTGATCTCTTTAGCTCTAAGTTAAAATGATGACACCCTCTTCCTGTTGGGATCTCCTGATTTAGATTTTCTCTCAACAGTTTTTTCTCCGTTTTCTTGATGGCTCTTGAATGGGCTTTGAAGATGGAAACCCGATTATGAATGTGCGTACCATTACTGAATTCCTGAATGATCTTATTTTCCTCTCAGCATTGCTCAGTTCGGAAGACAGTGAGTCTGACACAAAACAAATTTTAACCTGCTCTCTTTTTATTTGAATTACCCAAAGTCTTTTTCAGTGATTCTTGCGAAAAATGGTGTCAAGATGGCTAAACGTTTTATTGCTGTATACCCGCTACTTGCTGGAGGTAGTCTTGGGGCGACGGTCTTGATTCAATCATAACGTTTATCGTCTCACTCTTTTCTTTCTTCTCTCTGCCAGGTGTTGAATTTTTTTTTTATTCGGAGGTAAAATAAGACATCAACAAAGGGAATATGAAAACTTATCCTATTTTATTAACTAGCCAGTGGAATCGTTCTGTCACCCTCATTAGAATAACAAGTTCCCCGAGACACGAAACAACCACGTCTAAGGCGTGTGACGTGTAAAATTTAACTCATCGAAAACACTTTTTAAATCTAACATTCCCACGTTCGTCACAGACAATCAAAATTGATATCCCTATTTTTTTCTACCAGCTGGACCTAAGGTCAGCCTCAGAAAGTCTGAGCCCAAATACGCTGCCACTAAAAAATAATAGTCTTAAACTATAATTTAACATGCCTTACCTAACCATAAAAAATCATTTATGAATTTTATTTCAATTATTTACTCTAAAATACCCTCTAAAATTTCCTGTATGCGGGACATGCTCCTTATATTTACTGGGCCTCGGTCACATGACCACTCCAGCATGCACATGATAAGAAATGAACGTAAACAATAAAATTCAAGCCATTTTTTTTCTCTTTCACAATCATTTTTTTATTAAGAAAACACAGAATGCCGGAAAATACTTGGTCCATTGTTGGTCATTAACTTCCCTGATACAAGATCACAGCCTCAGGCACCAGTCTGGATACAAGTGACTCCAACAGTGAACGTTGAACTTTTTAATATCTTCTCCACCCAAGACAGCGGGAACTAACTCTGCAATCCAGTATTCTTGGGAATAACAAAATTCCTGCCTCGTCACTTGAGACTACAAGAAATCTACATATGATTGATTGAAAAATAAGTATACTGGTAAATAAAAAAGCATAAAATACATGCCAAAAGTCCCACGCTACAGCTCAAACAATTCAATAATTGAGCCACGTCCTTGCCACCTAATTTTGACACTATGATCTACACTCGTCTCCTACACACAGCGACGCAGCACACATGGTTCATATCACCGTATTTATTCAAACAACCAATTCATTTTTTACTTGCATATTTCCAGATTCACTTGAACGGATGTCCACAACATTTACCACCTTGAAATTCTATTATCGCTCATCCGACTCTATGTGTCAAAACTCAGTTCCTACCATATCCATTTTCTGCTACCCTTGGCTGCCCCCATGGGGAAAACAACAACGACCTCTCAGCACCTCCTAACTAACTGATTACTGGCTCTGCCGTGGTTACAAGTAATTCCTCGGTACTTAGCTGTTACAAGTATTTCCAAGACTATAAACCTTCTAGATGCCGAACCAGAAGCTTAAACATGATCTGTTTACTAGCAGCGACGGGAGCCTTTCTGCTTTCGACTCGTATGCCTTTGCCTTACAAACAAAATCGGAGAGTAATTAATGTAAACAATACGTGGCGCCAGTATGTGAGTGACGCAATATTAGGGTGTGTCTTACAAGCCGCAGCATTTTGTAAGCGAGAAAGTACAGTACTTCATGACGCAAAATCCTCCATTCTGCTCCCCATAAACCATCGGATTCCTAACTAGATAGTTAAGTGTGACCATTTCCACCTCAGGACAAAAATCCAAAAGACATTCGGAAATCCGAATCCTCCAAATCGAACTTATTTATTCCCACAAAAATTACTTAATTTATTTTTCCACAAAAAAAATAATTCTCAAAATTCAACAGTAACTTAAATCTTCAACAATTGAATGCAAAAGGACACATACACGGCTCTTAAAATAAAAATAAAAAACATTCATAAAAAAATGAAAAAAAAACAGTCATTTGTCAGTTAATTACAATTAATAAACTAATTCTAAACTTAAAAAGATTTGAATCCAGGCAAAACCATAACTTTCAACTCATTATCAGTCCACAGAAATCACAGTGGGAATACCCCATCACAAAATACCGTCAGTCGCATTTTTTTTTTCAAAAAAAATTTCCATTGCGTTACCTCCGCAAATACAGGCTTCCATGTAGCCAATCACCGAAATTGGTCAAATTTTCTTCTAGAAAAAAAACTTTTTTTCTTAATGCCGATAATGCCATAGCCAGAATTTTTCCCAACTAAATAAAAATTACAACTGCAGTATATACAATATGAAATTATGCCAAACATGACCTTAGAGAAGAGAATTTAAAGAGTGCCAATCCAAATCAAACAATAAATTTCTGCACATGGTCTAAACTTTTGTAAAAAAATAAAACGAACAAAATCAGTCTCTTACTAAAATGTTTCATGAAAACTGACATTGTCATATGTTTGAGTTTAGGCGTTCATTGACCTTTCCGTCTTTCTTTTCCTTTTTGTCCCTTTTTTTTCAATTTTCTGTCTATCAAAAAATGTCTTTTCCTCATTTTTTCATCATTACTTGTTATTTTGGTTGGTTGCTTAGATCTTTTTGCGTGTGTGTGTATGTATGTATGTGTAGCAGTAGAACAAAGTAATATAATCGTACTTGCAGACTGTCCAATATACCTAGACTACTTTTTGTTTTTCATATTCCCTTTTTTCTTTTCCTTTTTTTTTTTTTTTTTTTTTTTTTTTTGAGTCCACGTTCGAAAATCTACGAACTTCTTTTCCACGTTATGTTTCAACCATGGTTTTCTTGCGTCCTTCCTTGTTGTATTGCCCCCTTCAGTGTAGGGGTATTCTCAGGGCGACTGTCTTAAGACGATCATAGTAATGTTTCTTCTCTCGCCCGGATGATCGCTAGAAGGTCTGTTCGGAGGTAAAATGAGAACTTCAACAAAAAGGATTTTTAATTTATCTATTTTATGAAATATGTCGACGTGTAGATTTTTAATTAGCCAGTGGAGTCGCTCTATTCCGCCCAGCTGAAGAACAAGTTCCACGCACAAATAAATATTGAATAAATTAATAATAAATATTAAATTAAATAACCCACAGGCTTGATATGCCAGAAAACCCACTTAACCAAACCAAACAAATGCCATTAAACGTAAAGAAACAAAAAATTATAAAAAATACAACGATGCTTTAAAAAAGATTGTAAAATTTATTATATGCTGACTTACGGCAAGATCGATTTACGTACGACACGTCGTAAACAATCGTGATTGTAAGTCGACAACGACCTGTATATCGGAATGGAATATGATATCTCGAGCAAAGAAAATGTTTGAAATAAACTCGGGGAAATAATGCCTAAATTGAAAGATGAAAAAACTAGAGTCTGGTGGTGTAATTTTTTATGTTCGTATTATAGACATTAAAGCGTGCGTGGAAGTTTGAAAATTTATTGAAAACTAAAACTCACAGGCAGCAGAGTAACACAGGTCATAATTTCAACTTAAAAACTTTAAATTACATCAGCAATATATTACTGAGAAATTACATAATGCTAATATGAATTAATAATCGACACACAAGAAATAACCATGATATAGTCTTCTCTGTGCCGTGTCAGTTCATCAAGTGAGTGATTATGGCTCCCCACATTTTCATGTCCTTTGTAGACGCTACTAAATTTCTTCTTTTTCCTATATCTCTTAATCATTGTTCTTTCAACCATTTATACAACGTCGTTAGGTAGGTTATGCTCTGCTGTCCATGTCTCCATCGCCTTCACTATATCCTGTGAGTATTATGTTTTCCAAGCACGGTTTCCTCATTATTTATTTCAACTGTCCTTTCCTGATGTCACGAATAAGTTACCTGTTTTTTTCCCACTTTCTAGAAAACTTCGTCCATCGTATTCTCAATATCCTTCTCCGTGTTAAGATGGTCTAGCATCCACTGCCATGTAGTAGGTATCCATTTATCTCGTGAGATAAAGGTATCGCTTTTTTGGTTCAACATTAAATCCTTTTGTGAGCAACGTCTGGTAGTGGGGGTAGCAGAACATTCACTGCATAGCCATCTCTTCTACCAAATTTTCTGTTTCTTTATACGAACACCAAAATTTCAATAAAAATATTATTGAAGTCCATAGTCAGCCTATAAACTTTTCAGCCTCATCAGAAAACAAAATCAAGTATGAAGATGGGCTGAAAATTTCATAGGTTTCAGTGAGTTATGCTAGAGTGGTAAAATTGCTGGAAAGTCTATGGCTTCAGTATTCTTATGATGCATAAGGCATTGTGTGCATTGACTACCTTCAAAAGGGCCACAACATCAATAGAGAGTACAATTTGCTGAGGTAGTTACGAAAGGCTAACAAGACTTCAGAAAAAAAATCCGGGCTGGTCTTGTTTCATCGGGGCAATTACCCAGCACACGTTCTTGATTTCAATGGCTACTGTACGTGACTGCGCCTTTAATGGGTTGATCACATTCCATTATTCTCAAGATATGACTATCATCTATTCCACGACAAGAAGATACACTTGGCTGGGAATTTGTGTCGCTGCAGTGATGACGTCATATCTGTCATGTGACAAACAGCTGGAACTGAAAAGAAACAATGTAGATATTAGAAAGAAAATTTGAAATTAATGTATGCACTGTTTCACAGCTCTAGCATTACTCATTAATAGTCAGCCTATGAACATTTCAGAAACTCTCGTACCCGGAAAGAAACAATTTAGTTATTAATAAAAAGATTCGATATTAATGCATGAAATATTTCACAGCTCTAGCATGACTCATTACTAGTGTGTTTTGTTTTGTTTTACGGCATATCAATCTCAATGGATCATTTAATGCCGACGAGATATTTTTTCCGATAATATTTTTGTTTTGTTAGAAATCCATTTCTATCAATGTCTCTTTCCTCATAAATATATAACAGCTAATAGTATTTTTTCCAGAAACATATAGCTGGTTATAGTATTTTTCAAAAACGTATAGCTGGCATATCTTAACGTATTGCTGGTAATATTTTTTCTTTCAAAAATTTGTTTCTGGTAATATTTTTATTTATTTATTCCTCTGCAGTTCCATTGAAATATCTTATGTGTATTTGTGATCATTGTTTTCCTGTTAGGTTCATTGGATTATTTTGTGTTTTAAGGTTTTGTTTAGGTTTTTTCCTTTCAAAACGCATTGCTGTCAACATTTGTTTTCACAAATGTATTGCTGGCAATATTTGGTATTCAAAAATATATTGATGCTAATATTTTTTTACAAAGAGTTTCTGGTATTAAAACCAATTTTTACACTTTCACAGTGTTTTGACCCCAGTTACAGTTCCATTGAATAAGGTTTTGTTAAAAAAACGTATAGCTGGTAATATTTTTCTTTTTTTTTCATTCGTATAGCTGGTAATATTATTTTTCCAAAATCGTAGAGCTGGTAATATTTCCAAAACTTACAGCTGGGAATATTATTAATCCAAAAAAACGTATGGCTGGTAATATCATTTTTTTTCAAAAACGTATGGCTGGTAAACATTTTTTTCAAAACGTATGGCTGGTAATATGATTTTTTCAAAAAACGTATGGCTGGTAATATCATTTTTCAAAAACGTATGGCTGGTAATTCATTTTTTCAAAAACACACTGCTGGCAATACTATTCCCCCCAAAACGTATAGCCGACAAACTTCATTTTTCAAAAAAGTTTATCGCCATACTCAGTATGTTGATGTAGTTTATCGCCATACCCATTGATGCAGATGCAGTTTACCGTCATACCCATGGACGCGGATACACTTTACCGCCATACCCATAGACGAGGATACAGTTTACCGCCATACCCATGGACGAGGATACAGTTTACCGTCATACCCATGGAAGCGGATGCAGTTTATCGTCATACCCATGGACGCGGATGACGTTTACCTTCATACCCATGGACGCGGATGCAGTTTATGTTCATACCCATGGACGCGGATACAATTTACCGTCATAACCATGGACGCGGATACAGTTTACCGTCATACCCATGGACGTGGATACAGTTAACCGTCATACCCATGGAAGCGGATACAGTTTACCGTCATACCCATGGAAGCGGATGCAGTTTACCGTCATAGCCATGGACGTGGATACAATTTACCGTCATACCCATTGACGTGGATACAGTTTACCGTCATACCCATGGACGCGGATGCTGTTTATCGTCATACCCATGGACGTGGATGCCGTTTACCGTCTTACCCATGGACGTGGATACAGTTTACCGTCATACCCATGGACGTGGATACAGTTTATCGTCATACGCATGGACGCGGATGCCGTTTACCTTCATACCCATGGATGCGGATGCAGTTTATGGTCATACCCGTGGACGCGGATGCAGTTTACCGTCATACCCATGGACGTGGATGCAGTTTATCGTCATACCCATGGACTCGGATGTAGTTTATTCTCATACCCAGGATGTGGGCTAGACTGGGAGTTCACTATTTGCCCATAGCTGGGACTCTGACAGGTGCTACCACCCCGGTTTAGGGTGGACCCGGGAACACCAGCAATAAGGAGGTGGTTCCACGCTCCTCAAAACCTCCCGAACAGAGGCCTTGCTGTTGGATGCAGTTTAACGTCATACCCGGGGGACGGTCATTACTAGTAAGCCTGATGATGACATGTCCTGACGAATGAACTTTTTCCACCCCCTCCTCGTACCTGGGACGAAAAAGCGCAGTTATTGATGAGAAGATTTAAAATTAACTCAAGCAATATTTCACATCTCTAGAAACACTCCTTCATAGTCAACCTAAGTACTTTGCAGCCCATCCTGACACCTGGATAGAAACAATGCATTTATTAAGAAGCAGATTTGAAATTAATGCATACCCATCCTAGACGCTCCTCCTTACCTGGTATAAAGAAACAATACATTTATTAAAAAAAAACATTTGGAAGTAAAGCCTGCATTATTTCACAGCACTCGCATCACTTCTACGAACTTTCATTCCACACTCGTAACTGAAAGAAACAATGCGGTTACTGAGAGACAAAATTAATTTATGCAATATCTCAAAGTACTAGCATCACTGATTCATAATTAGCCTATGAAGCATTTAGTCCACAATCTTACTTTGAAATAATACAAGATTACTGACAATTGCTCATCCCACAAATGAATTATCAAATCATGAGTTTCTACCTGTTAACTATTTAAATATACTGCGTATTTAATTCATTATTTCCACTCATATTCATACTTTCAAACAAACTTATACATTTTATGACATTTATAATTTATAACATTAATATTTACTTCTATTTTAAACGTTTTCCATATTTTTATTTATTATTAAAGGCAATTTCATTTCGACCGCACTTGTAAAATAAAAGCAAATGAAAAGTAGATTACACCAGAGAATACATAGATGTTTTTCGATAAAAGTATAAAATACGCGCTAAATAACGAATAAAAAATATATTATCGACGCATAAAAAAAAAAAAAGAAACATTTAACACAGGGTCTTGGTATGCATTGACGCCTCGGGTCAAACAATACATTGGCCAAATGAATAGACAAAATCTCGGGAATTACCGTGAGAATTCAAGTCACGTTAGTGAAATGTTTACTGGAGATCTGGTTCTGATGCACCCGCGGTGGAGCAGAACGTCAGGTGGAAAAAAAAGAAAAAGAAAAGCTTAACTGAAAAGAATCGAGGAAAGACATTGTCATGAGTGTGAAGTATTTTTTTAAGATGGTTTGTGGCAAGGATTCTCTCCGATGTAAATGACAGTTCGTGGTAAGAATACTTATTTCCTGGACAGATGTACTTACTTGGTGGACAGAAATGATTATGACTTATAATTATTGAACTTTTTGCGTTTTTCAAATGCAAGGAAAAGATAAACTACGCTAAGCACAGCTTCAGTCCTAATGGTGGATAGAGGACTTGACATTTTATATCATTTATTCTTTTATTGGATGACACTCAAATACCCTGATCGGAGTATAATGAAATAATGGTCGCAAGATTTTATTTTTTTAATATCAGTTCTTAAATAAATACAAGTACGGTTAACGTAAAGCTTATCGGCACGGGGAACGATATTGAAGTATTGATTTCAATTTACTGCTTATTGCGTTTCGCAGTAACGAATCTCCCTCCTTGTTATGGGTTAAATAACATAGTAGATCTTTGTCGCTAGCCTGTGAAGGGGAGCTGTAAATTTCAAATAAATGTGGTTCTATCATGATTAGTATCCATAAGAAAAACTGAAACTCTTATATTAAAACTTATTGTTATTTCACTTCTAAAATTCGTTAGATCATGTCATCATCAGGTTGTGTTTCTTTGAGACCTTTTTACCTGTGCGTGAATCTCCTCCCCACAATGTTGTTAGAAAACCTCTCTGTTTTCCCACTTGGGTGGGGCGCTTATATATCTTCTTGTAAACTGTGCACATTGTAAGTGCAAATGGGTCGACCGCCTGTCTATAAGTTGATTGAAGATGCTGACATCCCTAAAGGCGCGTATAGGTACCTGGTAGCTAAGAGGGTTATTCTTGAAGTCAAACAGCCAACGTATCTGTATTCTCTGATACTGTGGTGCAAAAGGCTCTTTTGGCACGTGGCGAGATATTGGGACAATCACAGAGCAACTTCTCTTTGAAACAAACAAACACAATTTCTTATTGGTATTAAATCCGATTCATATAGCTTGGTATTTTGGGCACTTTACTAAATTTCCCGTTAATTAATGACAATTCAGAGAGAAAAAAATAAAACAAGGAACGTTTAGAGAGCCATGTTCGTGTATGTTCTGAGGAATATTAGTATTAGAATTCTACCATATAGCCAGAGAAAAGTAGCTTAAATTACTTTCCCTAATTTTTTTATGTTACCAAGTGGATTTGAAATTGACTTAAATGGCCTTTTAACATTTGATCAACAAACAATCCACAGCGATTTCATGTGTAAATTGCATTCTGTTTATAGTTTTTAATTGACTGATTGCTTATCAACTCTTCGCAGATCATTTAAAAACCGGAAAATATTTAAAAAATGTAAGAATTTGTTTTTGAGATAATAATGTTTTAGTGATAAAAATATTAATAAATAAACCGAGTCTGGGGGGGTGTGTTAAATAAAAGTTTAGCTGACTATTAATTCTAGGGGGAATTGTATCTCTGCTGAGACTGCCGGAGCTTGACCTTCGAGGTCAGATGCAAGCCAAAATAAAATAGTCAGTTTTAACTGGCAGAACCAGCGTGGGAAAGGAGATAGGAGAAAAGTTTCAGTGAATCGAGGCTTAACACTCAAACAATGTAGACGTGTTTTCTTTCGTGTCTGAAACGGCTCCCCAGTTAAGAGAAGGACTTCAAGTGGATAGATAGAACATGTCGGCATTGATAAAATAGTTCAGTTAAAATTCCCTATGTTGAAGTTCTATTATATCTGGACTCAAAGCAACTATCGATCACCAGCCGCAAGATAAGAATGCAAATTTATTATCGAATTGGCACCGTCGCTCAAGACCTACCAGCATGAGGAGTCTACGCAACAAGAGAAGAAGTACATTCATACCATTTCCAAAAGGCATTTACGCGTATGTGATTGTAACCAATATAACTGGAATTGGAACTCCGCTCTCCGATTAACAATTTCGGGACATTTTTCATTACAGTCCCCGCACATCTAAGATTACAGCAGCTGGTATTCCTCAGCGATTATCCACCTAGATACGGACGAGACTCGGTGTTGCTTCACTTCGGTGATCGTACGAGATCTGGTTTTTCAACGTCTTATGGTGGTAAGAAACACTGTAAAATGAAGACAAGATCTACTTCAGGTTCAGTGTGTATATGTATGCTGTTATGTTATAGTCATGATGTGCCGCTTCCACCCACTGGCAGTTGAGGTCTTTTCCCAACGTCCTTCTGGATATTTCCACCGAGAATTTCACCGGTGATTGTGTAATTTGAAAGCGTAGCTCAAAATAATACAGTGATTGATCTTCTTATCAAATACTAATTTGAACAGTTGAATGCGGTGTTGAGATGCTGATCACCGTAATGTGTCCGATAGGCGCATTAAATTGATCTCATACTGACATACACTTGAGGCAACGGCTCAAAGAAATAATCTAATGCAGTAAGTTTTGGATAACAGTTTGTAGGAAGTAAACACTAAATATTCAGGATTATGATGCATATTATCCTAAAAAGTAACTAAATTTTATTTATATCTCTTGTTGGTTTTTGCTTATTTAAACAAACATTGTCATGAACGCCATTATTAAATTTATTTAAATTTATACGACATCGCATTTTTTTTAATCTCCCGGTAATGAACATCGTATTGGACGATCATGTTTCTAGATAATTTGAAATTAATTTCAAATTTGAGCTACGTTGTTTTTACGTTAACCAACGACCTTCCCGATGTCATCAATTCCCGACTAGGTATTTATACTGAAGACACGCCTATTTACTCCTGTTTTCTTGAAATAAAATTCCCCACAAAATATAACTCACACGTTAACACATTGAATGCTAAACACATTTTCAAGAAATACGTCAGTGGGACCACGAAAAAAAAGTTTCGTAAATTTGCATAATATTGAAAATATATCTGATAAGAACTTATTTCCACGTTATTTTAAGGTTCTAGTGCCATTCTGAGTTCTAAAAAAACGCGGGATAATTTTCATATGCCTTATATGGCCATGTCAACATATGCTGTTGGCACTTTGTTTTGTATTTTTTAGGTATTTTTTTAAAAAATTATATAACCTGATACCTATAAAATAAATCCTTTATGATAGCTTACCTGTTTCACAACGCATAGAAAAAATGTAATTTTACCTAATTAGGGCTTTACATTTAGGAGCTTTGAAGAGGACATGTCAAAATACATTGTTCATACGCAATATTTTTTACTAGTTTTCAAGTATATATATTTATATAATTATATATATATATATATATATATATATATATATATATATATATATATATATATATATATATTTCATAATTTATATAATTTTGTAGTATTAACAGTATTATCACTATTTTATATGACTATTGTTAACCTTTTCGACTGATATATATTGTTGGAGCAAAGCACAGCAAGGGTGACATCATCCTGAAGCACCATGACAATCATTTATCAATTAATACTTCTAGAGCCATTCTGTGTTCTAAAAAAAGCGGGATAATTTCAACTCGCCCTGTGTGGCCATGCCAACATATTTTACCTAATTAGGGCTTTAGATTTAGGAGGCTTGAAGAGGCCATGTTAACATATATTGTTGGCATGCAATATTTTTCAAATATCTCTCCATACATGTTTCCATACAACTGATTTTTTTTAATATGAAGTGAATGGTTAGAATAAAATACAAGTTTTCTTTTTCAGTATTTTTTCAAACCTCTACCCAAAACCACGTCCATAAGCAAGAACATCCTCCAGGCGCCAAATATTCTTATTGCTATAGAAATAACATAAGCTGTATAGAGCGATTGTTGACAGCCTTGGACAAATAGCCTTCAACAAATATTGTTGACGCAGCCTCATTGAAAACTTTCATGTCAATATATATTAACATGTCATTTAAAACGTTAAATGACAATAAATGCTGTGTTTATTGACTTGCAAAGGAGATTAATGGTTACAGTTAACAACTATTAATTTGTATTGATTTGCAAAGATTAAGGGTTTAAATTATATATTAAATGCGTATTGATAAATATTCAAAGTGAATATCTTATTCTTGTTTTATAGTAATATATATTATAGTAAGTCCAGAAATGTCTAAAAATATAAAACTGGCAGCTGCTACCAAAGATATTATCTCCAATTAGTTGTTAACTGGGGCAAGTGATGGCTTTCAAATTTTAACACCCCAAAACAAAACTGGTATCTTTTGCATTGTTCGACGTGCTGACCTCATCTTTGTTGCCAAATTCAAGACGTTTCAGTCGTTGTACGCTCTATCCTTCTTCAAGATTAGTCCATATTTCTGCGATAAGGTATTGTAACTATTTACACTATTTACATTTTTTGGATTGTTGTACTCATCCTTGTTGTCATATTCACAGTGTTTCGGTCGTTGTACGCCATGGCCTTCCTCAAGATCTGACTATATTTCTGAGATGAAGTATTGTAACTATATACAGTGTGCACATTGTTCGGACTGTTGTCCTCCTTTTTGTTATCATATTCTACAGGGCCCAGTGGATAAAAGAGTTGGTTGAATACAGTAGTTTGAACCAAAAATGTGTAAGTTCAATATCTGGTTACAGCAGAGGTGAAACTAAAACTTGGAGAGTAGGGTTAAAGGGAGATAACGGGTACTGAGACATCCGGCAGAGGCATGGCACGTAGAACAACAACAATCTAACACGGTGGATGAAATAAAGGTTTCAGTTCTAAATTCCAGTAATCGGAAGAAGGACGGAATGTCGTGCATATGGCAATAAAGATGAGGACAAAAGTTTTAACAATGTAAATAATTACAATACCTCATCTCAGAAATAGAGAAAGATCCCGAAGAAGACCGGAGCGTACATTGGCTTAAACATTGTAAATATGACAACAATGATGATTACAACAGTACAAATAATGTAAAGAGTGTAAATAGTCACAATACATCATCCCAGAAATACAGACAGATTCTGGAGAAAGCCGGAGCGTACTACGTACGGAACGTCTTGAATATGTCAACAAAGATGAGGACAACAGTCCGCACAATGGAAATTGTATAAATAATTACAATACCTCATCTCAGAAATATAGACAGATATTGAAGGAGTAAATATGGCAACAAAGATGAGGACAACAGTCCGAACAATGTAAATAGTGTAAATAATTACAATACCTCATCTCAGAAATATAGACAGATATTGATGGGGTGGATATGGCAACAAAGATGAGGACAACACTCCGAACAATGTAAATAGTGTAAATAATTAAAATACCTCATCTCAGAAATATAGACAGATATTGAAGGAGTGAATATGACAACAAAGATGAGGACAACAGTCCGAACAATGTAAATAGTGTAAATAATTACAATACCTCATCTCAGAAATATAGACAGAAATGAAGGAGTAGACAGAACAAAGATGATTTCGAACAATGTAAATAGTGTCAATACCTCATCTCAGTAATAAACAGATGAGGAATATGGTAAATAAAGTCGAACAACAGTCCGAACAATGTTAATAGTGTAAATAATTACAATACCTCATTTGTGAAATATAGAGAGATATTGACAGAGTAAAGAACAATTTTCTCACCCCCACATCAGCAAAGCTGTTGACCTCATTGTGCTATCTTGATCTCGGTTTATCCATTTGAGGTATTACATTCAATCAATCTCCAGGTTGCAACAGAAAAATTTTGTTCGCTATCACAAGATTTCGACCTTCATTGTTTTTTGTTTTTTCTGTTTGGGTAATCATCAAGGAATTTTGAACTGACATTGTTCTTGTTTCTCTGGCAATGTCGAAGAATATCATGTCTAGATCCTGTAGAGTATTGCTTAGATTCTTTCATTGGTTCTATGTTCAATCAACTGGTGTTCGCATTTACGGTCACCAGTAAAAGAAGCATTTCCTAAACACTTTATCAACTCTATATTCATTCAATTAATTGGAAGTAAAGAATTTACCGTCTACAAATCCCTTACAAAATTACAGCAAAAAAAAACAAAAAAAAAACATAAACGAAATCATTATCGCCTTATAAGTTATTGAAAATGTCTGCCTGAAATTCTTGAGATGAGAAATAATCATTAATTACAAACAGATTATAGTCCTATGCTATTTTCACAACAATTCGGTCGCATAATCTCCCCCGCTTAACAGTGAAACTTTATGAAATATCGAAAAAAAAAACCTTATTCGATATATGGAGCGCGTAGATTGTACTCGTTCCACTGACCATGTCATTTTTTAAAATCATTTCAATCCATACAAGGCAATAAAGCCACTAAGACGCAATCGGTCACTGCGAATTAGAGAATATTAGGAAAAGCACTATTAAATAGAGAGAACGATAAAATAACACAAATTGAGAAGACAATAGAAAACGATTAACATTGCATTAAATTTTTGATGATCATAGTTAACTGGGAAGGGAAAAGCGGGAAGAGAGTTCCAGAAGCGAGAGAGTGCGATAGATAAAACTATTAGTATAGAACCTACGCTTGCATCTAGACATTTAGACTAAATTGATAAGACTTTGTCACCAATCTAGTACGGTGATTAGATTCATAATGCCTAGGTGCAATAACGGATAGTTCATTATAACAAATACTATGAAAGCATTTATCGAAAAATCATAGGAAAGCTAGGTTAAGGCGGTGGGAAAGTGAGTGAAGCCGAGATGCCAGGTCAGGACCAATAACATTGAGGATACTTCTTTGGATTTTATTAGGAATATGTAAATATAAAACAGGAGTATCAGACCAAATGTAGCAGAAATATTCAAAGCAAAGACGAATGGCAGACTTATAAAATATATGAGATAGATTCTCGCGAGAATAATTGTCTAGCTCGAAAGAAAGAATCATCTATCCTAGCAGTAGACATAGCACTTTACTCAATATCCTCTTTACACTTCATGTCAGCGGAAAATGTTAGTCCGAGAAAGCGTAGAGTCATTCCCCTGGGGATTAGCATCAGCCACGCTAATGAAAGATAATAAGCTTTCTCTCTAACAATTAAAATGTTCAGTTTTGTTTTGGAGGGGTCAAAATTAAGAAAAATATTCTTTGCCCCAGTTAACATAATGTAAGTCTGTTTTTTAAGATCAGCGGCCATTTTGACCTAAACGAACCGCTCTGATTCAGAAATAAATAGTTGTGTCATCAGAATAGATAATGAGTTGAGAAGTAATGCTATCAGGATGGCGGTTGATGCAAATTGATGAGAATTTAGAGTTATTTCGTAGAGTTCGGGTTCGTGTTTTGTATTTACTTATTATCAGTTGCCGCAATACTACATAAGAACCAGACACGATATGCACAGACATGATGAAGGTGACGAGAACATTCACCGTCATAGATCAATTAAAGTGTTCCATTCGAAATTCAATGAAGGTTAGATCAATAAACACATGACCAAGGCCGCATGACACAACGTTGTTATAATAACAGCAAAATGAAGACATCAGTTGACTGATTTGTGTTGTTTTTTAAGGCTTATCAATTATCGTTATTTAAAGACGAAACGTATTTTAGATTATACGAATAATTCGTTTTTTTTTCTGTTTGTAAATAAATACTGCATTCATATTTTTTTCTTTTTTTTTTTTTGCAAATAACAATGATTTTCAGATACCTACTATTTCAGCTAGGATAAGTAGATCGATTCATACCTTTCTTAGTATTGTTCAGTTACTGCGCAGTGACTATAACGAACTCGACTTGATTTCAAAACCGGC
>CAHIKZ030000308.1:1127500-1157500 GCA_903632075.3 Acanthosepion pharaonis | reverse complement strand
ATTACTATTCTTAAAAGAGTGCTCAATACAAAGTAGAGCAGATATAATTATTTTTTATAAAAAAATTATTATATTATTTCGTACATTTATATATGCATATATATATATTATATATGTATTTCTACAGATAGATAGATAGATAGATAGATAGATAGATAGATAGATAGATAGATATCAAAATGGCGTGGAACGGGTCCAATAAAAACAAAACTAAAACACATATTAATTCGTCATTTAATCTCCTTCAAAGTCTGTTTCTGAACCAATATTTTTCTAGTGTCGTTTCCATTGATAGGAACTCATTTTTTGACATAGCAAGTAGCTTCGCCGTCGCATTCCCTTAGATTCCCTTGACGTCTTTAAATCTTGTTTCTCTAAAGTGAGATTCGGTTTTGGAAAGAGGAAATGTCGCAATGGGCGAGATCTCGGGACTATGCTGGCTGTCGGACCTGGGAAATGCTGCCTATTACATACAGTGAGACCAGCACACTCTACACACTTTCCTTCCAAGAACTGCTTTAAAAACAGATTTTAGGTAGAACTTTATAACTTAGTGTGGAGGCGTAGCATAGATAAAGGTAAATAGGTGCTAAGGGGCTTCACTCTGCAGACTTTAGCTGATTTACCATAGCAATAGAACTATATACATTTTCATCAAAACATTGTATATATATAAAAGAAAAAAGTAATGTTTTTTTGTATTATTATTTATTAATCCGATGTTTATCACTTTAAACGTTCTTTTAATGGATGCCCATATTTGAGTAGACGATCTCTTCATTTCAAGCAGTATATTTATTTTCGTAAAACATTCTGAATATTCGAGAAATCTTATGAAAGAAAAAAAAAATGCTCCCTCCAGCAGGATTCGAAACTGTGTTTCTCCTTGTAGAAAAGACTGTCATCAGATCTGATGTGCTTTAAAATGACTCAGGCAAGAAGGACGTCGCCGATCAAGCTAAGCTGAATAGTGCCTTTAAGCAAGAATACGTCTCGTCCCAGTTTCTCGAAGTTCATATCTGCTCCGTTTCGTATGTAAAGACAAACAAAGCAATTACTAAAGAGCAAATGGATTTTTATTTACCCTATTCTTTGTACTGTTGTTCTCATCTGTCTTGACATATTTATGACGTTTCAGCCGTTGTAGACTACGGGATTCTTCAAGTGATTGTAATTTCAAACTGAACACTTTATTAAATTTAAATCTTTTCAACTTTTTTTCCTAGATTTAGCTGACAGTATCCTAAGCCACGTTTAAGGGTAACCATAATTACTAAGTGATGATTGTTCGTTCGGTTCTTTAGATATCAGTGACGCCATTGTAGCGCAGTGTTACCGACTCACTGGAAGAAGAATGCACTCAACTGCCTCATGGGTAATAGCTGTAGCTATTTATAGTCTTTGTGACATCATATGTAAATGAATCAACTCAGTATGTTTTGATCAGTAATTGTGGCTAGCCAAGTTTAATTATAAGACAGAACACGACCGGTCTTCCCTGTCCACCCTTTTTGAACTTGGGCCATATTTCTGCATTTTAAACCGAATAAGTATCGCTCTTCTCCTTCGTCCATAGACCGCATGAATTTAAGTATACTACAAGATTGGCGACTAGGCCTCATTGTTTTACTCTTGAACTAGCTTAATGAAACCGTAAGTTCTATTCCAACAGTTTCTTTACGAGCATTTCTTTCAGTGGAACTCTTATCCAATTTCTTGCTTTCCTGCCACGTACATTCTTAAAAATTACAACACCAATCGCCATCTTCTGTCTCTCTCTCTCTCTCTCTCTCTCTCTCTCTCTATATATATATATATATATATATATATATATATATATAATTACAATGAGTAATTCATACAAAAAGTAAATTAGTAAAGTTAATGATATAAAATGACGAAATCATTCGATGAATGTTATGATCCTTGCTTTTTAAAATTATAAGCTGTATAAGGTCTTTCTTAAATACGCAAGTACTTTCGACTGTCCATTCAGTCATCTTCAGTCATCTACGTGAATTAATTATTTATGAAAGACCTTAAACAGCTTATGATTTTAAAAAACAAGGATCATAACATTCATCGCGCGATTAGTAAGTTAATGCATCTTTAAAATTTTATTAGCGAACGGTTTTCGTTAATTTATATCATTAACTTTACTAATTTACTTTTTGTATGAATGATTCATTGTAATATAAATTGGACTGCCACACATATTTGATATAATTATATATATATATGTCTTTGTGTGTACTGATTTGTATTTAAGTCTTATCAACCCTTTGCCGGTTATTCAAAATCAGAAAATATTTTTAAATTTTAAGAATATTTGGGGGAGATAATAATGACTCACTTGTACTGGTCCTACTAATTAACCCAAAGCTGGAGGGAGAATAGGTGGATTCATACATTTCAGATGGTTATTTGCACGTTAGTGAATATAACTTACTCAACGGATATTCGATCTCGGCTTTCCGACTTCTCATTCCGAGTCGTTATCCATCCCACCATCCGCATATCCAAGAGTACATAACCTGTTATTCCCAAGCGGTCATCCATCTAGATAATAACCAGATTCGATCTTGCTTAATTCACGCGACTGTACGAGAAACGTTCTTTCAATGATATATGGCCGGAAGCCCGTGTTTCTTTAAAATGTAACAAAATAAATTGGGAATTTCGTTATTTCTTTTAACACCAGATTACGAATGAAAATATTTTTATTTATATTTTCAAATGTTAAGCTAAAATATTTGAGAAACCTTTTAAGAGAGGATTGAAAAATTGTGCCACACCTGGATCCGAACACACAAAAGACGCCTTCCAAAAGTTAAGCAAGTATCGAAAACAATCTTCTTAAAAACCAAGAAAAGACTACTGGACTCCTATGTGTTAGCAATTATCTTATATGACAGTAAATCCTGGAAAATAGGGTAAAATGATTTTTTACTTTTCTTTAGAATATCTACATTGTCGTCGGTGTGCAAGCTGTAGTTTGAATATAATATGTACTAAGAACGAAATTTAGATACGTAGCTTTTACCAATTTTTGAGCATTTAGTTTTAAACATCGTCTAAGAAATGTACAGAAATAACTCATTTTCGGATGTTGTGCTTACAGACTGACTTCAAAATGTTACTATTTCAAGAATAAATTCAAGTAAAGATGATATTTTTTAGAAGATATATGGAATGGAAAATATATTCAAACCAGAATTCTAATTATGTATCACAAGAAGCGAAATATACATGTTTTTTTACTGTATTCGATAAGTAAAAACTTTCTAAAAACATACAAAAAAAAGCGACTCAATGAATAAGATGTGTTAGATAATTTGTTAGATCATAATTAATGAAAACAAACAAAAATACTTGTAGATGCATATAACACCATACTACTGCTGGGCACAAATTATAATACAAAACGTTTTAGAAATGCACTCTTTACTGAAAATCCCACATATATCATTATAATATGACTAAATTCTTCAGCATAATTTCCCTTATGAACTTAAATAAATGTCTTATTTGATGACACAATGATTTAGTAATACTGTGCTTGTGCTTGCATCATGTCCAAAAAGAATTTGTAAAGTTTCATCAAATTATACATTTTATAAGGTTCTTCTATAAGGCCTTCACTGATCACCGGAATCAAATCCTAACGTTAAGATTTGGAACCCAAACATAATTTTTTAAACTCGTTTTTTTTTTTCAAAAAACGGTAACGATTTGAAAAAAATATTTTTTGTCGTTATGCCAAACCCCAAATTTAAATTGAGAGCAATACCACGATTCAAAAATTTACTTACTCTGCTGGTCAATCTCTCCACCGCTGGTGGGGGGACTTAAGCCAAGTAAGAGAAATGTAGTTCTACAGAAGGATACCGAGAATTCCATGGATGGAACGAGTAAGCAACGAAGAATTCTTAAAGATAATGGCAACAGAAAGAACACATACATAATCAGGAAAAAAAATGCAGCTGAAGTCCTTTGGACATATAAGAGGAAAGAGTGCTTGGAAAAAAATCACGGGCTATTTGAGGACAAGGCAGAGATTTGTTTACCTAAAAAACGTGCGAAAGAATGATGCAACCGTAGAGCCTTAGCAAAGGAGAAAACAGCCAATATTCACAAGTGATAGGAAGTTGTGGAGAGCCATGCCCTGAACGGATGCTGTAAAAATGTTAGGTCGGTTAATTATCCGCCATATCTCCCTTTGCTGCTTTAGTTAATGACAAATTTTCTACGGGCCACCAAGTGAAGATCAAATTCATTTCTCAGAAGAAAGGATCAAGTACAGGAGGCTTTGAAATCTTTAATCCATGTAGCGGTGACGTTTTACAATTTAAGGAAACATATCTTTTAGTTATATTTTTGTGGCTTCTCTGTGGGGATCGGTTACCAATGAATTTACAAAGCAAACTGCATTTGCCCTATCTGCATTTGCCCTATTTACATTTGCCATAAAATGGCTCCACCATATTTTAAGTTGGTATTGATTCCCAAATCAGAAGACTAAATCTACATTATAGGGTTGGGAAAATTTACTGTTATTCCAGCGAACAACATTTAGAGGAGTATATACATTTGGACTCTGACAGACATGATCAGCGTTTGAAGTAATAAACCCAGAATCAGGGAAACTAAAACTAATTCCATACGGACAGTATATCTTTCTTATATTCAAGAAAAAATATCACCAAGTCTCCACTGTCTAACTCTTGGAATTGTATCTTTCACCTGCCGAGGTAAAACGGAAATTACTGTTTTTTCTTGCGCCGACAGATTATATATAAAAAGGAGGATTTGCGATAATTAAGTAATTCAGCGAGACGAGAAGAAACCTCAGCAGAATGCAGAAAGCACTAGACTGCCGTTTCCTCCTATATGTGGGACTCATCAGCAGTGCGCATCCACTACCGAGAATTGAAACCCGAGAAGTTACATTGACAGGAAAACGTCACACACACACACACACACACACACACACACACACACACACACACACACACACACAAAAAAAAAGAAAGAACAGTAAGATATATAATCCGGTGTTCTTATAGATATTTTTATTTTTGCAAAATAGTGCTCAATGTAAATTTACAGAGCATTAATATTTTAAATTAATTGATTAAAATATGTCTTTCCCCATGCAGACGCCTTACACAGTTCTAACCATGTTTCAAAATAGAAGCTAAAAGCCCCGAATTTAATTTTGCAATTAAATTAAAAGCATTAGTTCCATTTCATCTTCAAGCGAATTTTTCTCATATATATATATATATATATATATATATATATATATATATATATATATATATATATATATATATACCTATGACGACTACGGAAGAATGAAATAAATTTAAATAGAGAGGGCGTGAGTTTACCTTTAAGAGACTTTTGTCCAACACTATCAAAAGGAGTCGTTGGCCCATAGAACAAAATACTCAATGACATACTCGTAAATAGCGAATGAGGAGGTAAAATTGAGACACGATTTAATTAGATTTTAATTGTAAATAAATTGACGACTAATAAGAAAATAAAAGGTTCCAAAAAGTGTATAAAATAGAAAATTTTTTACTCATATTCACTCGATCAAATATAAGGGACGAATGAAGTGTTTCTTTTGCTTACATATGCTTAATTGATAAAATTTAATGGACACAGCCTTAGGAATGCGAAGCTCTGTACAATAGAACACATTTGTCATTGTAATCATATATATATATATATATATATATATATATATATATATATATATATATAATCAACTTAATCAACTTAATTTTTCAGTTCTGTGCCAAACGCACTCGAAGTTAGTAAACCGGGGGGAATATCAAACTGAGCTCTAAAAGTGTCTTCCCAAGGTAGAAAGAAAATTGTCATTGTAATTATATATATATATATATATATATATATATATATATATATATATATATATATATATAATGAATTTAATCGGCTTTTCAGTTCTGTGCCAAACGCACTGAAATATTTTTGAGGCGCTTTAATGGACAAAACCCATTCCAATATCAAACTTGCACTTCTTTTGATGCATTTTTCGTCGCAGTTAAAAGTTGTCTCCCCACATAGAAAGAGCAAAGAATATATTGTCTGTTGTGTTAAAGGTGAAACCCAAAATCACTTATTTCATTTCCATATGTCAAAATTAGATTCTCACTGCAACTTATATACAGCTTCTAACTTCAATAATCATCAATTTCAAAGATAACTGATTTCGCTTTTTTTGTTCAACCCTTGTCCACGTTCCATTGTGAATGATAGCCATCCTCTCCTAACTCTTCTCTTTGTGTTATTTAGAAATCTTTATTGACAACATATTATGAAATGGATTAAATTCGACAATTATTTAATATATTTTTTGTTTATTCGTTATTTTTATAGATAATATATAAATACTTTTTAATTATATCTATTGAAAATAACGTATAGACACAAAAATATATTAAATAATTGTAGGCCTTTGCCGAATACATTCCATAATATATATATATATATATATATATATATATATATATATATATATATATATAGGCCTATATATTTTATATTACAAAGACATAGGCCTTGTGCCATATATTTTTTATATTACAAAGAGTTAATCATAACCTTGAATCAATTAGCAATATTAATGCAATTATTGGCGAAATCCTTCGTTAGTAGACAACCCGTCTTAAAAGGCTATTATAAATACGGGCTAATAATTTTTTCCTCTGAATTATGAGATCCTTTGAGATCCTAAAATACGTATATTATATTACATAAGGATCTCATCATTCAGTCGATTATTAGTAGTATAATGCGTATAATTACGTCTACTAGTGTTGTGCCATAGTACCTATTCTTTGGTAATGGACTCTCCCATAGATAATAAGTAGGAGTAGCAGTGGCGTGGGTGGCAGAACGGCGTCTCGCGGTCTCTGACTCTGACGCACGCCTCCTGTCGAACTCTCCTGCATTAGCAGAGGAACCCGGACGAGGCTTTGCCGAAGGGCAAGGTTTCGTCCGGGGAGGTAGACAGGGCCTGAAACCCGTTTAATCGGCTTCAAAAGGCTATTTTTTTGGCCGAGCCTACGGGCTCGGGGAAACCCACATAAAAACCGGCCTTGTGCCATATTCTTTCCGTGGGTGAAAAGATAAATACCGAACGGTGTTGAGCGGTCTCTGACTGCGCACGCCTTCTGTCGAACTCTCTGCGTTAGCAGAGGGAACCCGGACGAGGCTTTGCCGAAGGGCAAGGTTTCGTCCGGGGAGGTAGACAGGGCCTGAACCCGTTTAATCGGGTTCAAAGGCTATTTTTTTGGCCGGGCCTACGGGCTCGGGGATACCCACATAAAAACCGGCCTTGTGCCATATTTGGTCCTCGTGGGTGGAACGATAAATACTGAACGGTGTTGAGCGGTCTTTGACTGCGCACGCCTCCTGTCGAACTCTCTGCGTTAGCAGAGAGGAACCCGGACGAGGCTTTGCCGAAGGGCAAGGTTTCGTCCGGGGAGGTAGACAGGGCCTGAACCCGTTTAATCGGCTTCAAAAGGCTATTTTTTTGGCCGAGCCTACGGGCTCGGGGAAACCCACATAAAAACCGGCCTTGTGCCATATTCTTTTCCGTGGGTGAAAAGATAAATACCGAACGGTGCCTCGCGGTCTCTGACTGCGCACGCCTCCTGTCGAACTCTCTGCGTTAGCAGAGAGGAACCCGGACGAGGCTTTGCCGAAGGGCAAGGTTTCGTCCGGGGAGGTAGACAGGGCCTGAACCCGTTTAATCGGCTTCAAAAGGCTATTTTTTTGGCCGAGCCTACGGGCTCGGGGAAACCCACAATAAAAACCGGCCTTGTGCCATATTCTTTTCCGTGGGTGAAAAGATAAATACCGAACGGTGTTGAGCGGTCTCTGACTGCGCACGCCTTCCTGTCGAACTCTCTGCGTTAGCAGAGAGGAACCCGGACGAAGCTTTGCCGAAGGGCAAGGTTTCGTCCGGGGAAGTAGACAGGGCCTGAACCCGTTTAGGCGGGTTCAAAGGCTATTTTTTGGCCGAGCCTACGGGCTCGGAGAAACCCACATTAAAACCGGCCTTGTGCCATATTCTTTCCTCGTGGGTGAAACGATAAATATTGAACGGTGTTAAGCGGTCTCTTGACTGCGCACGCCTCCTGTCGAACTCTCTGCGTTAGCAGAGGAACCCGGACGAGGCTTTGCCGAAGGGCAAGGTTTCGTCCGGGGAGGTAGACAGGGCCTGAACCCGTTTAATCGGCTTCAAAAGGCTATTTTTTTGGCCGAGCCTACGGGCTCGGGGAAACCCACATAAAAACCGGCCTTGTGCCATATTCTTTTCCGTGGGTGAAAAGATAAATACCGAACGGTGTTGAGCGGTCTCTGACTGCGCACGCCTTCTGTCGAACTCTCTGCATTAGAGAGAGAACCCAGACGAGGCTTTGCCGAAGGGCAATGTTTCGTCCGGGAGGTAGACAGGGCCTGAACCCGTTTAATCGGCTTCAAAAGGCTATTTTTTTGGCCGAGCCTACGGGCTCGGAGAAACCCACAATAAAACCGGCCTTGTGCCATATTCGTTTCCCGTGGGTGAAAAGATAAATACCGAACGGTGTTGAGCGGTCTCTGACTGCGCACACCTTTCTGTCGAACTCTCTGCATTAGCAGAGGGAACCCGGACGAAGCTTTGCCGAAGGGCAAGGTTTCGTCCGGGGAGGTAGACAGGGCCTGAACCCGTCTAATCGGCTTCAAAAGGCTATTTTTTTTGGCCGAGCCTACGGGCTCGGAGAAACCCACAATAAAACCGGCCTTGTGCCATATTCGTTTCCCGTGGGTGAAATGATAAATACCGAACGGTGTTGAGCGGTCTCTGACTGCGCACACCTTCTGTCGAACTCTCTGCATTAGCAGAGAGGAACCCGGACGAAGCTTTGCCGAAGGGCAAGGTTTCGTCCGGGGAGGTAGACAGGACCTGAACCCGTCTAATCGGCTTCAAAAGGCTATTTTTTTGGCCGAGCCTACGGGCTCGGAGAAACCCGCAATAAAACCGGCCTTGTGCCATATTCGTTTCTCGTGGGTGAAATGATAAATACCGAACGGTGTTGAGCGGTCTCTGACTGCGCACACCTTCTGTCGAACTCTCTGCATTAGAGAGGAACCCGGACGAAGCTTTGCCGAAGGGCAAGGTTTCGTCCGGGAGGTAGACAGGGCCTGAACCCCGTCTAATCGGCTTCAAAAGGCTATTTTTTTGGCCGAGCCTACGGGCTCGGAGAAACCCACAATAAAACCGGCCTTGTGCCATATTCGTTTTCCGTGGGTGAGATGATAAATACCGAACGGTGTTGAGCGGTCTCTGACTGCGCACACCTTTCTGTCGAACTCTCTGCAATAGCAGAGGGAACCTGGACGAAGGCTTTGCCGAAGGGCAAGGTTTCGTCCGGGAGGTAGAATTTGGACCTGAACCCGTCTAATCGGCTTCAAAAGGCTATTTTTTGGCCGAGCCTACGGGCTCGGAGAAACCCAATAAAAAACCGGCCTTGTGCCATATTCGTTTCCGTGGGTGAAATGATAAATACCGAACGGTGTTGAGCGGTCTCTGACTGCGCACACCTTCTGTCGAACTCTCTGCAATAGCAGAGAGGAACCCGGACGAAGCTTTGCCGAAGGGCAAGGTTTCGTCCGGGAGGTAGACAGGACCTGAACCCGTCTAATCGGCTTCAAAAGGCTATTTTTTTGGCCGAGCCTACGGGCTCGGAGAAACCCGCAATAAAACCGGCCTTGTGCCATATTCGTTTCTCGTGGGTGAAATGATAAATACCGAATGGTGTTGAGCGCGTCAGTCGAGATTCGGACATTTGAAGTACCAACCATCACAACTGTGTCATTGACTATTGTTTTCCAAGTTCCTAACGTTTTGTACGTCGGACCTAATTTAGGACGACTTATTAGAAATGCAAGCCTCCACTGTGAAAATACTCCACAAAAACTAGCGAAAGGGATTTCGCCAATAATTGCATTAATATTGCTAACTGATTCCGAAAGGCTATGATTAACGCTTTGTAATATATATATATATATATATATATATATATATATATATATATATATATGTAAATGTGTGAATGTATATATTTTTATAAAGTCTCCCTATTCAAGGCAGTAAAACCACCAAGACACACGGGGTTACTGAGTGTGAAAGAATTAGAATACAGAAACATTAAGGAACAAGAACAATAGAAGAGTAATCAAAAAGACTGCAGATAGTTGACTGAAAGTGTGAGAAAGTTCCAGATAAGAAACTGTTAACATGGAACGGTCTCATCTTGCCAAATCAACTATAAATCGATGGAATTTGTTCCTGATCATATAGCGCTCTTAAATTCTTTAAATCTAGGTGCCATCACGAAAAGCTCGTACGAAAGCATTTATCGAAAATATATAGGGAAACAAATACGCATGAAAGCAACTTCATAGTGCTGGCAAAGTGACTGAATCCGAGATGCCAGGTCAGGACCAATAATATTGCTAATTCTTCTTTTAATTTTATCAAGAATCTCTAAATATATAGCAGGAACACCGGACCGTATGTAACGACAATATACAAAGCCCGGGCGAATATAAAAGTAAATAAAGATTTGCATTTTTGAAGATCAGAGTTGGCTGAAAAGCCGGAAGAAGGTTCCACAGGCGATAAGTACGAGAAGAGAAGCTGTTATCATAGAAATTGATGCCAATCTAGTCAGTCAGTTAAGTGCCATACGTGATACACGTTTAGGCGATCATGTATCTTTCGATACATTACTGACGAACAGATTTTTTTTCTCGCAGTTTGTTGCCAGTTCTTTCTGCGGTAGACCAGTTCATGGAACCTGGTTTATCCTGATATTTACCCAAAGCTGGGAAGAGAAGAAGAGGATTCATATATTTTTCAAGAGTATTAGCACTTAAGTGAGTGTAACGGATTCGACTGGAATTCGAACTCGGTTCTCAGATTTCCCAATCCGAGCCGCTATCCATTACACCACCGTGCCTCTAGTACTGTGCTTAAATCCATGAAGTCTAGGTATTACACCGAAGAACGATATTTATTCTGTTAAATACACAGAAATGCGGTACATGGCCGAAAAGGAATTCTTGTCTGGGGTTGGAAAAGGAAATAAAACAACAATTTAAAATCTAAACCCCAATGTATATCATAGAAAAGAGCGATATTTATTCTGTTTTCTACAGAAATGTGGCACAAATGTGGCACAAGGCCGAAAAGGGGATTGGGGAAAGGACGGTCTTCTTCTGTCTTAACTTTAACTTAGCTAGCCGCAAACACTGACCCAATCATACGAACAATATTCCTTACAACAAAACAACACATTCATACGCACCAAAACATAATACCTTTTGTCTCTATGAAAAATACTAACCTTCATACGTACCTTTCTTACTACAATCACCATAATACCTCTTTGTCTCTATGAAAAATACTAACCTTCATACGTACCTTTCTTACTACAATCACCATAATACCTCTTTGCCTCTATGAAAAATACTAACCTTCATACGTACCTTTCTTACTACAATCACCATAATACCTCTTTGTCTCTAGGAAAAATACTAACCTGTCCCCATATTTACAATTCATTGTCTGTGGGGGGGATGGGAATAAAAACAACAATTCTAAAAACTAGCCCCAATTAGTATTTACAAATATGAATATAAAACTATTTATAAGAAACTAAAGAAAATAATATTAGTAATAACCCCCCCCTACACACACAATCACTAAATGCCACACTGAAGAACTCGTCCGAAAAATTACCATAGAAGTATTTATAGAAAAGGTAAAAGGAAGCTACGTTACCACGGTGGAAAACCTACTGAATCCGAGAGGCCAGATCAGGACCTATAATATTGCTGATACATCTTTGGATTTTATCAGAAATGTCGAAATATATAACAGGAGCAGCGAACCATATCTGGCATCAATATTCGCAGCATGGACGAATATTTAATATAGATTCTGGCGAGAAGAATTGTCTAGCACGACACAGTAAACCAACTTTCTTAGTAACAGACATAGAAATTAATTCAATATAGTCCTTCCATTTCATGTCATCTGACAATATTAGTCCGAGAATAGACAATGAGTCAATTTCCTAAGTTAATATAAATTATATATATATATCACTCAAAGTTTATACAGGAATATAATAACTCTATTAATAATATTTCGAGGTAATAACTTTCATTTGTTCACATCTCGTATAGATATTTGCTGAGTTAAACCGAGTCTGGTACAGGGAATAAGAATTATTTTTTTTAATTTTAAAAAGATTAGGGCGATCGTTCTCAAATACAAATCTGCTATATAAATCCTGTTTATTTGTTTTTACACGTGAGACGTCATTTCGCGCTCCGAATACCCGACAAAAATGTGTACAACTTGGCGGATAAGTCCTGCTACATGACTCATTAATATATTAAACAGAAATTACCTTTCAACGTTATAAAATAAAAACCGGTAAACGAGATAAGTATTTAGTTATGTTCAGTTGCCTTCAAATTCATCAACTTTTTTTCAGATCTTAAAGGTCAAAGGTACAAAATACAAATTAATATAATAAAAATGTGGTATATTGAATCTAAATATATAAAGTTATAGTCTCTGTCTGTCTGTCTGTCTGTTTTTCATCGAACTCCGCCTAGACACCTGTAAACATAGATATTCTGAAACGACATTACCCAGGGTGCTTGGATAAGTATATTTCATTTTAATCAAAGGGGGTCTCCGGCGGCACAAAACCATCCCACTGAATTTTTTTTTCCTATGATATAAATTTAAATTTGAACAAAGGAATAATTCCTTGGGAACTTGGAGAAGTATATTTCATTTTTATCAAAGGTGGTCCCCTGGAAGGGGGCACAAACCAACACTGATTTCTCTTTGATATAATTTAAATTTAAATGAACAAAGGAATGATTCCTATGCAAAATATAGAGAGAGAAATCCAGAAGATGGAGGTCATATTGGCAAGATCATTGAGTAATACTGAAATGAGTTTTCTCCGTAAATTATAACAATGACTTAAAATGAATCATCATTTTCTTACAAAAATGTGTGTGACACACAGCAAAGCGCAGATAATTCGTCTAGGACTTAATACATTACTGACACAACTTCGTAAGGTGGGTTTATAATAAACAACGATAACACAGTTTAGTCTGGTGATTTCTATCTGCAAAAGCGATACTTCCCACAAACAATATGGCCGACACGGTACTTCCGTGTCTGAACAATCAATAAACGGTGCTTCCGTTTCTTTAGTTCCCGGTTACAGCAATTACTAATACTTTTATCATTTATTAAAGTTTGTTTACAACGTTCTTCTTCTTTTCTTTGCCGTGATCATTCAGGACGCAGATGATCATGACTCTCCACAATTTCCTGCCCTTTTTAACTCTTAATACATTTTGACTTTTTCTCCTCTTTCTTAACCTTGTTCCGACGTCCATTCACTCAAGCTTCCTAAGTTGGTTATGCCTTGCTTTTCTCTGTCCCCCGCTTGACTTCAATCTGTTCTGTGGGTATCAAATTTTCCAAGCCCTCTTTCTTAATTATGTTCCCCAGAAATTTCAGCTGTCTCTACCCGACCTTAAGCATAAGTCTCCACTTTGTTGCCATTTTCTCCAAAACTTCTTTACTCACATTTTTGGTCCATGATATTCACAGGATTCTTTTTGTTCTCTCAAGAAAACCTTTACATATGTGAGATTGTCTAACACCCACTGCCATATAGGAGAACTGATATAGCATAATATGCTTTTCTTTGTTTCTATTGAAATATTTCTGTTTCTTAATACTTTATTTAGCTTTCGGAAGGCATCACTTTCCGTTCTCTTTTAAAATACTTCTCATGTATTTAAATTGTTGCATTTGATTTTGATATTTACAGTTGTTTATTTTTCTTATGTTGAGCTCTACGTTTCGCTCCCAACCATGAGTTCCATCTTCTTTATCTTTCGTCTTATCTTTTTGATTTCCTTCACAAACTCCGACAAATGATCCTGCAGTTTCCTTTCTGCATCTGCTATCAACACCATGCCATGTGCATATCTTATGTTGTTAAGCCGCCGATAATAAATCCTGGTAGGATTTCTAATTCTCTCAAAATCACCTTATTATATATGTTTAATTTCAATCAGAAGACACATCCCTGTTTTACACCCTTTCTATTTTTGGTATATTTACAGGACCCATTTTCTGTCTGTATGCAGGCGGTTCTCTGCGAATAGAGGTTCTGGATGATTCTAATATCACTCCCAAATATGTCAAGGTTTCCCAGCAATTCCAACAGTTCTCTGTGACGTAATCATCAAACGTTTTGCATAAACTATAAAACATAAGTGTGCATCCTTTTATATTTCTATTGCTCCTTCTGAGTTCATTCTGAGCATAAATATTGCAGTTCTTGCTTCAGTTTCTCTTCTTGTTTCGGTGTTATTCTTATTCTGGTCGCATGTTATTGCACGCTCCATTCATCAAGATTCCGATTAACTACTTTGTTACAGAGATTGTAGGAAATGTTTCACATTCGTTTGGAGCTAGCTTCATAGACAGTTACATGAAAATGGATCTACTTAGATCTTGCGCGATATCACCAACTAGCAGTAGAGACCGGCGTTGCCCGGGGATGTAACAGTAAGAGAGAGATCAAGTATCGACCATCATAAAGACTGAAAAATAAAATTGACAAAGATTATTGTTTAAGGTTGTTTGTTTTTTTTTTTTTTTACGAATTGGTCAAACCCAAACTCAATTAAAAACATTGTTTTCAATTGTTATGAGTCTATAAATTGAATAGAATTTTATTATAAACAATTGTCTTGTAAATGGAATTTTTAAAGCATTCTGAATGTAAAAATAAAGTAAAACGTGTGCAAGACAATAAGAAACACAACCTGCCAAAAATAGTGAAGTTTTGTTGAAATCGGTTGAAAAATGTAGGAAATCTGATCCCATATATAAACGAACACACACACACACTCACACAAACAACCTGGGTTTTATAAGTATAACTCGATATGAGTGGTCCCCCTTTCATTCTGGCGACAGAATTGTGTTTTATCGTGTTTTCAAATTGATTTCGTGCAAAAACAATTGTGTTTTTCCAATTTTTGGTGCTATCAGAACTACAGCAAGGTAATTTTATACAGTCCTGTGAAGTTTTGTTGAAATCAGATGAAAAACGTAGGAAATCCGATCCAATATATAAACGTACACACACACACACACACACACACACACACACACACACACACACAATCTGCGTTTTATAATAAGTACGATGTTGTAGATTTTAATACCCAAATAATCTAAGGTTGTCATGTTCTGTATTACAATACCACCCGGTCATGCAGATTGTTTCTCTTCAATTTGGCAAGTGCTGACCCCTCTACAGATTTTTATATTTTTTGTCCTTCTATATATGTCTACTTGTTCGATTTCGTCCAGGAAGAATTCTCCAATATATTGGTTCCATTTCAAATGTTTTTCTTCCTCTAGTATCAGTTCTTGTTTTTGGATTTTATGTATCCATTTTCTGCAGATGTATTTTGCCCTGTTAGTTATTTTTATAACTATCTGCTTTGTCACTGATACTCATGATTTTTCTATTTGGGCACATTTTTTGTTGAGTCACTTCTCTTTAGCTTTGTTCATAATTTGTTTGTACGAAGTCCTGTATTCTGTATAAGTGTCCATTTTTGTTTCCATTTTTTCTGAAACTAAGTCGCTGGTATTCTCAGCCCAGTTCTATAGAATCACATCTCGCTTGCTTCAAGTATCTTCTTTCTCTGTGAGATTTTTCAACATACAGGTGAACCGATATTACGTAACAGTTCCGTAGTCTTTTCTTTGTTCCTAAAGAATGTATTCAGATTCTTACTACTTTGCTTAGATTTTAGTAGGCAACATTCGTAATCCTAGTGTACCTTTTTTATTTTAGTGCCGCACTTTCCGTCGTCTGTTAAAACATTTCCCAGATATTTGAATTATTGTAGTTGTACTCGCTGACTTACGTGTGAGATTTATTAACAGATTACATTTTAACATAATCTATATTATATTAAAAGTCTTTGATTGCATGGGGTCTGCGTGCTTGTGTGGTGCGTCCGTCCGTCTGTCCGGCGAATAATGATTTACGAATTGTTTATACAGTATTTTTATTTTAACTTTCTTCAAACAGGTATTTTTTTTTAATTAAAATATTTTTAAGATAAAGACAGACAAAAAGAGATCCCGCTTTGCTGTTTCGTCTAGTTGTTTGTAGAGTAATTATTTATACTTTAGCTTTCAAACTGATGCAATGGAATAACCTATGACCCCCATGAGTGAATACACTATAATTAGTAACTTACCTAAAAGTAGCTGTAAGTCAACGGACTGTGGAGACCAGATGGGATCTGTTCCAGCTATGCTGGTCAAACTATCTGCCTCCGGGTGGTGAGGGGGATCTCCAGACGAGGCTGTGTTGAAGAGTAGTGTCTCGTCTCGGGAAAACAGCTAACCGACCTCGTTCTATACGGGGAATTTTTGGCTGAGGGGCTCGGATACCCCACATTAAAATCGGACCTGTGCCACATCTGATACCGTGGGGAGGTTAGTATATACACTAGCTGGGATCTGTTGAGTACGACTCAGACAGACGCGAGAAGTACCGACCTTCCAATAGTAGCACTCACTACTGGATTGACTTGCGACGACCTTGTGCATAACTGTTACCTTTATTCTTATTGTACTGTTTTTTGACAAAAAACCTTTATTTATTTATCCACCTTGTTTTTCAAGTATATTTTCCTATTAGTACAGAAATATAACACAAACGAAACAAATTAGTAATTATTTTGTATTTCAGCTTTCAAACAATATTTGAAATGTATAAAAATATTTTTTGGCATATTTAAAATAATATTTTTATTGAAAATGATTTAAAAAAAAAAAATTGGTATATTAAAAAATATTCTTAAGTTAATCTGATTTAAAGTTCAAGTTTATACCGGAAGTTATATTCCTATTAAATGCTGTCAAAAAATCGGTAAATCGTTGAACATTAACTTATAAACGACACCAATGATGACACGAACGAACTGAAATATTTAACTAAATTTAATAAATTATTTAATTTCAGAGGAATGTTGAAATCAACTTCAATGTTTTCTAACCAAAACCATCGGTGAACGGAAGGGACATGGGTAGTCTAGTGCTACATATGAACAACATTATGTACGTTAGATCTTGGCAGACAAAGCTGGAATTTCGGCTGGTTGAGAAAACATCTCACGAATAATGTGAATTACATATAAAAATACAATCGATGTCCTTAAACAAGTCTTGCTTCAACAATGGCACAAGCATTATCAAGGTTTTTTTTTTTTTTTTTTTTTATAAGCATGATTGCGAGTTAGCTCTGTGATACCATGTCACGATCCATTATATATACCAGCTGTCAGCAACTCTGCGGCCTTCGGACCACATCCGGCCTGTGACGGATTTTTCTCCAGCCAGCCAGCTTAATATCTGGACACTAATTATCTAGTTAACTTGCGGAATAACGTTTTTTTTTTTTTTTTTTTTTTTTTAAGCGTTTCACCCCAAGCAAGGCGGAAAGCCACGAGGATGCAAGGGTTACAGAAAATTTGGAGCAAGATCAGATAGGAGTGATAGAAGAAAGGCTGAGGAGAAGGGTAGTGGATAGATCAAGGTAACTGGAGATACAGAGGCCAGTGAGAGAGAAAGAGAGAGAGAGAGAAAGTACCGGGAACCCCTTCCTAAACAAGAAACAAGGTGTAAGCCTCTAACTCATGTCCAAGAGAAGGGGGAGGAGTGTTGACCGGGCGGTAGGAAAGCCTACCTACTCCTATTAAATGACTGGAGAATATAAATTGGAGGTAATTGATTTACATTGCAACGAATTTTTTAAGTCAAGATTTAATTCCAAATCTACTGCTGAATTCTAAAAGATATATTTTCTGCCAAAAAAAGCTATTGAATAATGCGAAAATGTATCATTATTCGGAGGTACAAATGATTGTGAAGAACCTTTGTCGAAAGTGAAATATACGAAGAGTTAAGGACAAGGTAATGTGATGACTACCGGGATGATGTTTTGCTCTTGCCATCGATAAAGATTTCACCTGATGTGGAGAAGTTATCAAACAATAAGCAGAAATAAGTGTCTCATTAAATAACTTGCCGTTTGTAGCAAGCAATTTGCAGTTTTTATTGATTCTGTTAGTTATTATCCTGTTATTTAACTGCAGTGAAATAAAGAACTTTGTTTAAATAATATACCGTTAAATTCTTTGTTTTTCTTTGAACCTCCAGAACAAGGCAACTTTCTGGACGGAGTTATTTTTAGTACATTTGATATCATGGCCCGCCTTCGAGTCACTGCATAACATTCTGGTCCGCTCTTTCCAAAAGGTTGCCGACCCCCTGATATATACGATAGGCATCAATTTCATATGTTAACTGATATATTCAAGTTGGTTTTTACTTGTAATTGATTTTTTTTTTTTTGCGCGCGCGGGCGCGTTTGTATTTTCTTTACTATTTTTAAAATAAAGCGTGCGATAGATAAATTGTCACCATTTTATATTTTTAATTTCGCGCACGCGCTTTGTTTGTTTTTGATTTTGTCGACTGAACACTAAAGTAGGGTCGGTTGTGAATCGTCTGTAACCAAACGAGCACCATGACGCAATTCACTCCGCCAGAAATTTGGAAACGACACGTACTGATTGACATTCGTACCGGAATCTTCAATATGGATATTTAAGAAGAGGACAATGTAGAGATTTCGGAAAGATTTGGATGATATATTCAGTCAAAATCATGATGTTTGGAGTGATCACTAGTGATGGCATCTTTCAACAGGGCCTCAAAACAGAGGCCTACATCAAGTGTCTTAAGGAGGTAGTGCTGCCCTAGATCAAGAGTGTGTATGCTGGATGACCGTATGTCTCACAAAAGGACTCTGCATAATGCTATACAACAAGAGAACACAGTCATAGCGGTTAGACAATTTCTGAGAACACATCACCCATTGAAACTGACCACACGACTCCCCATACGACTGCAACCCTTTGATTAATGTGTGGAGTACAGTTGACCGCGAGAACATCAAAACTTCATGAATTGGAGGCAAGGATTATGGATGCAGTAAGCAACTCAAAAAAGCTGACTGTTTAGAGGAGATGCAGGAGATTCCAAAATCTTCTGCATATCATGGCTGAAGCTGATGACAATTTAGCCTCTAATATTACAAGATATATTTGTGAAATTTTGGTAAAGATATCTGTTAAAATTAGATGTCGGTGCTATATTCATTATTGCGTAAGTTAGAGCACAATTTATCCATCGCATTCTGTATATGCTTGAATCATTTATTGAGCTACAAAAATTCGCAAGTTTAACTTGCTCTTCAGTTTCTTTTATTTAGCAAGTTTTTGATTCTAAGTCGCCATTTGACTTTAAGAATGTGCAATGTGTTGATCTGTTGAAAGAATTGGTTGAAAGAACTAGACGAAGAGGATGATTCAAATAAGATGAAAATTATTATTTTATATGGAACTTTTAACATAGAGAATGTTCCGGGATAGTTTCTGAAATAAAGTGTAAATTTATGGATGGTCCTCGTGAAAGTCCTTGTAAAAAAAAGAAGAAAAAATGTGCTGGTAAATTAAAAGAGTGAATGGATTGTCCATGTAATACACGTGTCCCAGAAACGATGAATTTCATTATATCACACACACACACACACACACACACACACACACACAACAGAAAAACATAAACACACACACACACACACACACACATATATATATATATATATATATATATATATATATATATGGGGGTGTATGATATAACGATATATAATTTTGTGTATCAACAAACAGCATTTGAAAAATATGACAAATTGGGAAGGTGATTTTGTGATGCGTTTATTTATTGATATACACTTCACCAAAAATCAATAAATGACATAGTATGATGCCTCCACCTTGAAGAGATCTCCATTTTGCTGCTATCGTTTCAATCAAGTAAACTATGGACAGCTGAATCATGGCTTTGAATCTAATATAAAACATTTCGTTCGACACGAAGAAAATTTGATTGAACAGAAATGAAGAGGCTATTTTACCGGTATACATTTTAAAATAGGAAAATACGCTTTGAAGCTTATTTTAGCGTTCTCGGTAAAACAGGAATTGATGCAATTTTGTTGGTAAATATTTTTATTATTATTGTGAGTGCAGATAATGTTAAAAATAAAAGATTTAACACAGAAGTATATTTATTTTCACGATCAATTATTCAGACAATTTAAAATCGTCGCCACAATTCATTTTTGAAGAACATGTTAAAATCATTTATTCTTGATGAATTGTTAAAAGAAATATAGAATTCTCTGAATTTTTTAAACACTTCATACATAACATATTACTTCATACATAACTATCTAGAAATCCAAAACCTGGTTTTGGGGATGCCTCTCTTGGCAATACATGTCAGGATCACCCACTGAAGACAGCAGTAAGAGACAAGAGGGTTCATGTTTTTCAATTCCCGCCGACACAGCTCACGATCTTAATTTACCAGCAAAGGACTCTGGGCGTTGTTTTATTTATTTTTTTTTTTTTTTTTTTTTTTTTTTTACTGAAAACGGTAAAATAAGATTAAAACATATCTATTTTACCGGGACCAGCAAAATAGCTGTCATGACTAATCTAGAGTGGTCTCCCCTTGTTCTGTTACTCTCCACTTTAAGAGAGCTGTTTACTGGGATTATAAAAAAGGCTATACACGAACCTTGTATTCTCTGCTGAATAGAGCTTTCTTAAAGCCAACACCTGTGTACTTTGGTCACTACAACAGGCTATTCGAAGAAAAATTTAATTCCTCATTCCTTTCTAAATATATGTCATGCAAATCTATCTATCTATCTATCTATCTATCTATCTATCTATCTATATGTATATATATATAAACTACAGTTTAAAAGTTTGAAACCTCTCCCAGAATTAGCCTGTGATGAACTTGACAGGAGAGTGAAAAGAAAGGAAAAAAGAGCTCTTAGTTTTTATTGAATGAATTGAAAAAAGAAAAAAAAGAATCACTTATCAAACTTATGGTTTGTGAAACCTTTTCAATGAATGTCACAATTTTGTGCTGCAGTAATCATTTCTGAATATTTTGGCGAAAACCAAATTTAATAATAAAATGCTTTTTTTTTTTTACTTTTTTTCATATCATTTCTAATAAAAAATCTTACCTCACTTGTTTTTTTTAAAACTTTTAAAATAATTTCTTCCTATTTAAAGCACAAAAGAATTATTTCGGTGCCAATTTAAAAAAAAAAAAAAATTACCAGGGGTGGTCTCAAATTTTAAACTGTAGTGTGTATACACACACGCATACACACACACACACACACATATATATATATATATATATATATATATACATACATACATACATATATATATATATATATATATATATATATATATATATATATATATATATATATATATATATATTGACGGTGAGAGAGAAAAAAGAAAGAATGGGAGAGAAATTAATGCAACTATGGCGTTTAACATTTAGCTGATTGATACCAATGAATTAAATGATATGTAACTTAGACCTACACAAAACAGAACGAATGTAGCAACATTCGGAATTACTCGGGGAAAGTTAATATAATAATAAATATGAACGTTGTCAAATGTACCGATTACATAAACTAATTCGGAATTTTTAAAATGTTAATAAAAATTACTGTAATTAGAAAGACTTGTATCAACAAAACCCTATCATCTAGAAAAAAAAGAATCTTCCAATCTTAACTGGTTTCCAAAGCCATAGAAAACGATTCAATCTATCAATCCTGACACAGATTGTGTTCAAATTGTATGTGTATGTTTGCGTGTATGAATACATATTTTAATACAATGTTTAATCTAAGGAGGCGGCTCAGATTGAAGAATCGGAGAGCCGAGTTCGAATTCCAGTCAAACCCATTACGTGCTAATACCCTTGGGAAAGGCATGAATCCTCTTCTTCTCAACCTAAGCTATGAATAAATAATAATAATAATAATAATAATAATAATAATAATAATAAATAGCAGGACAGACCGGGTTGCATAGCCTTGTATAACAACTGGTCTACCGCAGAAATAAATGGCAACCTACTGCAGGGGAAAAAATCTGCCTCTTCAGTCATCTATCTGTTTGGAGTTTCATCATTTGCTCATAGCTGGCAGACTCTAATAGCTGCTAAAATACCAGGTCAGAGTGGAACTCGAGATAACAGCAATTAAGAGGTGATTCCACGCCCCTCAAAATATCCAATCTCCCGATCAACGTTTTGCTGCCGGATGTAGTTTATCGTCATACTCAGGACCACTGTCACGGTAAAAATTGCTTTAATTTTTAACATAATCGACTTAGCGTATATCACGCAGGTCATATAACTGACTGATAAATCGAAAAAATCTTCTGAAAAAAACTTTAAAAAAAAATTTATTTGTAATATTGTGTGTGATAAGATAAAGTACAAATAAGAAACGTTTATCAATTTAACATGTTTCAATTTCACCATCAGAGAATGATATTTATTTTGTTTTATCCCCGTATCTCATTTCTGATGAAACTTTAATAAAATCAAAACACATTTCGATTGATAAACTTTTCCTATTGATCTTTATCTTATCAACATTGTGTCTGTAAACTAACAGAGAATAATTGACGGTTGAGAAGTAAAAGATTATCTTAAATAATAACGAACCCAGAGAGGTTGCTGGAAGTTTCTCGTATTTTTGAAATAGAAGATATTAGACAGGATTAGTTCACTGTCACAAAGCCAGGCAAGGAATAAAAGGAAAAGTAGCAGAATGTATCGCGTTATTCTAATTTGTTCGTGAAATCACCAATCCAAAACGTATGAAAGAGATCCGTCATACAAAATTTTATAGTGGCATGGTAGCAAAAATATGGTCAGCAAAAAGTTAGGTTTGGAAAATTTATTTCACTCACTTTAATCGTCACAGTTTGATGTTAATTGATTTTAAACTGAATATTAACCCCTAAGGAGTCATTTCATATTATTTTTTTAAGCATTACGCCCGAGCAAGGCGTGAAGCCACTAGGATGCAGGAAGTTGCAGAAGATTTGGAGAGAGAGCAGATAGGAGTGATAGAAGAAAGAATGAGGAAAGGGATAGTGGATAGATCAAGGTAACTGGAGATGTCGATTGACATTACATTTGAATAGTTGGAGATTATAGCTCTCAGGGTAACAGTAATAGGGAAGGGTGTTCCACAGGCGAGAGGTGCGTGGTATGAAGCTATTGGAGTAGAAGAGACGGCTACATTTAAAAGTTTCTACAGTGTAAGGGTGGGAGCAGGATGCCAGCCTCATAGGGCGCTTGAATTCATGGAGTCTGGAAACCAGTGAAAGCTGTTCATCGGAGCAATTACCTTGAAAGCATTTGTAAAAAAGACAGAGAGAGGCGACGGCGCGTCTATGAGAGGGCAACTGTAGACGAGATGCCAGATCAGGGCCAATTATATTACATATCCGCCTCTGGATTGTGTCAAGAACTCCGAGGTAAACAGAAGGTGCCCTAGACCATATATGGCAGCAATACCCCATGCAAGGGCGAATGTTTGATTTGTATATTTGAAGTATCGATTCAGGGGAGAAAAATTTCCTGGCGCGGCACAGAGAGCCAACTTTCCGCGCGGAGGACGAAGCAATAGACTCAATGTAATTGTTCCATCTCAGGTCAGCAGTCAACGTGAGACCGACTTTTGGGGAAGTTTGAAGGAATAAAAATATGATAATGTTATTCTACTTTCACAAATGTATACATGGTAGATGATACGCAGCTTTTGTGCATATATATGTTTGTGATGACATGATTACAAGAGGCGTAATACTTATGTTTTATGTTGTGGTTTTATTCAAGTTATATTTTAGAATAAATTTTAATCGCTTTAAGAAATTATAGAATAATATATGGATTAATATTACGAAAAATTTCTTTCATGTTGGTTGGTTGATTTTGTTCAGTAGCATATCAACCCCTCGGGGTTATTTAATGCTGAAATATAAATATTTTGTACACAATCTTATGGCGTCAACTAAATTTATTTTGAATGTAATTCCATGCCTTCGTTAGTCATTTTGCTATAAAATGTATTGTTAGTCATTTTCTAATAAAATGTATTGTTGGTACTTCTATAAAATTGTATTACTAGCCATCTTACTATAAATAAGCATTGCTAGTCATTTTGTAATATAAAAATGTATTGGTTGTAAATTTACTATATAAACTGAGTTTTAATCTTTCACGGTGTTTTCCTTTTATTTGGGCTTTCATCGTTTGCCCATAGCTGGGACTCTAAGAGCTGCTACCATCCCTGGAACTCGAGATAACAGCAATTAAGAAGTGATTCAACGCCCCTCAAAATCTCCAATCTCTTAATCAAGGTTTTGCTGCCGGATGTAGTTTATCATCATACCCAGGACACGATTCACAGCAGAAATTGCTTTAATAGAGCAAAATAAAAGTACCCAATACATAACACATACATTATGAATATAAGAAAGTGAATATGAATAGTGGTGAAAATTTGGCTAATTTGACTGTTAGTGTGAAACAGAACCAACGTGATTTGGGTGTATTTGGGAAGACAGTGAAGATCGACGCAGTAACGCACCCACTCCAGTCCACAACGGCCGTAGTCAAGCAAATGGAAGTCCTGACACATAAGATGTCATGAGAATATAACATAATTATTACCAAATAATTTCCGAAGAGTTCAATAAAATTTCATAATTGTCTGATTTTTACGGTTTCAAAATTTAATGAGGTTTTCGCCAGGAAATTAGTAGAACCATTTTTTTTTTACTCTCGTAAGCTACTTTTTTTTCTTATTTCTTTCTTTTCATCATTTCATCCCAAAGAAAAGAATGAAGCCATTAATTCTGAAGTGGTTACTGGGTGTTAGAGAATGTGAGAAAAAACAAAACAAAAAAAAAAAAGAAGAAATAATTAAGTAGATAGAATCATAAAAAAGAAATCAAACTGAGAATATTAATTAAAATAAAAAATAATATTTACTACCCAACTCTGCGAGTGAGGTCAACAAGCTATAGATTTCAGCATTTAATCGAGATGTCACCCATATTGACTGGTATGAGATATATAAAAGGTAACTTTTTTTTTTTTGTTTTTTTTTTCACATCTAGCCAGTGATTTGCCTGTTTTCGGGAGAACTTTTCATGGTCAGGATTATCAGTTGTCCCCTCCACCCGCTAAGGATTTTTGCCAGTTGCTCTATTGCTGTCAGTGCCAAGTGGTGGGGAAGAAAGAAGACTGGCTTAATTTAAGCTACAAAGAAGACAAAAGATGACGATTCGCAACGCATCTAAATCTATAAAGATCAATCTTGACTGGAAAGACAGAAGCTGGAAGAGAGTTCCAAAAGCGAAATGTGAAGTAGAAGAAACTGTTAGCATAGAACTTATGATAACATTTAGCCATTTCGGCTGTGAAATAATGCTATCTTTTCGCCAATCTAGTACTGTGAATTCATAAAGTCTAGGTACCATAAAGGAAAGTTCATCAGAATAATTACTATGAAATTGTTGTGATGAGATAACCCAACTTCCCCATTCACGATAATGGACGTTCTGGTGGCCGATAAAGTACGACCACAGTAAACAGTACAGGAGAGACGAAAAAAGAAGGTCTTCGTTTACTAACACCATTGCGGTTAACTTACTCCTGACGCTGTCTCTGTATTTTGACATACCTACATCCGATTATAAAATTATTATTGAAAACCACACTCGGGTTTACTTTGTTTATTATATCTTGTACGAGATATAACAGAAATAGTGCAGGGAAGCTACATTACGGCCGCGGGAAAGTGACTCTCCTATTTCATTTTCAGGTTACTCTAGGAGTGCTATTTATACAATGTAACCCAGGTCTGCCCACCACATACCCAGGCCATCGACGATTAAAAAATAGGTTACCCTAGCAGTTTTTTTTTTTTTTTTTTGATGAGGTAGGTGGCGAGACAGCCATCAGGATTAAGAACAAAACCCCATCAAAGGGCGGATATACATTCTTGTACGGGTAGCATCCATCTAGAGCAATGTGGTCGTCAGGGCCCCATAGCTATCCATGCAACTAGTGCAGTGATGACACGTTTTCGATAGGCGGGGAGCTTCCTAGACTTAATTCAACAGCCATGGCTGAGCCGTCCTCTTCTCTCTGATGGAATCAACGGACACTTGTACGAGACCAAGCTGATCATTCAAACTGGAGGACAAGTGTATGGTTTTTACCTGGTCTACTTGTCCAACACATGATATGCATGAATGAATATCGCTTTGTTTTTCAACCCACCTGCATGAAGGTTACGAGTCAAGGTGTCGGCTGCGGCCACACCCGATTATTAAACTAATGATGATGATAATGATGATGATGATGATGAAGATGTATTTTTACAAGATCAGCGATCATGACTCTCCCAAACGTTCTGTCTTTAATATATGTAACTGACATGTGACACATTAGCATCACCTTTTCTCTTACTCCTGTCACCTATTCACTCGCAGTAAGTACCCTGCTTGCTTTTTCTCCTTTCTTCTTGTGCCTTCTATAAGATTTTTGAGTATTACAGTCTCTAAGCAGTCATGGCTCTCCACAACTTCTTGTAATTTTCGGCGGCTCTAAGTAACATCTGGCCGATTAGCATCTTTCTTTCCACCTTGTTCCGCCTTGAATTCACAAAATGTCTAACTTGCCGGTTTTCCTTTATTCACTTGCTTTCAATATGGACATTAAATTTTAACGTCTTTAAGCAATCAAGACTCTTCACAAAGTCCTGTCATTTTCGACTCTAAGTAGCTTCTGGCAAATTAATATCTTTCTTTTCTTTGTTCCGTTATGAATTTAAAAACTAAGTACATTACTTCTTGTTTTTCCTTTTTTTCTTTCTCTTGCCTTTAATATGAACATTGAATGTTAGCGTTTTAGGCAATCCTGGTTCTCCACAACGTCCTGTCATTGTTGGCTCTAAGTAAACTCTGACGCAGCATCTTCCTCGCTCTTTGTTCCACTATAAATTTACAAATTGTTGAAGTTGTCGGTTTTCATTTTTTCTGTTCCCTGCGTCTGCTCGGTCTCACGCTGACTGCTGACCTGAAATGGAACAAATACATTGAGTAAATTGCTTCTTCCACCGCGAGGAAAGTTGGCTCTCTGTGCCGCGCCAGGAAATTTTTCTCCCCTGAATCGATACTTCAAATATACAAAACAACCATTCGCCCTTGCATGGAGTATTGCTGCCATATATGGGCTGGAGCACCTTCTGCTTACCTCGGAGTTCTTGACAAGATCCAGAGAAGGATATGTAATCTAATTGGCCCTGATCTAGCGTCTTGCTTGCAGTCACTCTCTCACAGACGCGCCGTCGCCTCTCTCTGTCTTTTCTACAAATACTTCAATGGTAACTGCTCTGATGAGCTGCTCTCTCTGGTTCCCAGACTCCATGAATTCAAGCGCCCTACGAGGTTGGCATCCCGCTCTCACCCTTACACCGTAGAAACCTTCAAATGTAGCCGTCTCTTCTACTCCAATAGCTTCATACCTCGCACCTCTCGCCAGTGGAACACCCTCCCCAATTACTGTTTCCCTGAAAGCTATAATCTCCAACTATTCAAATGTAATGTCAATCGACATCTCCAATTACCTTGATCTACCCACTATCATTCTCCTCTTCCTTTCTCCTATCACTCTTATCTGCTCTCGCTCCAAACCCCCTGCATCCTAGTGGCTTCACGCCTTGCTTGGGGCACAATGCTTAAAAAAAAAAATATGAACATTGAATGTTACCGCGTTCTCTTCACAACGTGCTGTATTTTATGGCTTTAATTAATCTCTGAAACTTTACAATATCCCTTTATCTTAATTATGCCATCTATTCACTCAAACTGGTTAAGTACGTTACTTGCCGTTTTTCTTTCCTTCTCTTGTCTTTAATATAATATTTGACTGTTACATTATGTATGCAAAATTGGCTTTCCACAACTTCCTGTCTTTCAGTGGTGTAAGTAACCTCTGTCGCCATATTTGCTGCTGTTAGTAGCGACTGTCATGCCATCCATAGAGCTTACAGTCTATTTCCACATTTTGTTTTTGCCTTCAGTATGTTATGTATGTATTAAATTCTCCAAGTCTTCTTTTCTCGATATGCGTTCATTCCATCTGTTTCAGATTGATTGATATTCGCAGTTTAATTTTAGGTTCTATTTTTTTCTGTAAACTTTCTATATTTTCACAAGCTTTCATAGCATCTTCATCATACGTCGGTAGAAGCACATGTGTCACTTGATGAATCTACATGATTTTTTAACATCTTACCCAGAATTCACCGCTCTATCCGGGATTACATATTATATAGTACTAGCAGCCCGGCCCGGCGTTGCCCGTGCTTGATTCAAAAATCGTACGATTCATACAGTAATCGCTATCACTTGACTTAAAATATTTTTGCCCTTCCTTGCCTTTAAAGGAGTGCCCTTTGCCGTGCTGATGTTGCTACATGCCTTACTTCTTGCCTATCTCACACTGCGATTTTTTTCTAAGGTCTATACTAAATATTAAATCTGTTACAAAAAAAAGAACTACACAAAATGAACACAAAACGATCAGCTTTAGAAAAGGACCCGTAACTGGAAAAACCGAATGAAAAAAGAATGTTAACAACAAATACTTTTTCACACCCAACCCAGTTCTTCGGAATCAGAATTAACGTTGAGTTTATGCAAGCGAATGAGCCAATTGTAGTAAAGTGCCATGCAGATTTAAATTTTTCCCACTTGTGACGAAAGCAGCTATCGATTTTTTGCATGCTAGCATGCTAGTTAACATTCGTGTCAGTCAGCTGTTGGCTCTCAATCTGGCCAGTAGAACATGGCCACAAACTACATGAAAACTGCCGTAGAAGCATGAAAAAATCGATTATTTCCACTATCGATGGAAGTTGTGAAATTCAAAGTCGATCTTGGACTTTCCGCTAACTTGGAGCATGTGCATGTAAATTTTGGTGCAAATCCGTCGAAAATTGCGGCCGTGCATTCGTTACACACACACACATCCTGCCTTTTATAGATAGAGATGTCACTGCTTATTTCTTTGTATGTACGGGCATCTATCGACCTCTTAATAATTTACTTCATTTCAGAAAGTCAACATTCTCCGGGGGTTCGGACTTTAACTTTTTTTTTCATTGTTTTTTACATCACTACAGTACGTAGTCGAAATCCTGCACCTACATGATTATGGCTTCTAAATAGAGTATCTCATATCTGAACATTTTGCTGACAATCACAAATTCTTCTTCCTTTCTTACAGTTAACAATTTGTCCTTTCTTTTTTGTTTATTCAATAACTTTGTCGAAGTAATTTTAGTTATTTTTCTCAGTTAGCAACCAAGAAAGTTTCATCTACCCAATATATATTGTTACGGTTATACTACTACTAATAAATACTGGTAGGTCGTCAGGTTCCCTTAGGATCGTCTTGCATTATAGGATAAATACATCCGGTGGGGAAAATATTATCAAAGTCGTACCATTCTTCCTATTTTGGTGTATTTTTATAGGCTCGCTCCCAAACCCATCGCGAAACGTTTGTTCCCATCGGCGGCTAGAGGGTTAATTAAATATATTTCCTATGTATGCAGAGTTTGTTTTTTTTCTTTCTTTCTTTCTTGTTTTTTTGTTTTTATTTCTCTCTAATTTTTTCTTCTCTCTCCTTCCCCTCTCCTCTATTCCGCTCTTTCTCTCTCTCTTTCTCTCTCTCTCTATATATATATATATATATATATATATATA
>CAHIKZ030000308.1:1085000-1122500 GCA_903632075.3 Acanthosepion pharaonis | reverse complement strand
AACGCCTCATGAACAAACATAATAGACCCTCGTTGTCTGTTATATTTAACGATATATATATATATATATATATATATATATATATATATATATATATATATATAATATATATATATATAAAAACAATCTAAGTTTCGAGAGAATAGCTGGTTTCCCGCGAAGAAATTCGAAATTGAAAACTTGTAATAGAAAGAAAAAATTATTTTATTACTATCGTAAATATTCAAGTTTGTTATTGAATGCTAAACTTGATCTCATGAAAATAATTGAAAAAAAAAACGAGGTGGTTCCGTCAGCTAAAATTTGTATCAACAGAAATATTGTAGATTTTCAAGATTAGACACAATCAAAAGAATTATGTCATTTGCTAACAGAATAAAACATCCTTTATTTGACTCAATGACTTGCAATAATTCCTACCTATTTAAATTAATTAATTAGTACTTTAATTGCAAGACATTTCTAAAAAATATTCTACTATTGAAGTAATATGTCTCTTAATCTTTTACTCGGGAATATATGTCTCTTAATCTTTTTACTCGGGAATATATATATATATATATATATATATATATATATATATATATATTTTCGTTTAAAATATATAAAATATCACATCACTATTACTGCCTGTGATTCCAATAATAAACACGGCTTAAATAATTGTCATTTACATTTTTAAAATAATTTATACCTTTTACTCCATAAAATTTAATATAACTGAATTAATGTTTACAGGAAGTTGAAGTACAATTAGAACACTCATTGCGAACTGATGGTAACCGTCATGAACTAACTGACAATTAGGCCAACTCGCCTTAATATCAATTGGAAGTCTAGCCACTAAGTTCATCAACCTCTCTTTTCCATTAGCAAGCCATAGCCATTAATTATTGAATTCTGCTGTATACTCTGTCTGGATAAACTAAATTCATTCTGGCTATTAGTCGATTGCCAGATCGAACTGGAAAGGTCAGTGCAGATGACATTAATTCCTGGGATTGCTACTAAATCATATTAGCGTAGCTGATGATTGGTTGAAATCCTGTACTGTCCTCCTTTAGGAGACACGTTTCTCCCCAAAGATTGGCTTCTGCTTGATTTTCGTAATTTCCCTTGCCAATCGTCACGTGAATGAAACAAGGGACCAATAAATAAAAGGTCACTGAAGACAGCGCAGAAAACTTTGTAGTAATATTTGCTTTAATTGAATAAGTTTAGTTATCAGCCGTTGACCCGAGTCGATTTGTTAGAAAGACAGACAGCATATAGATAGCGTAAAAGTACAATTGTGCCAGTAACGATTGTTCGAACACTTCAAACCCGACATTTGAATTTCTTTACAGATTTTTGGGGAGTTTCTGTAGTAAAATAGAATATAATTGTAACATTTTCACGACATCATCTATGGCTCGAATTTCTGTTTGTACGACTACGGTCTTTGTTCAATAAAGGACAGCACCATTTTTGTCACTGCGTTAGTCTTCACGTTTGTACCCAAGTCAATACACCAAAATCGCTATCCCTCTGTTTACAGATATGTCAAATCAGTCGTCTTTGCACTAGGATTGACTGATTTGATTTTTACGGGTTATCAATCTTTTGCAGTTTATTTAAGTCTATGAAATATTTTCAGTTTATAAGAATTTCCTCAGAAATTATAATGGTTTACAAACATAAATTCTACTAATTACCGCATAGTTGGGTGGGGGAGAAGAGCTGGATTCATAACTCTGCCAGGGTTATTTGTTCGTAAGTGAATATAACGAACACAACTGGAAATGGAACCTGAACCTCCGATTTCAAATTCTGAACCCTTATCCATTCTACCACCCGCACATCCAAACTTACGACAATGGTTATACCCAAGCGGTTAGGTATTGACTAGAATTGACATTGCCTAATTTTGGTGATGACACGAGAACCGGTGACTTAACGTCATATACTTGTAAGCCCTTTTCACCAGGAGAGATTTTCTTTTGGTAATAAATAGCATAACACATATTTACTGGGTATTGTTATTGATCCACAGTAAATAAATTTTCTGACTACTTTTCGGTGATGAAGAGGGTTTAGTGAGTGAGAGAAACTTCACTGACTCGATATCTTGAATATCGATGTGTTTACTAGCAAACGAAAGATTTTCGTGACAGAATTTTTGAACTTACGTACTCCTATTTTGTACCAGGAAATCACGCGTTCTAACAAATTTCTGCTTCGTCAATTCATGGTCAAACGAAAAGGCATAAACGTCTTTTTATTTTGAGGACATGCCACTGAAAATATGTATTATTTCCGGAATACGACATATTTTCGTGAACATGCGATTTTGTTTATTAATAAGGATATCTTTTGTCTTCTTAATCCTTAAAATTGAATTCGTCGTGGATATGACGCTAAACTACAATCTACAGGAAGGACTCTGATCGGGAGGTTCTGAGACTCTTGAAACCACCTCTTAATTGATGTTGTATATAGGTTCACAATGACCAGAGGTGGTAACACAAGTTAGGGTCCAACTATGGGCAAATAGTAGACCCTTAAACTGGTATAAGAACAGGAAAATATAAAAATATATTAGAAAAAGTTACCAGAAGTATATTTTCAAAGTAAAAAAATTAAAAAAAATACCAGCAATACTTTATTGAAAAAAAGGTTATCAAAGTTCGCAAGAAAATACAATTTTGGCATTAAATGACCCATGAGGAGTCGATATGCCCTTAAACCCAACAAACGAAATCATTAAAGATAAATTATTCTCCCTTAAATCTAACAATCGTTATTTCAGCGGATTTTCAAGGAATTCCCCTCATAAAGATCATATAAAATATATTTCTATACTAACGCCATATAAATTTTCTGTCAGCACCAAAAATTTGCGGGTCAGATTTTTAACACATTTCACTTGTATTATCATTGCATCGACATTAATAGAATCATGTGAGTATTCATCCAATAAGGTTAATTTGAAATTCCTCAACTGCAACCGTCTTTTTCTTTCGTATTTTCCTGGCATTTCTGCAGCAAAAATGTTAGAATATATTTTCATAATAAAGTCATACTACTGTTTTTATTTCAGTAACTCTTGCTTGGATTTTGCAACACTATCCTTTTATTTTTTTGGAATTTCAAAACTATTCTAGTGTAAAGTCGTTTAAAATAATGATTGCAATAACGTCATCTGACGGTTCTCTCAGTAACGAAAATTCGAATTCATCAACCCCGACAATAGATGATTTTTATGTATTTCCGAGTATTTCTAGAGCGAAGACATTTAGATATATTAGTGTAATATATTATTGGTAGAACTCGTTGCTGAGTATTGGGGTGCTCATCGATATTTCTTTCTATATGAACTGAGTCTATTTAATTAGATGACGGATGTTAGTCACATAGTTATGAGCTGAAAACTTTTCGTTTAATCTCTCCCCACCTCTAACAATTTGTTGTAAAGTAGTTTTTACACTGGAGGCTTGTATTTCACTAAGTCGTCCTAAATTAGGTTCGACGTACAAAACGTTAGGAACTTGCAATAATAGTTAATGACGCAGCAATCTAGTTGTGATGGTGGATACGTCAATGTCCGAAATCGACTGACTCACCCAACTCCACTGAGCTCAACTGGCGACTACTTATTATGTGTGGAGGAGTCTATTACAATAGAATAGATAATGTTCTAGTAAAACACAATTTAAGGGCGACAGTAGAATCTACCAGACTAATCCTCTTAGGCGGCCACTAACCCTAACCCTAACCCCAGCCACTAACCCTAAGCCACCGCTACCTCTAATAATAATATATTAATAGATTTTGAACATGTTATATAGGAATAAAGTTTCGCTGCCGACTCTTGAGTTTGAACACAGATCACCAAAGAGCAAACACAGGTGATCCCATTTCTAATAAGGAGATCGTAAAAGAAATGTAGATGTGGGAATTAGCTTGGTGTCTAATTGATCACTATTTCTACTCTATCCTCTATTAATATACGGATCTCTATTCTCTATAGCATTCACTATACTATTTCTCTATATTATTCACTATACTTTTTCTCTATACTCTCTCTACACGGATTACTATTCAGTGGCTACATTTTGAGCAAGTATTATAGAGCAAGTACTATTGCTGCGTGTGTTATTCGAAGGCCTCTGACACCAGCATTGTTCAACGGCGTTACTATAGTTGTATCGGCGATTAAAAACTCTCTACTACAACGAGCATTACGAAAGTGACAACGAGTATTCGTTGACATTACAAAATGGCAACGAGTGTTCGTTGACATCATAAAAGAACACTATTAGTTGTAGTAGTGATACGAAAGATGAAAGCGTAGAACAGATGTGTACTTTATTTAACTGTGCATAATACGGGAAGGTCTGGACGTAACTTAAAAGCAAAAAAGGGGTTTCGTATTATACACAGGTACAATTTTCAGAAATCTTTACTCAGCTTAAAAATGCTTACTTATTGCAACACGATTACAAATACACTCAGCATAATCATACTTATTATAAAGCCCAGGTTGTGTATGTGTGTGTGTGTTTGTCTGTACGTTTATATATTGGATCAGATTTCCTACATTTTTCAACCGATTTCAACAAAACTTCACAGGACTGACTACGTAAAATTACATTGCGGTGGTTCTGACAGCGCCAAAAATTGAAAAAACACAATTGTTTTTGCACAAAATCAATTTGAAAACACGATTAAAAGGTATCGCGAGAATGAAAGGGGCAAAACCCATATCGAGTTATACTTATTATAAAACCCAGATTGTTTGTGTGTGTGTGTTCGTGTGTGTGTGTGTGTGTGTGTGTGTGTGTGTGTGTGTGTGTGTGTGTGTTGGTTTATATATGGGATCGAATTTCCTACATTTTTCAACCAATTTCAGCCAAACTTCAGTTTTTTTTGGGTTTTTTTTGGCAGGTAGTGTTTCTTATTGTCTTGCACACTTTTTTCTTTATTTTTACATTCAGAATGCTTTAAAAATTCCATTTACAAGACAATTGTTTATAATAAAATTCTATTCAATCAGTAGACTCATAACAACTGAAAACAATGTTTGAGTTTGAACAATTCGTAAAAAAAAAAAAAACTAATTAAGACATGCGTGTCTGTCGACCTTAAACAATAATCTTTATCAATTTTATTTTTCAGTCTTTATGATAGTCGATACTTGATCTATCTCTTGCTGTTACATCCCCGGGCAACGCCGGGCTCCACTGCTAGTAGATAATAAACCAAAAAAGTAGGCAGTTGTTGATGACAGTTGTTTATTAAAGGTATTTGATATGTCGATAATATTTGCTCCCTATTCATTCTTAATAAAAGACGATATTTTTTATTTTCATAGTTTATTAATAGAGAGAAATATATTAAAGTCATATCAAAATGAAAATTATGATAGATTAATTAACAACTTAAAATGCATTACCGGGAATGTCTAGTTAGCATATTTCCCTGACGATTCGAAAATGTTTTTTGAAACGGAAGTTGGAAGAAACGCGCAATGGCTAAACATCCGGCTCATTTCTATTCTTTAATATCGGGAAAAAATTAATATTTTAGTGAGATATGTGTTCGATATTGAGATTTTAATGAATGATATGTTAAAATAAATTAAATCGGGATGGCTTTACTACGTAGTTGTATTATACTCAAGCATGTTATTTATTCCCTGTTTTTAGTTTCAAAGATCATATTTTTTATTTATTTTTCTAAGCATTTCACCCCAAGCAAGGCGGGAGTGCCACAAGCCCACAAGGGGTTACAGAGAGTGGGAGCAAGAGTAAAGAAGCGTGAATGAGGGAAGGATAAAGAGAAGGACGTTGAATAGATCAAAGCATCTGGAGATGTCGATTGACATCGCATTTGGATAACTGAAGATTATAGCCATCAGGGAAGCAATGAAGAGGAAGGGTGTTCCACAGACGGGAAGTGCGCGATATGAAGCTGTTCGATTTGCATTCAAGTTGTTCTACGCACAAGAAAATGTGGTATTAATAAATTTCTATTATCGCAAAATTACTAGAGTTTCTTTCTCATTCTGAGCCAAAAAATCACCTAATGAAGGCCGGAGCGTACAGAAGCATTGTGAGTATTACAATAAAGATGAGGACAACAGTTCGAAGAATGTAAACAGTGTAAATATTTCCGTTATTGTTCCATAAAACGTCTATGGTTTTAACATATTCTGCCAATGGTGTTCAAGGCATTTATTGGTACAAAAACCTCTCTCCCGTTTCAGGTCTATTTTATATGTGAGGACATTTCCCGGCATTCCCTGTCATATAGGAGGTTAAAAATTGCAAAGTTGCTCACCATTTCTGCTATCAATCTAACGAATATTTTTCTTTCTCTTGATACTTTGCTTAGTTTCTGAAAGGCATGTGGGTATTGTCCATCATTTAACGCCATATAGGAGATTAGATATTACATAGCAGATGGACAATCTTTTCTTTGTTTCTAACAACGTTTTTTCTTATATTTTAATACTTCCTGAAGGGTATTTTGAGATTGTTTTGAATTCTCTACTACATAAGATGTTTAGGACTAATTTCTTTGTTTTAAAAATCTCCGATCTCTTGCTACTTTTTTTCAGTTTCTGAAAGATAAAGGGTGTTCCAAATACTTGGACCTATTTTCATGTGAATTTATTTGAAGCATCTAATTTTATTTTTCCTTTATCTTTCAGATTTGCCTGACATTTGGGCGATATTATTTTTCACATATAATTGCCATGACTTAAATAACATGATCCAATGGAGATTATCTTCTATACCACATGAGTAAAAATAAACTAAATTAAATGATATATTTAGAGTGTTCCAATAACTTGGACCGATTTCAAACGTGCATTAAGTTTAAGCGTCTAATGTTTTTTTTTCCCTTTTTCTTTCAGATTTGGCGGACATTTGGGCGATAATATTTTTCACACATAATTGCCCTGACTTAAATAGCATGATCCAAGAAATAAATAAATTTTCACCAATAACACTGATTTATTGACTGCCGATTTTGATCCGCCTTAATGAAACACCCTTATATATAATCCCTCTTAATGAAACACCCTTTATTTGTTAAATACTAATTTGTCATATAGAAGAGTAGACGTAACAGGATAGTCCATCAATCTTTTCTTTGTTTTTAAAAATGAAGGTGAACTGAAAATTTCATTGGCTGACACTGCATTGTGTCTATTGACTATCGAGAAAAGGGCCATCTCGTCAATGACAACTTCATGCCAGCTTCCTGAGGCAGTTTTGAAAGTCTATCAGGATCAGCTTCCCCCAGGAAAAATGATGAAAGTGTTCTTGTTTCATTAGGACAATTCTCCATCAGACAAATCATTCATTTCAAAGGCTGCTATGCGTCACTCTGCCTTTGAACTGGATGATTTCTTCCTATTCTTCTGACCTGACTATCATCTGTTCCCCAACTTAACTAGTAATAAATATCGCCTGTTAACTTTTCATTCCCCCTACGTATCTGGAAAGAAACAATGCAGGTTTTTAATTTCGCAAAATACATATTTTTGATGAAAAGAAGGAGTCGTCATCGATGTGATATTCCTGGGTTCCTGTAGAATTTCGGATTTCGGGCGACTCTATCAGGGCTGATTGAACAGTTATTCCCCCCCCCCAGCAAAAGGCTTTTACAAAGTTCGCCTCCATTTTGATGCTGGTTAATTTTGACTGTTAGATGGTACCGTTTTCGTATACGTTTTGATCACGTTATCCCTCGCCAATGGCATTTGTATTCTGATCGACCTCTATCTTTACATGAGTTTTCTATGCTCTCCCGGAGTTTGGCGACAATTTCCTGACAATGATAATAATGCACGGGCTTTGGTGAGTTCGTTTAATTTTTCTACTCTCTTTTTCTGAGTAAACCTTGTCTGCACTAATAAGGCACACACACGCCCGTACATACGCACGCGCGCGTGCTTGCGCGCGCAAAATATAATAATTAAAAACAAACCAAATTGCTACATTAAATGAAGCTATTATTTACCTACCATATTTGAATGTAACAACGATTGCGCCCACGAACAAACGGCTGGTTCCTATGAAATAACTATTTATATACAAGCCCACACAAATCTAGCATCACTCGTTGATAGTCAGGATATACAATTTCAGCACACCCCCGTAGCTGGAATGTTATTACCCAATGTAGCAACCACGTTAGCATGAATGTGTTAGGAGTCTAAATCCTTTTTCTGCAGGTACTTGATAAATCCCAGATGTCAGCGTTTGTGCATTTTGAAGAGAAGTCGCTTCTAGTAATTTTAAAGTTTTATTTGAACAGTTAAATATCAGTTTACCTATGAATTTTCAGACCCCCCCTCGTACCTGGAAAGAAACAATGCAATTATTAATAACAAGAGTTGAAATTAAAGCATGGACTATTTCATCGTTCCTTCATATTCAGCCCATGAACCAATGCAATTATTAATAAGAAGAGTTGAAATTAAAGCATGGAATATTTCATCGTTCCTTCATATTCAGCCCATGAACCAATCAGCCCTTATTAAATGGAAAGAAACAATGCAATTATTAATAACAAGAGTTGAAATTAAAGCATGGAATATTTCATCGTTCCTTCATATTCAGCCCATGAACCTTTCAGCCCTCCCTCGTAAATGGAAAGAAACAATGCAATTATTAATAAGAAGAGTTGAAATTAATGTATGAAAGATTTCCCAGCTCTAGCATCACTCCTTCATGGCCAGTCTATGAACTTTTCAGCCCACTCTCGTAACTGGAAAGAAATAATGCAGATATTAATAAGAGAGGTTGAAATTAATGCAAGCAAGATTTCAAAGCTCTAGCGTCATCCCTTCATAATCAGCTTGCGATCTTTTCAGCGCACCCTCGTATCCGGAAAGAAACAAAGCAGTTATGAATAAGAAGAGTTTAAATTAATGCAGACAATATGTCACAGCTCGAGCATCCCTGCCTCATAATCAGCCGATGAAGTTTTCAGCCTCATTCCGGAAAAAGAACAATGCAGTTATTAATGAGAAGATTTGAAATTAATTGTTGTAATATTTCACATCTCTAGAGACACTTCTTCATAGTCAATATATGTATTTTGCAGCTCAACCTCGTACCCGGAAAGAAACAATGCCGCTATTAATGAGAAGAGTTGAATTTAATGCAGCATGCAAAATTTAACAGCTCAATCCTTCATGGTCAGCCTATGAAAAGTTCAACCGAGTCTTGTATATATTATTATTTTTTAATACTTCGCTTAGCTTCTGGGCGATATTGTTATGGTCCAGGTTAGGATCAAGGAAGAACAACACGAACACAGGAGTTAAAAATAACGAAGGTATATTACACGAAATAATAATACAAGAAGTGGAAGGTGTTAGTATGACTGTCAGTCTGGTTTGGAGTGAACTACTATTGGCTCGACTCGATTCGGTATATAGCCCCCCCCCCACCAAGAGGGTTGCATATGGCACAAGGCCGAGTTTAACGTGGGTTTCCTGAGCCCATAGGCTCGGCCAAAAAAATGCCCGTAGAACCCGTATAAACGGGATCGAGTTGGTCAATCTCCCCGAACGAGACTCTGCCCTTCGGTGGAGCCTCGTCCGGGTTCCTCTCTGCTCAGATGCAGAGAGTTTGACCATCAAGCCCAGAAGCTTGGCTTGATTCGGTATCTAGCCACCCTCCCACGAGTGTTGCCTGTGGCACAAGGCCGAGTTTAACGTGGGTTTCCCGAGCCCGTAGGCTCGGCCAAAAAATGCCCGTAGAACCCGTATAAACGGGATCGGGTTGGTCAACCTCCCCGGACGAGACTCTGCCCTTCGGCGGAGCCTTGTCCGTGTTCCTCTCGGCTCAGAGGCAGAGAGTTCGACCGTCAAGCTGACAAGCTCGACTCAATTCGTCCCTCTCTCTTGAGAGGCGCAGTATACATAGTGTTAGGAAGAGTTCATTCTGTAGTTATATGTAAGGGCGTATGACAGGTATTTAGATATTGTCCAACATTCGATGCCATATATGAGATTCGATATTACAATATTTGTTTCTAATTCTATTTCCCTATCTCTTAATATTTTTTTCTAGAAGATATATTTCGTTGTCAACTATCTGTTTTGATTTCTGAAGCGCGTTTACAATACCCAGAGAATTAAATTAAAGAACTTCCTAAATATGTGTCCCAGACATTTCCACAGTCACTAGTTGAGTCTTCGGTCTAGTGTGATTTACGTTTCTAATTTCCTAAAAACTTGTTACTCCCATGTTCCATCCATTCTTTTAAAGAACAACACTTACGTTGTCTCAGTGTTTCTCTTCGTCTATGAGGAAGTTGTTCCTTATTTCCCAATATTCAGAATGATTGGTAGTACACAGAATCTTGGCGAGGTGGCTTTGTTTCGGTGTTTCCTGTTTTTTGGGGTTTTTTTTTAACAAAGAAACACATCTTTAAGAAAAAAAAAAGAATTGAAAGAAAGAAAAAAATAAAAAAAGGAAAAGCTGTTATCTCTGGAATAGAAGAACGAAAAATATCAAATAAAGTAATCTAGGTCAGATTCACATTGCTAGAAAAGCAGTAGAAAGACCCCCCCTTATTTCCAATCTAATCACGCCAGAATCATTGTTAAAAAACAGGTTTATTGATAAGAAATGTTATTGGATATAAGAGATAATTAAATATAATATTCAGTTTAATAGTTGGCATCTGCGATACATAGCTACAGGGTAAACAGGTGTGTGTGTGCCTGTGTGCGTGCGTGCTGTGTGTGTGTGTGTGTGTGCGTGTGCATGTGCGTGCGTGTGCGTGTGCGTGCGTGCGTCTGAATAAAAATAAAAGTAAAACTTATCTTACCTGAAACTTTATCAAGGAAAATGTAAGGCCAAAAAGTATTTACAAACAAAAGTATTTATAAACAAAAGCAAAGATGTTCTCGGATTTTCACTTTTTTTTTTTTCAAATAAATCCTTTCCTAAAAGAAATGTTCCATTTACAAGACTACTTACATAATTATAAATATTTCAAAAATGTTAAAACCTTAAAGCTATAGCCTACTTTTGTTTAAAATTATAATGCACAAATTAATCCCAAACGAAAAATTATAATTTTTAATTAAATTATATATATAAAAAGAATTCAACACGCCTTTGTCCATTGGACATCACTTACCATCCTCCATAATTTATCTTTCTGTTTAGTTCGGCTGATAAATATCTATAAGCTTTTCTTAAATTTATTCTATTTTTGTTATTACTTTTGTTTATAAATATTAGTTGGATAATAAAATGGTTACCTTTGCCTTGGGAATGTCCATCAAAGGACGAAACGCATCGACATTTTTTTTTTTTTTTTTGTTATTGTTCTTTTACAGGTATATTTAGAGATTTTGCACACACGCACACACACACACACACACACACACACACACATATATATATATATATATATATATATATATATATATATATAGAGAGAGAGAGAGAGAGATTAAAATAGATTTACAAATTTTGGGTGCAAGTTCCCCACACAAAAACAAGGACAAATGACCATATAAACGTCTGTCCTTCGATTTTGACTTGAGTTTAAAGATTACGGTAGACGCTGTTAAATGTACATTGTTTATCCATCGGACCCTGTAAAACAATATTTCTGCTGCTTCAAATCCCTATTTCATCCGTTAGGAGATTATCCAGGATTGATTTCCATATAGGGAGACGGATTATACATTCAATTCTCTTTTCTTTGTTTCTAACAATTGTTTTTCTGTTTCTTATCTTTTGGAAAACATCAAAACAAACATTTGCTATCCCAATGCACCGTTGGATTTCGATGTGGGCACTTTCAGACCTCTGTTAAGAAATTTTCCATATATCTAAATTTCTGTACTTGCCATCTCTAATTTGTCATTTACCTGTTGGCTTGCACCTTTTACTGACAAACATATATTGCGTCTTCTTGCAGTTGATGTTCAGTCGTTTTTACTTGCCTTTCTTCACTCACCTTCTGTCGGATTTCTCGTATTTCCTTTCCGTGTCTGCTAGTATCCCTATGTCGTCTGCATATCGTACGTTGTTAAGATTATGTCCGCCAATAATGAATCCTGACAGGGCATCTAATTCTCTCAGAATTGCTTCGCTGCTGCATAGGTTGAATAAGACCGGCGAGAATACACATCCTTGTCTTACACCTTCTTTCACGCTTTGTATATTTAACGAATTAAGTTTATATCCGCGTGCAGGCGATTGCCTCCTGCTATAACTTATAGATCATACTAAGATCCTTCGGAAATATATCAAGCTTAACTGACAGCTCTAACAGTTAATTATGATGTATTTAATCAAATGATTTTGCATGATCTTTAAAACATAAGTGTTCATCCTTCTTCATATGTATTGTTCATTATGGTACAATTGTGAGCATAACCATAGGATTCTCTTAGTGTCTTTAACGAACCCGTTCAGTTCTTGTCTGATTTCCGGTCTAATTCTGCAGCGCCCTTTTTTCATTAGAATTCAGATGATAAATTTCGTCTGTTTTGGCTGATGCAGTTCACGTTCGTTTTTACCTGGCTTCTTAGGCAGTGCTATCAAAATAGATCTACATAGATCTTCCGGTATATAACTATTGTTGTATATTCTGTTACAGTTTTTTATATATATATATATATATATATATATATATATATATATATATATATATATATATATATATAACTAGTGAGCCAGTCAAAATGACTTGACTAACTTTATAGTCCACCAATAGAAAGTTAACCAATCAGAAGACGTAGAATATTCAATCTGTCGTGTATAAAGGCGGCCATTTTGTTTACTTAATCCGAATGTCCAGTGCCAGCTTGTCAGGCGAAGAGGAACAGAAGGAATAACTACGCTCTGCTACTTTTACCAAAATATCCACTGCTAACTTGAACAACGCTTTCCTACTGGCTTCGAAATATTCACTCCTAACCTCTGGATTCTATACTCGAAGACGACCGTCATCATGAACAACATATTCCAATTATTATGTACGTAATATCAATTCTAAAACCATCTAAAATTGCCTTTAGCTCTATTACAATTCCGCCTGGTACTGATGCTTTGTTTTCAATATGTTTTGAATATTTCTGGTCTTTCGATATCTCTGTGTATTACTAGTTGTCCCTCTTCGTAGAAGAGTTCTCCGATCTATACGTTCCATCTCTTAATATTTACCTTCCTCTAATATAATTATCTCATCCTTCGGTAAGACCCATCTTGTTGTTGACCATGTATTTCATCTTACTCTATTAGTTATATGCATATCTTTAACTTTGATAATAATTATTTCTATTTCTGTACACATTTCGTTGAGCTAGCCCGCTTTAACCCACATGCATTTGTTCCTAATTTCTTTATGCAGAGACCTATATATTCTGTGCCACACCCTGGCACTGTTTTTTGTCTCCGTTTCACCATTTCGAGAATTTCATCTCTCGTCCATTCTCATAAACTCTTTTGCTGACGTTACTAAACATTCTCTTAGTATGATCCACTTCGAGTTTTTGTTTTCATGTTCTTCATTGTATGCGTGAGTCCATATATTTCCCATTCACATCAGGTCATTCAGGAATCTGTCTTATTGTAATTTGGATGCTACTATTCAAGTTTTGTTATTTCATTCTATGTTTAGATTTCACTGGAAAATGGTCACCCCTGCAGTCGGGATTTTACTATGTTTTACAGTGCACAACTGCATTCCTGATTCGCTTATATATAATTATACATAATTATGCAGTCAATTTTGTTTCACCTTCATCTTCATATATGTAAGTCATATCCCTGAAACTAGGTGCTAATACTACCTTATAATTGGCCGTGTATCATTGGATCCATTTTTATTCCGTGCATTATGCTGACGCTAAATATATAAATATAATGGATATGTTGAAAGGCTCTTCTTTCAGTTTAGCTTCAGTGTTTCTTCCAGATAGTTGATAGTAACCCAGAATACATTTCGTCATGTATTTATCTAATTTCAGTCTTACTCCTCTTCTCATTTTTCACACAAATGTGTTTGTCGCTGACGAAAACTCCATTGTTTACCCAACTCGTTTCGCATAAAAATAATTACATGCGCTACATAATAAGCTATTTATAGATAGTTTCAAACCGGAAATATTTCAAAGAGTTTGAGCCCTTCGAGGGCGCTTATTTTATAGTATTGCTAGTACGGATGGCATCAAGTGACACCGTGGTGGAAGTTCATTCCTATAGACATAACTCCCTTCAGACATTTACCATTTACAACCATATTGTGGAGTATCATGTATTTCCTTCGGATAGATAATCAGGTGGTTTCGTTTGCTTTCTCCACAGAGATTTTATTGTGACACCACCTCTAATTAGCTAGTCGTTGACTCATCATGAGTTCTTCCGCCCATTGATAGGTCTTATCGATACACTTAATATATATCTCTACTATAAAATGTATAATATATTCGATCTAATTATTACCAACACCTAACCTCACAAATAGCAGCTCTGTTAAAATAATGTTGTCTATGAATTCCCATTCTCTCCAGGAGATAACATCCCCAACCTTAATAATCAAAACCAGAATTAAATAATTATATTGGGCAGACATGAACTACACTCTCTTGCAGAATGCCATATAACCTGTAGAAACACAGTGCAATACGTGCACACATGTCTCCTCACATTATGGGCAACTAAAATATAACTATGAACATAAGATTAATATTATCTTCATCACAGAACGTATATTGAAGTTTTTATGATATAATTAATGTACCCATATTTTATATTAGTATTGAAAACAACATAAAGTAAAATAAATGAATCACATTTACTGTGCGGCCTCGTTCTCAAAATCAGTTACACCTGACATCAGGCTAGACTACTTCAAACATCTAACTTCCCAGAAAATGATGTGGATAGAAGAATTTCTAATTATCCCAGAGACAACACATTGATCAGCTTTGAATAGTTTATAGAAAACTTCGAGCACAATACTCAACAGCTTATTCGAAATTTGGAACAAGATAATAAAAATAATTAAGCAGACCATCCTTGTCAGTTCTGCATAAATATTACATAGATACACACACATGCTCATGTATATACATCCATATATATATATATATATATATATATATATATATATATATATATATATATATATATATATATATATATATATATATATATATATATACATATATATATATATATATATATATATATATATATATATATATATATATATATATATATATATATATATCATTTAATGTTATTTCTTTTCAAATTCAAAGTAACATTTTACATTAAATTTTTCGAATTTCTACCCCAAATGTTTATTTTCTCGCACTTCCAGATTTTGGAACTCTCTTCCGTTTAGTTGCTTCACTGATAACATCAATTTCCTTAAATGAAATTGCAGCGTCGATTACTAGCTTTTATGTCCCGTTCATATTTAATCATCCCTATACCTACTGGGTAGTTTAACATCGCCCAAGGATACACATTTGTAGTGTTGAAACGTTGTAGCATACCTACGGACGATAATGGGCATGTCTCCATTCATATAAATACAGTAGTAAATACTGTATGTTGGTCTGTAGTTGGAGATTCATCTCCAGCTGTGCAAGTCAAACTCTCTGCCTCCGGGCAGAGAGGATCCCCAGACGAGGCTATGTCGAAGAGCAGATTCTAGTCTCGGAAAACAGCTACCCGACGGGGTCTACGGGGAATTTTTGGCCGTGCCTACGCGCTCGGTTACCCCACATTAAATCCGGCTTTGTGCCTCATCTGACTGCGAAGGGGTGGTTAGTAGATATCATGCAGTTGGAGATTCGTCTCCAGCTGTGCTAGTCAAACTCTCTGTCTCGAGGCAGAGAGGATTCCCAGAGAAGGCTATGTCAAAGAACAGAGTCTCGTCGAAGGAAACAGCTACCGACTTCGTTTTATACGTTGTCTACGGGGAATTTTTGACCGACCGTACGGACTGGGATGCGTCACATTATATTAGGTCTTGTGCCTCATCTGTGCGCGTGGGGCGGTTGGTAGATATTCTGCAGTTAGTGATTCATTGATTCATTGTGGAATTCACTTGACTCACTTCTAGCAGTTGACTGCTTCTTGTACGAGCCGCTGGCGAATCTTATATGTGTTGTTCTTGTCCTAAGTATTATCGCTCATTACCAACCTTGATGTGATTATTCTATTCAGTAACCTTTCCTAGGTTACAACATGAAACATAATTGTAATTGTGTGGCGATTCTTAACATGTTTTTAACATCTTAAAATAAATTTATACATATATATATATATATATATATATATATATATATATATATATATATATATATATATATACCACCAATCACTTTCGATCGGAAAAACGAAAAAGTTTCATACGTAACGACAATAGAAATATCAACTAAAATAAATATATATATTTTATCTTTAACTTAACCTCTCGTATCTCGCACATGAATTGTAAGTGTGGCCGGTACATCGACAAATGTAAAAAAATATATTTTTAGAAATTTTATTTAATTTGGAAGTGACAGTCATGTTTTATTATAAATTTACATTGATCGACGTGCAATTCAGCGCCGACCTTTCCCGTGAGTGAATGGGGAAGTTAGGGGAAAAAATCGATACAAATTTTTAGTTTTAAATTCAAATTGCTGATATAAGCAGGGAAACATTTGACTCTTCGGTCGAAACTAAATGTCGATTATATAACATCATTGCTTCCCTCTCATATCCGAACATGCCTGTCTACTAGTGCGGCTAGACAATCCCTGTTAATAATTCCAGCTCAAGTACATTTGTGTTTGTTCAAGACCGACAGAGACCATCAGTGCAACTATACTGATCGGACCTTAGTTATAGTGTCTGGGAAAGCGCGCATTATCTGGCACGATCAACAGTCTGGACACGGCCAGTGCGGTCACACCCTCGGTCACGATGACTTGAGAATTCGTGCTAGCACAACTACCGACGGCTTCCAAATAGTTCCGTCGACCCATTTCCTCGCATAAGGTTTGTGTCAACCCCTGGTATTTTTTTTTTTTTTGCAGGGGTTGTGGTACTTTCTAAATGTGTCGCAGACGCAGATCAATATCAGATTGATAGCATGAAGAAGCCACCTTCCTGGAAAATCGAGCATAATTGCATAACCTAAAACTATATTTTAATCATTTATATATATATATATATATATATATATATATGTATATATATATATATATACATGTGTGTGTGTGTGTAAAATATATATAGAAAATAGGAAAGAACTCGTTAGGTAAATAATCCAAAGTTCTTTATTATTTTTAAGTATTATCTTTAAAAAAATAGTGCTCGATACAAAAGTAGAGCATAAATAATTATATATATATATATATATATATAATTTATATATATATATATATATATATATATATATATATATATATATATATATATATATATATGTGTGTGTGTGTGTGTGTAATTAGTAAATTTTCTTTTAACCGCCATCATTTCCTACTATGGCAAACGTTAATTTGTTCATGCCGATGTTTGAGTAGACGTCATGTTTTTGGTTTGTGTTCTTATGTGTTTATTGCGTATACTGGCCTTCCAATTTGAGAAACATTGAAGAAAATGCGCTCTTCGAGAAGCAAAAAATTGTGTTCCCCTTTGTAGGAGAAATAAACCTCTTGATCCAGCTTTCTTAAATCGCTCGGAAAGAACATATTCTTTACTAAGCCTTACAAATGCGCAGGGCGGTATACTTACAAATATCTTTCAAAAAGTTATGTCTCACCCAGAAGCAGTTGGAGAAATGGGACAGTTTTTCATTATTTTTTAATATATTCCCCTTTGGCATTAAATCACTTCGTCCAACAATGCTTAATCATTTCAATCCCATCACGGAAGAAGGTGGCGTCCTGGTCCTCGAAAAACTTGTACACATCAAGTTGCAATATGAGCTCTGGTAAAACCAAGCAATGATAACAGCAAAATTGCAATAGGAGCACTGGTAAAATTGGTTGCTGAAGACAGTAGTTTTATAATTCCCAGAAATTTATACCCAGATATCCTCAAGGACAGGCGTTGGTTAGATCCAGTGACAGGACCCAAAGAGTGTGAGTTCAATACCCGGTTAACGCAGTGGAGAACTTTCAGAGGGAAATTAACAGGAGATAACTGATAACTGACATCCATCAAACATGGCACGTGGAACTTGAACAGTCTACCCCGGTAAGCGAAATAAAGGGTTCAGTTCGAAATTCCAACCACCTGAAGAAGCGTTGTGATAAATATGGCGACAAAGATGAGGACAATAGTCCGAATAATGTAAATAATCACATATGATTATTGTTTCCAAAATTGTGACCGCGCAGGTGGGATATTTCCGTTTAGGAAAAAGGAAGATGTCAGATGGAGCTAAATCTGGTGAATAAGGTGGATGGGGGTAGCAAAGCAAAGCCTGGCTGTTACAGTTACTGCGACTTACGCCATGTGAACCGGTGAGATATTTTGTAGCTAGAGCACATCTGCCCTCAGTTTTCCACTGCGTTTCAACTTGACTGCATCATTTTTCTTTTGTACATATAAATGTTTTCATTTCTTCATATACTGTGTAAAAAAGTTACGCCTAGCCGACCATAGCTCAATTAGAATTCATTACACTTTCACTGGAAAACCTACCAGATTCTTAGTAGTAAATACAAGTATAATACCCTCATCCACATATTAAATATATTGAACATAATGGAAGTAGTAATAATAAAAACGAAATGGCAATACTCAGAAACATTAACTATGAACATGGCCACAACGTGCTGACCATGTTTGAAAAATAAAGCATTTCTATAACTTTAAATAAATACATAAAAATCCAGACATTTAGTTAAAAATAAAAAATAAAAATCCTATTCGATAATGCTAGACGCAATCGTCAGGCCACCAGACGATTCCGCCTAGCGGGAAACAGCCTGTCGCTTCTGAGTGTTGACTTCAATGTTCACTTTTTATATTTATCTTTACATACGCTCTGTCTCTGATATTGAGCACTTTATCTAATAAATATACCACACCTTAAAACTATATTTCTTCATATATATATATATATATATATATATATATATATATATATATATATATATAAATAAAAAAGTTACTTAACTGAAAAATTAAATATAGCCATTTAAATACAGAACCCTCGGAGTTGGGGATACAAGAACTAAAAAAAAAAGATTTGATATTTTCAGTTAAGTAAATTTTAATATTATTAATAATCTATTTTAATATTATTTAATATTGTTAATATTGAGCATTATATATAAAAAAAAATCTGCTTATATTGTTAATTTTAATTCTTTAAATATATATATATATATATATGTAAATATGTGTGTGTGTGAGTGTGTGTGTATGTAGAAAATGAACAACAAATGAGGGCCCATAAATAAAACATGTGCATAATTTCAAAGTTGCAGGTATTTTGCAGATTTTAGACAGTTCTATTATGTGTTCACATAATAGAACTACTTCCTGCTCCAGTGTGTGAGGAACACTTACCACATATTTCCGCGATAAAGCCCAGTAGCAGGTAAAAGGCTATAACTGAGAGGAGCAGCATGCTGCCGACTTGTTTTAATATTTGCACGCAGTTGCTCTTAATGTTCAAGTCGGCATCGCTAAAACCTTTTTAACCACCAGAAACAGGACGACCCCATCTTCTTCGTTCTTAAGCTTTGTTTAACCTGAAAGAAAAGTAGATGTTGTATCACTTCAGATTGTCTTTGAAACGCAAGTGTGATCTTGCGACACTGCTAGCGGAGGGGCCATGTTTATACTGTAACAGCAGCAAGAAAAAGTGGCGTGATCAAGCTCAAACTTCGATCACGAGACTGCAATAGTACCATTTCTAAGGACGAATGAGGAAATGACAATGTGACAAACCTAAAGATATTTATGGTGAAAATGCGGATAGTTTTTGACTTACTTTCGTAAAACACTTGTAAAATCTGAATAAATGAAAAAAACATACACAATACAAGGACCAAGAGATACTAAAGATAGAGTTAATCAGAATTTGGTAAGGTGAAAAAGAAAATGCATATTATGAGGATATGTAGGATAGATAAGAGTTGTTGTGGTGTTCTCCCTCTAAAGAGTCTATTTTGGACTCTTCCGCCTACTATAAGATTAGTAGGAGATAAGGCCTTGGGGGAACAGTCAAGATGATGTGACCAAGTAAATGGTTAAGAAATAATAAAATCAGGGTTGCAGATATATCATATCAAAACTGCTCTCTTCAAAAACAAAACTACTCTCTATTAATCACCACAGAGATCCTACCCAGCCCTCCATGAGAATGTCTGACGCTCAACTTCTCGAGAGCACCTCTCTGCGGCTGCTTGGTCTCAAGTTGACTGCTGACCTGAGATAGAACAAATACATTGAGTCAATTGCTTCGTCAACCGCAAGGAAAGTTGGCTCCCTGTGCCGCGCCAGGAAATTTTTCTCCCCGGAATCGATCCTTCAGATCTACAAATCAACAATTCGCCCTTGCATGGACTATTGCTGCCATATATCGTCTGGAGTCCCTTCTGTTTGCCGCAGGGTTCTTGATAAGATCCAGAGGCGGATATGCAATATAATTGGCCCTGCGCTGGCATCTCGTCTGCAGTCGCTCTCTCTCAATCACCTCTCTCTGTCTGTTTTACAAATAATTTCAGGCTCCGAGAAGCTGCATTCACTGGTTCCCCAGACTTCTGAGTTCAAGCGCCCTACGAGGCTGGCATCCCGCTCTCACCCCTTCACTGTCGAAACTCCTAAATGTAGCCGTCTCTTCTAAATAGCTTCATGTGTCTCGTACCTCTCGCCTGTGGAACTCCCTTCCCTATTCCAGTTTCCCTGAGTGCTATAATCTCCAACTATTCAATTGACATCTCCAGTTGCCTTGCTCTATCCACTATCCTTCTCCTCATCCTTTCCTCTATCACTCCTATCTGATCTTGCTCCAAATCTTCTGTAACCCCTTGCGTCCTAGTGGCTTCCCGTCTTGCTTGGAGTGAAACGCTTTAAAAAAAAACAGAAGAGTATTACATGACTAGTGAGTGTGTGTCGGTTGACCCAGCGTTCAGTCTATTCGACTGCTATATTTACCAGCCACCCCACGAGGTAGGATGTGACATAAGGCCGAGTTTAATGTGGGACAATCCGAGCCAAAACATTCGCCATTGACCCCGTATAATACGGGGTCGGGTAGCTGTTACCCGAGACGAAACTCTACCCTTCGACATAGCCTCGTCTGGATATCCTCTCAGCCCAGAGGCAGAGAGTTTAACCAGCACAGCTGGAACAGATCTATTCGACTGTTATATTTAACAGCCCCCACCACAAGGAATGTATGTGGCACAAGGCCGAGTTTAACGTGGGTTTCTCCGATCCCGTAGGCTCGGCCAAAAAATGCCCTTTGAACCCGCCTAGACGTGTCAGGGCCTGTTTACCTCCGCGGACGAAACTTTGTCCTGCGGCAAAGCTTCGTCCGAGTTTCCTCTCTGCCGAGGCAGAGAGTTGGACAGTTGAACAATCTATTCGACTGTTCCTCCAAGGTCTTCTCTCCTACTAATCTTATAGTAGGCGGAAGTGTCCAACATAGACTCTTTAGAAGGAGGATACCACAACAAGAGTTCACCCTTGAAAAGATTAAGATCATAGTGGTAAGCAAAAACATATTCCCGTGCGCCTGTTACACAGTTCAGGAATAAAGCTGCCTGGCTGTAACTTACACTTTATCAAAGCGGCACAAAGAAAACACGGATGATTAAACCATGTGTATATATCATAGCCTATCTTTGCTGTATTCTATTATTAACGCTACAGCACTTAAAACACTGACCGAAGCGCCGTTTATTTCAAGCGGTCATTCAGACAGTTACCTTATATACTCGATCCAGGTAACTTTTGAAGAGCTAATTTTGAAGCTAATATGACTAAAGTAAATGGATATATAGTTTGGACAACAGCGTAACCAGGGCCACCAGGACATACGGTAATTTTATATCTCTGATTTATGATGTGACCCCCCCACCTTTACCCTAAAAATATTTTCAAAACTATTGATCGACTAATATGGCGGGTATAAAATGCAGACCTTTATCACTGAGTTGTAAACAAATGCAACATCACTCTTAACATTTACTGTACACCAATTAACGTATCTCCAGTAGTCTGCCGCAAGTACATTCCTTTAAAACTTGTGTTTGGTGAACATATTTGATATATTAACACAGAAATTAATATAAAATAATAAAATAGTAACACAAATTCAATATTCTATTAATGCTACAGCGAATATCGCGTACAACAGAAGTTGTAGAAGCCGAGAATTGGATGATTATTTTAATTTATGCAATTAATCTCGGATGTCATCTTAAGTTAGTGTGTTTTCTTTTGGCCTTTGAATGTTCACCTATTTGACCTTGGGTACTATGACATGATATGCTTTCGCAAAAGGTACGCCAACACAGTTTGGCAAGACTAATGGGTGAACTGGAGGAAAAAAAGTTTGAAAACCCCAGATCTAAACATAGTACCTGGATCAAAATCTTTAAACATTATATGTACTCCGCTTAATCCGTTTTAATTAACATGTGATGTAACGAGGTGTTTCCAAAAGTTTTGAGTCTGAATATGAAGCTTTATAGGGAATCAAAATTATTGTTTTATTTAACAAATACCCTGAATCAGTCGTTTACACCAAACTACAGTAAATTGCGGCGTAGAAGTCAAGCTTTCAAACCTAAAAAATATTTCCTAAACTAGGGGTTGACATATGGCGAGTATAAAATGCTAACCTTTACCAACGAGTTTTAAACTAAACAAATGGATCATTACTCCTAACAATTACTGTACACTACTTACCGTACGTCCAGCAGGTTGCTGCAAATATATCCCACTAAGATTTGTGTTTGGTGAGTATATTTGGCATATTAACACAAAAATGAATATAAAATAATAAAATAGTAATACAGATTCAGTCTTCTATTAGCGATACTGCATCGCTGATACACTAAGTGTAAACACTGACTGAAGCGCCATTTTAACTCCGGCGGCCATTAAAACAATTAGTTGTGGTAGGCGTGTCATCTGCGGAGTTTCATGATAGTAATTAGTTTAATGACACATAATCGCAGTTTATTGAATATATGCATACCGTAAAACATAACTGTTGTGCAATTAAGGGGTCGGCTTATATGGTACGTATAAGTCGACCAAGACAAGTCGAGTCTTCAAGTCCAACAATTAAGGGTCGACTAATACAGTGGGTATAAAATGTAAACCATTACCACAAAGTTGTAAACAAGTGGAACGGCACTTCTAACAATTACGGTACACCACTTACCGTACTTCCACTAGGCTGTCGCAAGTACATCCCACTAAAACTTCTGTTTGGTGAACATATTTGGTATATTAACACAGACAATAACATAGAATAATAAAATAGTAACAGAAATTCAGTATTATATTAACCTAGTAGCCTTGACAAATTTTTAATGTTCACTAAGTTATACTGATACAATATACAGTACTTACCAGTGTCGGTTGTACGTTATTTGCTATACAATATATATTAACAGGCTGCAACAAATATATCCCACTAAAACTTGTGTTTGCTGAGCATATTTGGTATATTAACACAGAAATCAATATCGAATAAATAAACTAGTTATAAAAATTCGGTATTCCCATTATCTGAGTTGTTACGTGACATCTGCCCTTCTTTACGGTAGCGAATGTTGGACGATTTCCTCAAAGATGAAGAAGAGACTCGAGGCGACAGAGATGTGGTTCTACAGAACGATGCTAAGGACATTATGGACCGAGCATGTGAGCAACGATGAGGTCTTAGGTTGCAAATAATTGGGGGCATATACTTAATATCAGGAAGAGGCAGCTGAAGTTTCTGGGACACGTACTGAGGAAGGAGGGCCTGGAGAATATGATACTCACGGGTCGAATAGAAGGAAAGAGAGACAAAGGAAAACAATGCGTGACATACCTGGTGGGCTTAAGCAAGTGGATGACAGAACGTGGTATGGGGGAAGAAGCAGAGGGAAGGAACTTGTTGGGAGCTCAAAGGGATAGAAGGAGATGGAGAACCATGATCGCCTACGCCCTGAAAAGCCATTGCACATGCAAAGAAAAGAAGAAAATAATTCATATATTAACGCTACAACACTTACCGCATCAAAAAACTCATACATTAATTGTAAACATTGACCGAAGCGCCGTTTATTTCAGACAGTCTTTTACACAACTACCGTATATACTTTGTATCATGCAACTTTTGAACAGCTAATTTTAAAGATAATTTGACTACAATAAATGGATATATAGTTTGGTCAACAGGGTAGGCAGGGGCAGCAGTATATACGCTAATTTTATCTCTTGTTTGATACGAACCCCTAAAAATAAGGGAAACTTATCTTAGCCAACGCGTTTTGTCCTTGGATGGACTTTATCAACGCAAATATATACATACTGTATATAATCGTATAACGCGTGCGATCTTGCGTATCGTGCGACTCACTAACCTTCACTTATAAAAAATGAGTTCATCATGTATCTTGTGTATCATGCGAGTTCCTTATTTCAGAGATCAAATTACAATAGATTAACCTCTTTTCCTCTATCTCTTTATCTCATCTTTTAGTTAAATAAGTGAGGAAAGTAAAAGAGAATGATAAAAGTATCGTTAGTAACGTTATACTCGTTGCGTAAACGCGTACAGCCATAAACAACCGAACGAGAAACAGCTAAACAGCTTATAAACGTAAACAATGGAAACGATGTATATTCGCTATGTTTGTATTTTATAATACGATACTAATATGTGAATATTACATGCATTATTATTGGATACAGTAAGGTAAAACATTAGTTTTACCAAAATCATGTTTATTTTAAATGCAGCTATACTTTTTGACTACAATAAATGGATCTATAGTTTGGTCAATGGTGTAGACAGGGCCAGCATTACATATGCTCCATGTTTGTTTTTGATTTTGTCCACTGCACAGTTGGGCACCGTGTTTGACAGCACTGTGACGCAATTCAATCCGCCAGAAACATGTTGCTGTACTGCTTGGCATTCGCGCCGGAAGCTGCAATACGAACATTACAGAGTGCTTGGGTGTCAATCTGAGACCATTGCAGAGGATTCCGAAACAATTGGATGTTATATCCAGTCAACATGTTTGGTGTGATCACTAATGTTGGCGATGTTATGACTTCAGCTCATCTCCCCTCCTGGAAGACCCTATATCTGGCAACAGGTGTCTTCACCATGCCACAATCATGGCTGTCAGACAATTTCTGCGACCACGTCACCCCTTATATCTGACCACCTAACTCCCCAGACTGCAACGCCCTTGTTTATTATGTGTGGGGGCGCAGCTGTGCGAGATACCAAAAAATACCTTGTAAAACTAGATATGAACTGAAAACAAGGATTATGGCAGCATTTACCAACTTAAACAAGAATACCGACCAGAAGAGTTCCAGAAGATTCTGATGATGTCTGGAGACTGTGGTTGAAGCCAATGGCGATTCTATAGAATAAGTGTATTCTTTACTAATCCAAAGTAATTTTGTATTATTTTGGTAAATGTTAAAATGAGATTGCAGAGTTTTTTTCTTTTTTCATTTTTTTGCGTAATTTAGACGACAATTTATTCATCGGACTCTGTAGGCCAAACTCAAAATATTTTAGTTAAAAATCTTGAGGTCGACATTGTATGCCAGGTCGTCTCGTACTCTGTAAATTTACGGTAGTAAGTATACATAAAACATTAATGAATGCTAACATACTAAAATTAATAAAATAGTAAAAATAAAAAATAATTAAATACTAATGATAAAAAAAAAGTCTTATTTTTCAAATCATGAAGCTACGTCAGATTTGCCACTCGGAAACGGATCCAAATGTCTGCAACCATTATTTCAAAAGCCAAGAAAGTAGGTTTTGAAAGAAAAGTCTATTGTCACAAACAGCGATAATTATTTTACAATTTAAATACAAAAATAAATAAAACATCTTCAAAAGAAGAAAGGAAAAATATAAAAGAATACATTCTTTAAAAAAAAGGCAAAGAATAAATTACGAGTGTGTTTGCGTCTAATCCACTTTAAATTTATCATGTTTGACGATGATATAGGTTTGGCTTGGTTTAAATCACGATAAAACGTTATCCACCATTTAAAAGACAATTCAAATCCGTACGCTCAACTACCATAATTATTTTAGTAGCTAAATATAATAGAAATATTAAATAAAATACTAAAAGATACAAATAGCAAACTAAGATAATATTATAAATTATAATAGTAAAAGAACTAAAAAATAACGCAAATATATAAAATATAGAAAAATATTTTTTTTGTTATTTTAATGTTGAAGCTTCGTTAGATAATTGAGTACAAAGTGGAATTTCTATATCCGTTATCACAAAAGCGAAAATATTTTGTGAAGACATTTCCACTTCCTGCTAAAATAAAGATTATTATTTTACAAGTTGAATACTAAAGACAAAAATATCTCAGCACTAAAAATAACATGAATTTTAAATAAACTCTAACAAACAGGACACTGATAAAATAATATGAAGTAATATTATACTAGTATATTAAAATTTTATAGGTAAAAATAATTTAATACTTTAACATATACCGTAATTTCTCGAAAATAATACACATTTTTTTACTGTAAGTTACAAGTAGGGGTGCGTATTATAAATAGGTTTAAACAAAAATGTTTTTCGTTCTGGATTTATAACATTAAATACGTACTTGTGCTGAAATAAGAAAGATATTACCCCAATTTTCATTTTAAATCCAACAATAATAATTGTAATATTTTTTTTCAATAAATTCATGCATTATCAGTAACCTCATTTTTTATTTAGCGAAAATTTTAAAAATCTATAAAAAGGCCAATTTCGAAGAAAAGAGGATATCTAGTTAATTTATTGAAATTTTAATTTTCATCATCATCATCATCATCATCATCATCATCATCATCATCATCATCATTATCATCATCATTTCCTATTATAGAATCAATATCTAAATTGTCATGAAACAAATTATTATTCACAATATTAAATTTGTCCTGTTTAAAATTACCTTCCGCCTTTTCATTCTCTTGCCAAAGGATGTCATCTTCACAGCCATTTGTATTCGTTTCTCCATAAACGTATGTAAGCCTCATTCAACTCATATTCTCGAACTGCAGTTCTGTTTTCTAATCTTTCTTCCCATTCTATTACTTTTTGTTTTAACTTTACACTACAACTCCCACGTTTTGACGACATTTTGATGGTAAAATAAAATGCTATACTTATCGGAAAAACTGCATGGTAATTTTCAACATTATTTTAGCCGCTTAGTTTCGATTCTATTCATAATGTCAAGGTCGACAAAATGTCTTCGTAATTATTATATTTTTGACAAAATTTATAGATGCGTATTATATATTGGGATAGATATATTTTTTAATTTTTGGATCATTTGTTGGGGTGAGAATTATTTATGGGTGCGTATTATTTTCGAGAAATTACGGTAATTAAAATTACTTAAAATATTGATGAATATACATAAAACATTGATAAATACTTAAATAGTAAAAAACTAAAAATACTAAAAATAAAAAAGTCAATTTAATCTTAATGAATTCTAATGTTTAAAATACTAAGAATACTAATATATATAATCAAAATACTAATAAAATATTACAAATGAAAATACTAAAAAATAAAAAAAATATACTAACAGAGTTATTATTTTAATCATATAATTGTGTCAATATTAAATGTCAATTGAAAGATGATATAATGTATGGTTTTCACCGAAAGAAAAAGCCGGACATAGAAATTACAAATTGAAGATTACAAAATCAAGCAAATACAACAATTTAAATATATTGGAAATATTTTAACAGGGGACAGAATGGGCGACACCGAAATACGACGCTGCATTGTGATAGCCAAACATGCTTCCAGAGTTTATGCAACGTATTGTAAAACAAGATTACTTCTTTAGAAACAAAGAAAAAAGAACTGAACTGTTATGTAATATCTGTCCTCCTATACAGCAGTGAATGCTGGATCATCTCGGTACAGATGAAGAGGAAAACATGAGGTGATAGAAATGTGAATCTACAAAAGGTTGCTGAGAATAACATGGATTGAACATGTGAGCAACAACGAAGTTATAGGGAGAATAGAAACAAAAAGGATTTTTATACATAGAATCAGAAAGAGACTGTTGAAATTTCTAAGGAACCTAATGAAGAAAGAGACATTCATAGAGACAGAGTTTAGGAGCATATAGAAGAAGAAGAAGAAGAAGAAGAAGAAGAAGAAGAAGAACAACAACAACAACAACAACAACAACAATAACAATAATAATAATAATAACAACAACAACAATAACAATAATAATAATAATAATATCTTTCGTTACATGACTGACGAGGTAGATTTTTAACCCGTAGTACGTTGCCATTTCATTCTGCGGTAGACCAGTTGCCATCTAAGGCGACAGAACGCGATCTGGCCTGCTATTTATCCACAGCTGGGGGAGAGAAGAGAATTCATACCTTTCCCAAGGATATTAGTACATAAGTGAATATAATGGATTCGAGTGGAATTCGAACTCGGATCTCCGATTTCTCAATCCGAGCCACTATAAATCGAAATAACGTACTAATAAATACTGGATAGATGGATCTCGACGGCCCAGGAAGGCAGCCCATCTCGGGTAAAGAAACCTGATTTTAATCCTCTGCTGCCTTTCAGACATATCCAGACACGGAACAGGCTATGGAAGTAAATCCAGAGAGAAAGCACGGAGCGGAAACCCGAATTCGGTTGGCTGTTAACACTGACAACTCCTGCATCCAAGCCGTCCGAAACCTGCATATACCATCACCTAAGCTTGCGCCTTGGAGAGGTCACTCCAGTTTTCCCGCAAAAGGGCGGAATTTTGACCAAACAGGATGGTACCTTCAACTCAACAAATAAACATATACCCAGTAAATAAGGTAAAGGAAGATAACACATCACACCAAATGCACAAACTGAATGAAATACTAACATTATATATATATATATATATATATATATATATATATATATATATATAGAGAGAGAGAGAGAGAGAGAGAGAGATAGATAGATAGATAGATAGATAGATAATATTAGTGGTAAATATACACATACATTTGCAAAATATATATATATATATATATACATACATACATACATACATACATACATACATACACATACGTATATATTTGTATAAAAACAAAAAATTCCAAGAGGATAAAATGCAGGTAGAACTCAATGTCCAGAACAGAGTAAGGATATAATAAAAAGGCTTAAACACTAATATTCCATGGTCATAATTTATTCCATTGGAATCGTAAATACGATCCAATTCATCAGACCTAAAAATTAAATATATATATATATATATATATATATATATATATAATTTTCTTTAATATGTAATTCTGTCGGTATCATTTGCCCAAATTTACAAAATATTGTCGATATAGAGAACACATGGATAAAAAAAAAATCTTTCATTTATTTTCTACCCATTCTCATGGATTTCTATCTTTAAACTCGGAAATTTTAAGCAAAGAACATAAAATGTTAAACGGCTTTTTAAATGTCACTCATTTTCTTTTTTTCTTCTCACAAGCAACGCCATCTTGGGGAAAAATACCTGATCTCATTATTTTGAATAAACACACAAATACATACACACGCAATTCGCTTGTTCGTCTTCAATCTGATGAAGCCCCAGAAGAGCGAAATACATTATGGGATTGTCGTTAATGTATAACACTTTCGGGATCATTTGTACAAATTTACAATGCACACACACATATATGCATGATTATATATATATATATATATATATATATATATATATATACATATTGAACTATATACTTAGTTCATGACATAAAAACTGAATACACTTGTAAAATAGAATACGTGGATTTAACACATCACAAAAATATTTAAATAAAATTCTCACTTAAAAAATTTTGAAAAAACTTAGCGTTGCGTCTTTGCACGTTCGAGATCTTGCACAACCGTCAATAATAGCAGATATTCAAAAACATCTTTCGGTCGACATACAGATATATCGTCTCAAGTTTTTGATTTTATAAGAAAAAAAAACACATGCCTGATGATGAATAGAAGACTATTCGTAAGTACTAGCATTTTAACATCAAATAAACTGAAAAACTACAGACAACAAGTTTTTCTTCAAGGATCAAAACTCGCACGATGGATGAACAGGATTTTAATGCATATATTATGTTTTCTAGCGATGGATGTCGCCAATAATCGCATTAATACTTCTGATTAATTCTATGTGTGATTATTCTTTGTATATATATATATATATAGATATATATATATATACACACACCGGATTGGCCAGAATTCCCTAAAGGGTTACAATATTTTATATCTCTTTAATCATCATTTAATTTTTATTTAATTACCGATTTATATAAAGACTAGCTTAAAAGCCGCCCTATCGGGCGACGTTTAACCTAGCTCCTGCCCACGGCTCTTGATTGGGCTTTCATCACAATAGGTAGGGAGGTATAAATTCGATAGGAAACAATTAACTACAGAACACCGCCAAATTGATCGTATTGCATTAATATTTAATCTTACCTTATAAAAGTTCAACGATAATTCTTTTGCCGCTGCTTAATTTAAAAACATCTTGATGCACGTAGGTCCTTACTTTCGGTACAAACTATTAACTTTAATTAGCTGGACTTCGCAATTATTTTCGATTATTCCCAAATTAATTTCCAATTATAAAAATGTTATCGTAGCAAAATTTTGTCAGAAACAAATCACTTAAAAAAAAAAGGAATCGCCGAAAACATTCGCCGTAGTGAAAACTTGCAAATCCAAAATTTCAGGATTGTGTGTCCGGTCCCGGCGTGTTTATAATTTGCTTACGAAGTCTGCCTGATGCCAAAATGGTATGATGTGTAGGGGTACAGCCTCTAGGAGTAAAGTTGAGAAAGCGTAACACAGTGATGTCGTGGCACCATGCATACCTGACGAGCTGAGAGAAATATTCATAGATATATGATTTGTTTTTTACGGTTTATCAACTATTTAATAATTATTTAAGGCCAAAAATATTTTGGGTTTTAAGAATAATTCTTTCTTTACATTCAAGCGATCTGGGAGAAAGAAAGAGAAAACGAAGAAGAAAGAAAGAAAAAATAATACGAAAACAGGTCATAGGCGAGCACACACAAGCACGGCTGACAGATAACCGATTTCCGCGGATCCGCGAAAAATGGAAGTGTGTTATTGGAATGATAGTAAAGGTCTAAGTGGGTGGGGAAGTGTATCTAAGGATATGAAGACAAACCATTAATACGAAAACACAGACAGTCTTCAGAATTAGAACCAGCCCACACAAGGTGGCAAATTTTTTTTGAGATCATAAAGATTTTTATTATCAGACCTTCGAGCGGAGGAAAATTGAAATATTTTTATTCCGTCTCAGAAACGCCAACGAGTCTGAGAAATTCCTTTCTTAGATCATATCCAATTAGCGATAAACTGCTTGACAAATGCCACGTGTTAAAAAGCCGAAAGTGTCATCTCAGTCGCTCATGATAAGGGCGATTTAAATTAATATTTTTGTTTTTTAAGCAAGGTTTCTTTCCCAAAACAAAGCCACGGATTGTCCACGCCCGACTAAAGACGTCATTGGCTAAATAAGATCACATGACACACGAAGGAGGAGGAAAAGATACCGACCAGGACCTCATTGGCCGAGAGCGGTCACGTGACGCACGAGGAGAATCAGTCGACGCCCTGTCAGAAGTGTAAGTGTGAGAAGCCGATACGAAGAAGCGGGAAGCAGGCACACGCCCCCTCAGAGGCACAGTAAGGGAGGGGGTGAGAGAGTTACCGAAAATGGAAAAGAATGAAAAATCCCTAACCAGAAATAAGAAGGGTGGATACGTATTTAGAATTATCGAAGAACCCCTGGCGCAAACAGACCCACCCCAGTTTTGACGGCGTCAATAAAAGCGAAACCCCAACCGACAGAAATCAGTTCAGCCGCGGACGGCAAGCGGAGTGGAACCGCGGACGGCGGCCCGAGTTCGGTCGCCCACTTTGCGGGCAAGAGAGGCCAGTTCGTTTGGCCTAAGTGAAGAAGTTCGTCCGACCCAAGCCGAAGAGAAGAAGTTAGTCCGCGCACCGACGGTGGAGATGAGTGAACCACTAATTCAGACTCCGAAGAGAAGAAGTTAGTTCAGCCGCGGACGGCGAAAGAGTTCAGCCGTGGACGACAAGCAGAGATGAGCGCCCAGTGTTGAGACCGCGTCAAGATAGATGACCAAGATTCACGCACACTTCTGGACTCTTCTTCAACCAAGAACAAGTAGTTTGAAGAGCGACTTAGAATCAGACCACAGAAATAAGTTTTTTTTCGACTTTCGTCCAAAGACACACTGAAACACAAATTTCTTAGAGAGCAGACAACTTGAAGCCTTAAAGTTGCCTAGTAAAAGCGTCGTGCCACAATCCACAGAACGGGTCGGGAAGTAGACATAGTCCTATGTACCGAGCAAATAGACATAAAAAGTTTGTTACCTTTTTCTTTGATACGTTGGACCTTGTGAGTTTTTATTTTCTTTTATACATAATTGTGTGTTATCACCCCCGTTGGACTCAACTTGCATTACGGCCCCAACCCGAGTTTGATCTCGTCTGTCTAAGATCAATTCACAACGTGGGTAGGCAGACTGGGGATCAGTGCAGTTACCCTGGTAACCAGGCATTGGAAGCGGGTTGGGAACGGCGAGGCTGGTATCAATCTAACCAAAGGGTTAGAACGTCACGTTTGGAGCAGCGAGGAGCGAACAGCTGACGCCGCGGCGAAGACGTCACAGTTGGTGCTGCCCGTGACCAGGATATCAGAGCCTGGGGAGCACGTGACGTCACAATTGGCGCCGCGACCGGGATCGAACGACACAGTCGACGCTGCGACCGGGGGACGACGTCACAGTGACATTCGCATTTATTATATGGAAGACCCTAAATTTTAAGCATGGAAAAGTACACTACTGAACAGCGAACATATATTCCCGGTTTACAGAGTGGCCATCTCGTTTTCCATTTCTAACCGGGCCAGATTTTTTTTTTCTATGGGGCATCTTAGAGAAAATGGTTATGCCAATAATTACAGATCTTAAACATAACATTAGAACAGAAATACCACTGGTGCCCAAAACATTAAGGGCTGTTATGGAAAACACCTTAGAAAGCGTGCGTTTATACGAATTGGAGAAGGGACGCCATTTTAAACATATCAATTTTCACACTTAGGGGAAATAAATCTTACATCATTTTTCTATAACTTACCTACACAAATAACAATTTTTTGAACAAAAAAATAAACGAGATATTAAATATTATAACCCCTTCATCACTTCTGTGATACCCTGTATATATAAAATGATAAATTATTATTAAATATTCAAATACTAGAAAATACTACAGATAATCAGTATTTTTTAAATCTTGTAATGGCGTGAATGCTGCTGTTCAGAGGGAAATGTCTAAAAACATTATTAAAATTGCGAAGATCGTATGTTTTAAAAGACAATACCTCTCCTTGCCAAGACGATAATTATTTTACAATTTAAATACCAAAAATGCCTATTCAGAAAGAAAAATAACGAAAGGAACAAATAACAGAAACATTTAAAAGGAACGACGAATAAATTATGTGCGCATGAGCACCTAATCCGCTTTAAGGTTGGTTTGTTTGACGCTGACGGGGGTCTGGCGCTCATGGAAATTTGGATTAGTTTAAGTCGCCAAGCTAAAGATAAAACGCTGTCCGCCATTTCGCAACAATTTAATTAGAAAACAGGACTTCCTCATGATTATGTTTATAGAAATGTAGAAGAGAGATGGAGGGTGATTTGGACGAAGGGGTTGTTGAAATTTCCCTCTTCGTCTTATTCACTCAAAGTTGAAGTAAACCAATCAAAATAAATTCCTATAGTCAAGAAAATGTGACAGACTCATTGAAAGAAACCTTCCTTTTCTCTTAATTTCACTTCGCCGAATACTCTTTATATACTGAGTGCAGTGGTTTATACAATTTATAAACGAAGGTTCTTTAAATATTTCATTAATATATATATATATATATATATATATATATATATATATATATATATTTTTATGTATATGATAGAAATTATTAGGAGGATTTGATAATTATATTTTAAGTAATTCATCGAGTCTGAACAGAATGCAGAAAGCACTGGACGGACGTTTCGTCCTATATTCAGTAGTGCGCATCCACTACCGAGAATTGAAACCCTGCCAGTTCCAATGGGCCTCAGTGACGAAGAGATTGCAAATCAGACTCAATATAGCACCGCTCGATCACATATTCCGTGGTGAAACTCTTACTGAGGTTCCGGCAGAACAGCTGGTATGATGTTTGCTTCACTACCTAACTGTTAGGGTCTCAATTCTAATTTGTACCATAACTTTAGGTGTCTTAAGAGGATGGTAGCTGATCACGTAATATATATATATATATATATATATATATATATATATATATATATATATATATATCAGGATATTACTAGAAAAACGTGTAAGAATCACTACACAATTGAGGTTAACACATGACGATATGTTTACTCAGGCGATTGTAAATAATATTACTCTAAGAACGTTGGAAGTGTACTCTATTCATTCTCATCGTACCTGGAGACATATAAGGGGAAAGATTTTCTTGACAGAGGCAGAAAGGATCCCCAGACGAGGCTATGTCTCGTCTCGGGAAAGAGCTACCGGACTCCGTTTTATGCCCCACATTAAATTCCTTGTGCCACCTCTGAACGCGTGATGCGGTTAGTAGATATTCTGTAGTTGGAGATTTGTCTCTGGCTGTGCATGTCAAACTGTCTGCCTCCAGGCATAGAGGATCCCCAGACGGGGCTATGTCGAAGAGCAGAGTCTTGTATCGGGAAACAGTTACCCCACCCTGTTTTATATAGCGTCAACAGTGACTTTTTTGCAAAGCCTACGGACTTGGATACTCAACATTAATTTTGGCCTTGTACCACATCTATATTCCGCATTTGGGGATTTATTGTGGAATTCACTTGACTTACTTCTAGTAGTTGACTACTACTTCTACCAGCCGCTTGGGAATCTTATATGTGCTGTTCTTGTCCTAAGTATTATCGTCCATTACAAACCTTCTTGTGATTATTCTGTTCAGTAAAAGCTTACCTAGGTTACAGCAGTTATATATATATATATATATATATATATATATATATATATATATATATATATATATATATAACCGAATGTAATGAGAAAGAAGAAAATATATACATTCTAACGTTCACAATATTAATTCAAAACAGGGCCCAATACCGATAGTAGATAAATAATTATTTATTATAATTTTTTCATATAGACAAAACCAATTTACTCACTACAAAGATGCAACTTGGTTTCAGTGCATTTAATTGCACCAGTCGAAGTGCAATTAATTGCAACGAAACAAAAGTTGCATGAAATAATTATAATGCATACATATATATATATATATATATATATATATATATATATATATATATTGAATACATTTCTAGATCAGCTAAGCATTCGGTTATAGTCTCGTGTGAGATAATTCTCTTCAGAATATATCATACATAGCTGCCCGAGAATATTACTACCGCATATGTTCCGGTGATCCGTCTATTTATGTTGAGATCCTTCATAAAATCCGAAGAATCTGCAATATTATTGATTCTGATCTGGCAGCTCGTCTTCTGCCACTTTGCCACCGCCGTAGGATTGCCTCTCCGTTATCTCTCCTGTAAATACTTTCATGGACATTGTTCGCTTCGTGGTAATCGTTCGTTATATTGCCTTGACTTTTTTTATTTAACCGCAGTACTAGATTGAAGTCGATGTCTCATCAATTTACATTTGAGCTAGCTAGATTTAGCCATATGTTCTATACTAACAGTTTCTTTTCTCGCACTTCTCGTTTGTGGATCTTCCTTCCAGCTCTTTGCTTACCAGCCAACTATAATTTGCCAAAATTTAAATGCAATGTCAGTCAGTATCTACCGTCTTCCTGATTACTCGTCTTTTGTTTTTATTCATTTCTGTTTTCTAATTCTTCCACACCCAGTAACCCTTTCGTTTCTTAGTGGCTTTATTACCTTGCTTGGCGGGAAAACGACTAAAATAAAAAGGGACAGAAAATAATGATAACGCTTTTGCGACATTGGAAATAACAATAATAGCATAGTTTTTTTTTTTTCGAAATAAGACTCAGCACATTCGGTATATATACTATTATTTCTTTCTTGAGTGAAACCTAGACATTCATTTTGGGAGATCAATTGTCTTCAGCTTGCAAATAGATGGAACCTGGTCTGTGGATACACAAACGAAGCGTCGATGAAAGCAAAGAAAGACATTTTCCAAAGCAACGTTGATTAAATATCGGTTCTGCATTTCTTTCAAACTCTTTTCTCTTTTCATGTTTTACGTTTGTCTTCGTTTTGTCCCTCTTCGATTCAAACTTTTTATTACCTAAACGTTTTGTTTTATTATGCGACAGACTATTTCAAAAGATGAGCCAATTTGCTATCCAGTTTCATTCAAGTCCGTGATACACATTAAATTGGATATTTTGCTCCGTTCCAATGACCTATTAGATAGTTTTGAGTGACATAAAATCTCTTGGCTCAGTGGAGAGTGGTTTTAGTATGACGTCACTTCTACAGGTTTGGTCGGCCTGGATATGATGACAAGCTACGTCTGGCAGCAAAGCCTCTGATCAGGAGAATTTGAGGAGCGTGAGACCATCTCTTATTTGCTGTTGTTCTCAGGTCCTCCCTAACCCGAGATGGTAGCACCTGTTACGGCCCCTTTTATGGGCAAACAGTTAACCCCCAATATGAAAGTGTTATACATTTGACTGTCGACAAAAACCCTCTTTACAAAAATACGCCAATGAAACCTGATCTACAAACTGATACCTATTCTATTCATACGATCCTATCCTAAAAATATTGTCGGCATTAAAAGAACCCATTGAGGTTGATATGCCGTTAAAAAAATAAGTCAAACTAAAATCAAACACTACTAAAACCCTCCTTGCAAAAATACATCAATGAACCCTGATCTACAAACTGATTTCTTACAATGAATACATATTCTATTCATACGAACTATCCTAAAAATCATGTCGGTATTAAACTTGAGGTGTTGATATGCCGTAAAACAAAATAAACTTTAAACTGGGATTGGTGGGAAGAAATGAAAAAAAATTCCTCAGAACAATGGTTTATAAAGTAATTTTATAAAAC